>OX579649.1:1966036-2394599 GCA_951230895.1 Carpatolechia fugitivella
GCAGTATGAAGGTGACGTATCTTTCTTAAGCGTCCACTACACTACTCGCGAAGTGAGCCGAGGACGAGAGTGTAGAGAGGCACTTCGTGCAACTTTGGGCTTCACTTTGACACCAATTTGACTCTTCGTGAGACTTCGTCGAAGAACTTCGGACGAGAGTGTAGTGGGCGCTTTAAAATATCATTGTTTTAGGTTAGGTGGCATGCTTTTGGTCTTCCGCCAAAATCCTCTGACACGAATTGGTAACACAAAACATAAGAGTGAGCAAAAGCTCGCAAGAATTCGGTGCTTTTTTTTTTCATATTACTGTTGGTGCTGAGACCATCAGTCATGAGGACAGTGATAGAAAAGAAGCTGTATCTTTTCCTATTGAATACAGATTGAATGTGATAGGCATTTTTAAGCTTCGCACACATTTGAACAATTATAAAGTACATGAAACAGCAACGAAACAACTTTGATTTTGCAGGCGGTAATATATTAAAATTGTACCCCTGTTTCAAAATTTAATATATGATGTGGTATGTACTTTTAACTAGTATACTAATGAAATAATAAATTTTCAAAGGACTAATCACAATCAGGGGTATACCCAGTATATTCGGCACGCTATACACCCATATTATTATCCTTACAATGAGCAAAAACACAAAACGACTTTTATATCTATTCTGCAATGTAAATCATCTAAAAACAGAAAATGGCTGCATCGAAGTGCACTCGACCCCACTTAAATGCTCTTAAATAACTAAAGAGACACTGATAAATGTGCATGCATGATTTATTGAGGGCGAGCTTTGACCGCGATGTAGTGCAATACCGTAGCATAGTAATTCCTCGTTTATATGCGCATCTTGTAAAGGAGTTACCAAGAAAGACTTGTTTTGCCTTCTAGATATGAAAATGAAGGTTTAAATAACTTCCATCATCGTCACTTCAGTCACAGAATGAAAATAAAATTCAGTCGAAAAACTTTACAGTAAGTAGGTACAACTGTTTTTTTTTTTTCAAACATCTTAAGGTTGGATTTGATAGCTGTCAAACTCGATGAGAATACTGAATAAAAATAAATCCTATGTAATAGTTTTAATAAAATGTCAAACGTAAGCTAAAATGGTTTAGAGTTAAAGCATGTCATATATAATATTTTTATAGTACATAGAAATATGGATTTCAATATTCACGTGTATATTATCCATTTGTATGTCTTGATCCATTTGTAACTTACCTACTGTAAGTCCTACAACGTCGCAACAAGATTATTACGAAGACAATCCCATATTTTACAAAAATAACATAAAAACAGTCTTTTTACAAGGGCTTCTAAGGTAATGGGGCAATTAGAGTGACGCCGGCTAAAACTTTTGACAGTTTTACGAACGTACCCGAATTAATGTCGCGCGCTTCCGCCGTCCCGCCCGGTTCCAAATTTGAATTTTAGTTTTCGTTGAGTCAGCTAATTGATTTGTTTTGTTTTCGGCCAGTTTCAATTTGAGTTTTAAATTGATTGGAATTCAATTTCTTTTTTCCAAAACATTGTTACCTGCGTAACATAATATTTTTTCAAAGCCTTTGTTTTACAATTTGGCTCAGACAGAGACTCTAACAGCAGCGTAGCATGTACCCAAATTCATTTATCATAAGGTACATTTTGCTAAAAAATGTGCATACGGAATTATAAGTCAACTACGGTTCGGAAACTTTTATGCCGAGCGCAAAATTTACTTTTGAACGTTTTGTTGCAGTCATACATATTTTGTGTTAAATGGGCGTTTTGTATGAATTGTGTATTTTACATATTTAAATTATGTTATTTTTAATTGTTAAATTTTGTTGCGTCAAATAAATGTTCTTGAAAAGTAGTTACCGTATACGTACTTGGACTTAAAAACAGTCGGTTCCATTAAAATAAAACTTAAAGGTAGTCACAATGTTGTCACAAAAGAACTTTGGAACAATTCCAAAATATTTTTTACGGTTGGTAGTCAGTTCCAGGCATTTGTTCCATTTGGAAATAGTTTTCTAACATACATTTTTGGTTGAGTACTTAAATAAGTTTGTTTATTTTATTTACATGCTAATTTACAAATTTACATTTAAACAGTTCAGTAGACTTAATAATTTGGAACTAGTAAATCTACTACATACAGTACGAACAACAGTTATATTATTTGTGTTTGTTTACTTAAATAAGTCAATGCTCCAAATTCAACTTTAACAATATTCATAAATCATGAACCGTGAACGCTCTAAGTACTCTGCAAATGAAAAACCCTTTTATCTGTATGTGAAGAAAATAATATTTTGCTTTATTGTGTTTGAGGAACTCTTCTTCTCGTCAAAAACGTTATTTTATGAAACTGAAATGCCTTAACGTTGTAAGCAGGCTAGCATGATGTTCTCATTTCTGAAGAAAAATGGGTTCTGTATAAATATTATTTTACAATAATGTAGCTACGTATCATCTCCGGTGGAGTTTGCTAACAATATTATAACGTTAATAAAATACTGCTGGTATTCTGTGAAGCCTTTCTTTAATATAAAGAATACACCGTTTATACCGCTTCTTTTTTATTACCTATATTATGAATTGAGTATACCTAATGATTCTTTAAATTAGAATTAAAAACAATTTAAGTCTATAACACATAGCTATTTTTTTTTACAAATTAATTAAATCACGGTCAATGAAATTGAATAATGATGAATAAAACTGTTCCAAATAGTCGAAGACCGAAATTTTCAGTTACCCAGATTTTGCCAACATTATTAAATTTTAGAGGAACACCTGTTAAACAATGCTAAGCAAAATGTTTTGATTTCGGAGTCCAGGAGAGGCGCAGGTATGAAGTTTTACTTATATAACTTTTTATTTATTACGTATTGAAAAACAATGTAAGGAAATCGCATGAAATCGACTCAAACTTGATCATGTACGGTGGTTAGGCACAAATCCAACATAAAAAAAAATACCGCGTAAAATTTCCAAGAGAATAAAAACAAATACCACATGATATGGAAGGCCAAGTAAATAAACATCATGAAACCAAGTCGATAAAAGCCCACAAGCATTTGGCAATAAAATAAATAAAGCAGAACAACCATTTTAGAAGTTAGAGTATCATATTGCTTCGGTTGATTCGGAAAGTTTCCCCTTGCGTTCGCCGCAATTTTTCGTGTCATTGGACTTTGTTTATTTATATGTTGAAGTTTGATGAAAATATTCGCTTAGTAGAAACGTTATTGACGGCAGAAAAGTGGTTGAGAAGATTTAAAATAGTATTTCATCAAATGGTAACTACGATGCATGGTCGGTTTGAAAAGTTTGTAATATTTCATAAATTTAAGAGATAGATGTATGTGTTTTAATTGCATGCTAACAGTAGGAAGATAGCACAAAATATTATCAAGAAATTTAATTTGAAATACACAAAAATTACAAGCAGACAAAAATAACACACTAAGTAATTCAAAATAATATAACAAATAAATCATAGATAATAATTAAAGAGAAAAAAATATTAGATTCACTGTTTGTTGAATTCTCTTAAATGCTCAAAATATATCTGTATCTTTTAATATCTAAAATTCATTGAGATCCCATGATTCATTTACAAAAGTGAATTTTTGCTGTCTTCTTATAACTAACGTAATTTGTTATGGATATACTTGAATTTAGTAGTGTTGTTTGAAAAAATAAATTTCTATCGGTTATTCAAGTCAACCTAACTTAATCGAAGCCTGTCCCAAAAATATTTCAGGGTATACTTATGCAATATCCGCTGGCAAGGACATCTGTCAGGGATGTCTGTACCCTGACGTATTGGCTTATCAAGATTTTGGGTTTGAAAAAGGCCGAAGGATATAAATAGAATTCAATATCAGTTTGTCGAGAATTGTAAATATAAGCATCTGTGGTGGGTTCAGCCGGAAAACGCCAGCCATCTGTCACACACTTAATTTCACGCCTGCTGAGATCTAAGATTATTTTGTGTGTGTAAGTATAACCTAATCGCTCTACTCCGAGCCCCTCAGTGGAGACGTATAGAGCTGTTGATGATGATGATGATGAAGTTATACCCTGATCACTGATCCAGCGAAGTAAGTAAATATAGCCTGTTGTGTCGTTTTTTCTTTTGATTTTGTCTATCTGTCCATCTGTCTGTTTGTTCCACTCTACATGTCGCGTTTCTCAACCGATTCTTGTGAAATTTTGTGAGCAGATATTCGATAAATGAGTCGAATTATTTTGTCGACTCAGTTTTTGGAAATTTAAAAAACGACGGAGCTATGAAGATTGAAAACCTAAAAAAATCATAAATCAGCCATTTCAAAAAAAAAAAACCTCGCGTGGGCTACAGCTCACAAATCCACTAGACTTTTATTTTTTTAAATTAGTGCGGTTTTATACGAGTAAATCATCTTGAACCATTTAGATTCTTAGTCAATATTACTTATAAATAAACGCAAAATGATGCAGCAACTGTAAGCACTACACACTACACATAGGTAAGTAAAACGAACAAAATGACATAATACAAAGGTAAAGTCATGGTAGTCCCATTTTCTCGCCCTGAAATTTCTAGGCTGGTAACATTAGCATTTCCTTAAAATTTGTACCTATTCTAATTCAGGAAGTTTGTGCAATTTTGCTCATTACACATGCGTCTTCGCGTTTGCAGGCTCCCACCTGCGTCTGTGTCTGGAAACACCTCTAATAGCTTTTAGCTAGTTGCGCGACTTCGCAACTAGCGGGAGTTGCGGGAGTGAACAAGCTCAATTTTCTTCATCATATAATTGGAGTGCAAACTTCTGTCATTAGTTGAAGTTGATAAATGCAACTTCCGTATCGAATGCAATTTACAGTATCGTTACAATCAAGTTATATTGTTTTGTGAAGATGAATCCAAGCTGGAAATGTTTTCTGATTAAATTTCATAGAGTTGTGGGTAGTTTTGCTCAACTTACTTTATTTACTAAAAGTGTATCTTGTATACCAAATCAATACTTATGTTTGGTAAATTAATAAAATTAATTAATACTCGTGTCGGTAACGCTTGGAAGAGCTACTGGTCCATGAAGCATTAGATGAAAGAGAATTTTTCCGTTTCACTGAAGTCCTAGCCTGCGGTTCACTAATCAGAAAAAAACCAAGCGTTCACAATCCAAGGTTTGCCGGAGAGCTATGGAACGTATCATTCTATCAGTTTTAAAATTGATAGATCGTATTAGGAACACTTTTCTACGTTCTCATACTAAAATAGCTGATGTGGGTTGCAAAACTGCGAAACCAAATTTGGGCTGGGCGGGCACGTAAGCCGCATGCATCCATAACGGACGAGATTCGTCACGCAGTGGACTCAAGATGAGAACCGACGCCGAGGCAGACCCCGAATAAAGAAGGCGAGACGAATTAAATACCGTAAACCAGGGTTACTTTGAACTGCGGTTTGACTTTGATAGAAACTTCCTAGTCGTATAAAATCACGAATTGCGTAAAACTGAACACATCGTAGCTTATAATTTTTTTTGGATTGCAACATTGATAAACTGTTAAGTCTTTTTCTGTGGGTGCGCTGGCGACTTATACACGGTAAGTGCAGAAAAAGTCAATTTAATTATATTTTTGTATTTATAGTGAAATTATTCGTCTGCAAAACTTTAAATGCACCATTGCACGTGATTGAGTGATGGAATTAATTGATGGTATTCATTGGGTAGCCTATTATTGAGCATTGAAAACAGTTATTACTGTGTTCTTAACCTTAAAACTAACGCTATCGCTTGAGTTTCTTTAACCCGGGGTGTCATTGATAGGGTATATGGGGTGAGATTGATCAAATGATCAAAGCAACCCCAGAACCTACAAAACTTTTATTTGTCTCCCCCGTTTTTGTTTTTTATATTGAAAATACATAATAAGCTTTGTTTGCCAGGAAAATGCCGCGAATTTATGTAAGAAAACTTGGGTCCCGTGATTATAAAAATTATTCGCAAGCGCGACTGGAAGAAGCTGTTAGAGAAATTGCAGAAGGAAGCTTGAGTATCAGAGGTGCCTTTGAAAAATATAGTGTACCCTTTGGAACTCTTTACAATAAATATAAAGGATAACTATTAAAGAGATTATTAGTAATATCTGATGAGTTTTACTAGGTCAAAGTTACCCTAAGGAATGAAAGTGGCAATAACTATTTTTCCTGTTGATGGATTTAAAAAATAAAAATTGTTTTGGATTTGTTATTGTGGTTACTTTCTAATTACGCAAAAAAAAAGGGTGTATCAAAGTAGCCCCAAAACCATTATAACTTTGATCACCTAGTTTTTATTTTTTATATCCAAATATAATACAGATTTTTATTTTATAGTCACAAAAATCGAAAATACTATAAAAACCGATTACTTTTTTTTTCTTTCTTTTTTTGCCTGTTATTTTTTGAGATATAGATCGTCAAATATGATCAAAGTAACCCTGGTTTACGGTACCTATCGACTGAACTGGAGGGGGCTTGCCCAGGATCGGAATGAATGGCGGAATAATTGGGAGACCTTTGCCTAGCCATGGAACATGTAGGCTACATGCTCGAATTATCTTGAGTCCGTACCGCCTAATAACGGAAATTCGAACGCTATTCTTTCATCTCAATAACAGCAGAACAACAAGAACAACTAGAATCGTACAAGTATTAATGTCAACTGCTCTTACGAAACGTTAGTTCAATTGAATTAGAGTTTAACTTGCACTACCAAATCCTAACTTTTTATCTAAAAATCTCGTGCACTTTTAATTGCGCAAGCAACAGAAAGGCATTTCTGCCAATCGTCCCAGTATTTACAGCAAGCAAAAAGAGGGCAAAAAATAGTCGGGAAAGTAGGCAAAGCAACCGGACCCAGACGAGACAGTGCCTGTACAAAAAGCAACTAAAAATACTAGTTAAAAAGCGTAGTTTTAGCTGGGAGAATGTTTGCTCGACCCACTTTATTAGGCCCGGTGGGTAGAGCAGCCATTAAACTAGCGGGTATTTTTAGCTAAAATACTTATTCATCTTAATCATTTTCTATCTGTTTGTCATTTCAACTATGAGGTTTTATGTCTATTTACAAATCTGGTTAAAACACAAAGTCGTCAATGATCATATTTTTGAAGACAAAAAGAGTTAGGAGAACCTATTTTGCATAATCTCTTTTTATGTTGGCTTAAAGGAGCGAGCTTTAGCTGAGCCAAAGTATATGTTAGATCCATTAGACCTTGAGTAAAGTCTAGAGTCCCTTCAGTGCAATTAAATTATATGGACCGGCAACGTAGCTTTCGCAACGAATTTCAAAAGGTCTTACTATTCTGTGCCTCTTCCGCTACTTTGCGCATACAACATGAATATAAGATAGGTATGTACGTACAGCTATCAGTATAAGTAAGTTATTAATTTTATCATCCTCAGATTGTTTTCAATATACCAAGGGCCCTACAGAGCAATTTTCTTAACTAGCGATCAAGCCTAAATCAACTTCACTGACTCAATGCGGATTGGTCGACTTCACCGGTATATTCACTTATTCACCTTTGCAGGTATGTGTTGGTTTGCTCACGATGTTTTCCTTCACTGTAAACGCGTCGTATAAATGTACATAATACATTATGAAACACTGAGTATGTGGTGGGGTTTGAACCCGCATCTCCCGGACTGCATTACCAACCTGCATCATCATCAGACGCCATAAAATGTCATCTCTTCCAATCGCTACTCTGCTTCGTTAGGAACTCCTAATCACTGCTGTCTGCTGGTTTTAAATGATCAGTCTCAAATAAAAATCTTGGTTACATATTTGTTGCCGAGACTTCCTAGTAATAATAAGTAATCAAAGATTCTTGAGTCGGGAATGGCTCGCAACTTCTCTTTTGGATTACTTAAGATTAAAAGACAAAACACTAATTAAAATCCTTGAAAATATAGGAACGAGTATTGAAGCCTAGCTTATATAAACTTTTAACTTTAATAAAAGTCAATAATTAATACAATAAAAAGTGGTTATCAATGCTACTTCATAAATTTTAATCCTAAGAAGCTTAGATCAAAATTCGAGCGCGGTTAATATGATATCTTCCCGTATAAAAAATAACACGTTTAAAATTGACTGCTCTACTGGCTCCACCGCTGCGCTTGCAACACTGAGTTTCAACACAGTGCGGCGGGCTTGTTTATTCAAAACTTTTTTCCGCTAGGTGTGCTGGTCCATTCTGCAATTTGATGACGACATCGTCGGCTGCACCGTGATACGTATTGTTATGATAAATCGCATTTATGTTGTTGTCCAAGTTGAATAGAATTGTGGATGAGTTTCTGAAGGATGCGAGTAGTTGTTGGTTATCATGACAGTTTTGTCTTTCTATTTGAAAGGCAAGTGAGTACAAAATTGAGTTTATGTATGTTCAGCAATTATTTATCTAATCTATACCAAGATTTTATACTCCGTGAAATTGAATTATAAAATGCAAAAGAAATAGCATGCAAAACGAAACAGTAAATATCGAGATTTTAACAAAACTAACGTGAAATTTACAAGTAGGTACCGAACATAATCCAAAAATATCTATCAAACCAATCTTTAGGCAAACCGGCACTGCTGCCATGAAACAAAATTTTTCTTCCTAAGCATGAAAATGTCATTTTGATTTATACACCAGATGTTACTCAGTCCAAGTGCTTACCTGTGAAAAATATTTTGCCGGGACCTCGAAGGCCTAAAGACCATCCATCTTCGTCTGCGTCGCACTTTTTGATCCACTAATTGATCATTTTATTGTATAAAATTATAGGTATACAAATTTGTTTGGAAACCGTCAATTAAAAATGAACGAATTCAAAAGTTGATTCGCTAGATTTGTCAGACGTAGCTTTAATTTAGATAAAAATCGAGCGCTTTCGATTAAATAAAAAAGCTTGTAAAACTGGGCTATAAGATGATAAGAGATAAATTTAATTAAATGAATAATAATTTGAAAAAAATAACAATGTGGGTCACACTAATAATGTGAAAATATATTTGGATGTTTTGATGCGTTTAGATGTTTGGATGTTTGTTTCGCTTCCACGCCTAAACTACTGGATGTTTGGAATAGATATAGTTTGTACCCAAGATTAACACATAGGATACTTTTTACCGGGAAATGTTGTATTCCCGCGGGAAAATCTTACATAAGGCGGGCATAGCCGCGGGCGGAAAGCTAGTTTAAATATAATTTTAACATTATATTAACGCATTTCTGTTCACATCTATTATTTTGTATTATCATTTTATAGTTATTGTACCTGTTGTTATTGCAATAAATTATTCTAGTCTAGGTACCTGATCATAAATATAATGTGGGTTAAAAGGTAAGTGATCTCATAATTTCAACATAAATATTTAATAATATAACTAAATTTAATACATAATATAATTATAATTTTATAATAATTTAATTTCATTCCACCCAAGTTTCCACTTCCAACTGAGCCGCTTTCTACTCTGACATGGCTCGTGTAACGAGTACCGTAGATAGTGGCTGGACTATGATAGCAGACTTATTTATACTTTTCCTTTGTTTTATCCATTCAAATAGTTATATTAACAATGGAAAGCTCGAGCCTGACCCAGCACCGAAGCTCATAATCCGCAGCACCGCCCGTCGAGTTCGTTATCACGAATGGGGCGCAAATGAAATCCGTTATGGTAGTAATTTCTCAATATTAACCACGCTTATCCCGCGAGATGGCCAAATTACATTGTTGGAATTACCTACTGTGTGTGCTACCATAAAAATAAAGCGTTACGTTTATAAACCTGCCATATCTTCAACGTTCATAATAAGCCTGTGATAATGAGGTTTTTATTTCAGGCAAATTGTTTTTGAAAGACTTCTCGAGAGCAATAAAAAAATGCACATTATTTTATTGTTCTGAAATGCAGAATACTGAAAGTAATTTGTCCTTTTGTTTGCTTTTATTATGAGGGCTGTTTAAGTATTATTACTCGTAAATAAATAGATATAATGTGTACTAGATCGCATATATAATGTGTACTTCGGTTGACTATTCCATGAAAATTTAACAGATAGTGATATTAAAAACAAGTTTCCATTTGCATAAAATGTAACTGTGCATAAAATTACCATTGCAACTGAATTTTTGTCAATAGTGGAATGCGACATTGCTTGTAAATTACTAGAAATGCTACTGTTTCGAAAATCAACACGTTTGTTTGGTGACATAGGTATTTGTGCTAAAAATAAATTTATTTTTAAAGGCCGCCAATTAGCTAATATTATTATAATAAGTAAGTTATATTCGTTTTTTTTTTCTTTTTTTTTTTGACGGACCTAATCACTATTTATACCAGAGTGGTAATATAGTGGGCGCGGACTTTAGTTATATTCGGAATAATATGCATGATCTCCTGGAAGATTTTACACTACATTCGCTAAGCTTTGAGCTTTAGTTTTTTCGTTAAAACAATTAATCTTTTTAATTTTTCCCATGTTTTGTTTTTTAATTTAACACCTAGAAAGTATCTGTTAATTTACATGTTTGTTTTTATGTGTTTGATGTTATATATTAGCATTTTAGTCTCCATAAGACATACCTAGTTTAATCATTGGCTTAAAAACTCTAAAAAACTGGATTAGCCCTAACTCCATATATGAAATAACAATAACAAAACCACTACAAAAAGCGGCAACATGCGGTAGACCTGTGACACGAATGTGAACGCAGCGGAACAGCTACACTATGTGGTTTGCAAGCTCAGACCGCGGGGCGGCGGCAAACGTCGCTTTGTACGCCCGGTTACGCTGCAAGACGCGGGTTAAAAAGTTAGCTAGGAACTAACTGGCTTTCAAATTTGAAAACTTTAACCCCTTTTGCAAAACAAGATTTAACTTAGGCGAACGGAAAAGAAAACTGTCTTAGATCTGATTTCTACTTGCACAGTGCAGTAGCTATTTTAACTTACTGTTATCGATTTAGTAGCTAGTGTCGCAGTTAGGAGCTGTCAATGCAGAAACGTCAGTTCAAACATATCACCCAACAACCAAACATTTGCCTCTCCACTTGTATCAACCGAAAATCAGTAAAACTCTTACTACGTCTGAAGTGTAAAATAGTTCTTAGGGAAACATGAATGAATATTTCATGGAATTCTTTATTCATTCATTATTAAGAGCATAAGCGGATTTAATTTTCTTTTTACGGATCAACTGTATATAAAGTAGGGGTTTTTATCGTTTCTGTGTAGCAGTTTATTGATCAAGCGAGCGTGAAGCGCGAGCGAAGCGTCTCCGTTTCATCTTGGCCAAAATTGCTTTTGTATGTCCACCTGTCTGTTTGTTTCACTCTACAGGTCGCGTTTCTCAACCGATTCTCGTGAAATTTTGTGAGCAAGTTCGATAACTATAGTATAGGTTTTTTTTTTCGAGCCAGTTTTTGGAAATTTTAAAAAATTACGGAGTTAATAAGATTGAAAAGGAAAAAAAATATAAAAGCTATTTCGAAAAAAAAAAATATTCGCGAGGTATACAGCTCACAGAGCCACTAGAAACTTTCTTATGGCTCAATAAGCTCACCTTAGTTTTTTTATATATATATACTCAGTATAATATGACAATAATTATGAAAGAGTATAAGTCAAAGTTGAAAAATTTCAGTGACATTAAATGTAATGCACACAACAATAAATTCACAATGAAATTAAAATCAAGCTTCAAACTGGAGGCGTCGTCGATGGAAGCTAATTTTAAGTTCCAGTAGCGTTTGTGCTCAACTTTCATAATGTCCTTATGTAATTCATAAGCTGAGACAAGTTGACATCCGAAGCACCTCCAACTACAACTACCCTCGGGTGGGTTGTCGTGTTATATAATTTAAAGTTTACCTGTTCACTTTGACTTTGTACCTTACTTTACATGAGAATATTGGCCACTAAAGATTTATTGCTCATAGTAATATTGTAAAGTTACGTCTGCTCCGTATGCTGTGTTTAAAAAAAAAAAAGAAATTCATTCATTGTAATAAAATTTGTTTCAGTAAAGTAGAGCAGCTTCTGTGAAAACAAAATTACCTATGTTTTATTAAAATTAATTTTAACGTTATAAGTTAAGGTTTCTTTCTACGATGAACGAAAATCTCTGCCAAACGTATGTACAAATTAAATAAATATAGTTAAAAAAAAAAACACGCTTTTAAACATCAAACTAAAAAGTAAAAAATAATTCGCTGAAAACAATACTTAACGAAAAATACTAGTATTATTGGGAAAAAAGCGTGGGTTGTGCGATATACGAAAAATATGACACAAAGCATCATCCTGTCGACGAACAGTCCAATGACGAATCGGTCATAGGAGAACGGTTGCTGAATCAATTAAAGCGTGTTAAAAATGCACTAACCTATCTACTATAAAAAAGCCAAGATATTGAACTTAACTTCTGTAAGTTTTTTGTGTCTTAGCGTTTCAAACTTATTCCACTGATACGAGAAACGTTTCCTTCCTTTTTGAATAGTTCCAAGTAGACAATTACCAACTACCGGAAGAAACCTTCGTCCTCGAAAACTATCACTATCACCACACAAGCTTTAGGTACTTTACTTATCTTAAGCTGTAACATAAGTTACTAGCCTAGGTAAACAGTTACACTGGCCAAGCTAAGTTATTTGGCAGCAAGCCAATTTCATCTGCAAGTGCATATGCGTTCAAAAACAAAAGCTTGGATTAGAATGCGAGGATTAACGAGATTGAAATTTGATCGGTTTCGTAGACCATCGATTTTCTGTTTGTTTTTTTAAAGCAGAGTTGATTGAGTAAGCATTTTAGACTTTTACAGTGGAGTTGGCTGAGTTTGTATTCTTCTTTATTGTGTGGGTTGTAAAGTCTTAGATAACTTTGACCTCTCAATTGCCATTTAGTAACTAGAAGTCATATATTGTGAACCAAGGGTTGATAATAAAATAAGCGTCAAATCATAAGCATAGTCAAACTAATAGCCAGTCCGATGAACTTTCAGGCATAATTAAAATAATTATTACTTTGCCAATTCCTAATATAAAAAATGCTTTATAAGAAAATCAAAGTTTGTTTTTGTGAAGTCGTTGTGGAGATCCTTGGGGGAGGCCTTTGTCCACATTCGGAGGGCATTTGATGGTAAAATGCTTGCCGTCAATGCTACCGATGCAATTAGGAAACTGCCATCGTTCATGGAAAATTGCACTGGAATTTTTCCAAATATCCTCCGTCGGTACAGGCATATATGTTTCTTGTAATGTCATGCATGTAAAGTGACAGACTTCCTTTATTATTACTCCTACTGTAGAAAATTCGATTGAGTATCTAAGCTATTGTTTTGTAAGAGTCTCTGGTTGCAATAAATCTATAAAATAAAATTTATGGATAGTAATCAATGAATAGCTATAAACTAATAATTATTACTCCAAAAGTAAACATAGAGTTGCAGTAAGAAAATACATGGAGCGGAGTCACAATTTTAAATTTTGAAGTCTGGCTTTGTGCGATTGGTTAAATAAGGGTTCGTATGGGAAAAATTAAACAGTGAAATTGTTGTTCAATACGATGAGTTCCGTATGTAATTATGACATCAATTCATATAGATTCATCAACGGCCCGTTACAGTCCACTAGAGTCATATAGATTACTATTTCAGTATTTCAACTATTTGCTTAGCGATGAAACTTCATTTTCCAAACTTAGTTAACTTAGGCCCGGTTTTTCAATCGCTAGATAAACTAACAAATAGTGTTTATTCGACAGAAGTTTAGCACAAGTTTAGCGAGACCAAGCACGACGAGGATAATATGTTCAGTCGTTGAAAAATTGTTATGTGTACCTACCTTTCGACTCCATCATGAGACCATAATATTGCATTTTCATCGAAGTTACCAGAACTCTGGGGTAGCAGCAATTGTTTGAAAAAGGATTGCAATTGCAAAATTCTACCCGAATAATGAACAAATACACAGACATACAAGGGAGCTAGTTATTAAAAACGTGTTAAAAAGTCATTATGGAAAAACAGGTCGCGAACTTATAAACCGGCCTGTTCAGAACTACAATGACTGTCGCGCCGGTGCCGGTGCCGGTGGTGTGAGAGTGACTCGCATCGCGCTCAAATCGCTGGCTGTCGCTGTCGCTGCCGCGTCGATGTGGCCTCGGTCTACGCGCTCGTTAAATAAGACAGATTATATATTTTACTATTAATTTTTATCACACAATTATTTAAAATTTAATTTTTGAAGCGCAAAGCTTCATGTAAGTAAAATATTATTAAAGCCAAACAAATCAAACGGCCATTAATTTTGTTCGTCGAGCAAATTGAATAAATCATCGGATCTCAGCTACTCTGCAGTAAATCTGTCACACGCAGAAACAAGCTTTCACATTAATTCCACATTTTAATGGCTTCCTGTAAACTCTTAAATAACTCGTTTCCAATTACGCCTTATGATGCTGGAGTAATTAAATTTTTACTTATGGAAAAAAAAAAATGGGTACAAAAAACGATGCTTTACAAATTTCATTGAAAAGAACGCCGTCATGTTTTGTATTAAAAACCTGAACAATCCACTCCACTGTCACTTTCCAAATGATTGATTAGAGGCTCAACTTCAATAGGTAATTTTTCAAAAGCGTTATAAAATCAGCAGCTCCTGAAACTGGTTTAAACAAATAGCCTATTTGTTTTGCAGCATCATCGTTATGGCGACGACGATTAACTTTATCTTTGGGGAGAAAATTATTTCGCTGATTGCAGCTAATTTGAATAAGGTTTAATTTAACGTTGGTGCTGTTAAGAGAACGTGAAGATACAAACTCAGCTCATTTTGGATGCTGCTTTGCTAATACAAATAAGCAGAACCAATATTAACGTTGTTAAAGGAAGAAATTATCAAACTGAGAACTGGAAGGTTTTGTATGTTTTGTATGCTGTGTAACAAAATGTCAGTAATAAAATTCATACTTTGCGGTTGTTATTAAGTCAATTGTCATCAGATGTACTATCTTATTTGATGTTTACATAACTAAATTAGTTTATTACTGTTTTCAAAGTTTAAAATATACCCAATCAAATGTCTTAAGCAGTCACGTGTACATATATTTCATATAAAGTACTTTCGCATTCCAATGCCTCATTTATTATAACCAAGAAGACAATATCCCTTAATGTGCTCACCAGTTATGATGTCATCTTAATACCCATTACGCGTTTAGTACCGACCACCGTATATGGTGCCACATATTAACGGTGCCCGAGTTATAATCCTGTGTCTTGAGGGCTCCATAAGCCATTATTGAATTTGGAAATGGGCCAGACTTCCGATCCGTGTCGGCCAAGTGTGCCGGCAGATTTATGCGCACAACCCCTTGCAAATTGGTGTAGTTTTATTATTGTCGCTCCTTGGTACTGTTTGCATACATTTGGCGGCGGCGGTAGTTTCGGGTAAACTACGCAGACAGCACTTTGTCTTGACGCTTACTAAGATACACAGAAGAAGATACGAAGTGTGCTTACGTGTCGCTAACTATGAAGATATGGAGTTAATTGGAATATCAAGCAAGTATCTTTGGTTTAATTGTTAATAATTTTAGATAAATATTTTAACAGGTTATGTTAAAAAAATAATATAATAAAAAAATAGGATTGTTAAAAACACTCAAACTACCTATTTAAAATTTCAGATGAAAACTGACTGGTCAGCTTAACAACTTGAGAGAATCGCCATCAATTGTGAAATGCAATAGCAAATTCTTCGATGTTGTGTTGTTGTATTAATTGGATAGGAACTATTTTCATGGCTTCTTAAAGACGAGCTAAAGGTCAACTTCTTCCTGGTCAACTGGTTCATAGTCAAGTCAACAACTTCTGCCTGAAAATTATCTATAAAAAATCGTTGAAAACTTTCAAAGTATTCAATATATAAAATAAAAATCCCCATAATAGAAGTTTGCATATTAAAAACAATAAAATTAGCCGGCCGTACAGTTTTGCATGAAAGTGCCGTGCAACATTATCCTGTCTGTCGTCTGTTATCCTATCTTCTTAGGGGTAAGTGGTTCAGTTTCTTGAAAACTCTCTAAACATGTTTCTTAATGGTAGGTGCTCTCTTAGAATGTTTCACAATGTATATTGCACGCTTCCAGTGCTTATTAAATCGGACCCGCGAACCGCAGCCATTTTGTCTGCTTATGCAATAAAACAACTAAATAACTTCTAAACCGACAACAAACGGAATAAAATGCTCGTAACGGGTGTCCACGTTGCTCTTCGCTATAAATTGCACTCGGTCCTGTTGTAACACTGGTAAACGCTTGTAAAGGTATTATTTAGTATCCAGTTGCTTTTAAACACAATTTAGTGAGTGCTTCAACGTTTTAACGAGCCAGGAAACGGCTTTCTCGCCATCATTGGTTTATTACAAAAATAGCAGCGTGGTTCTAGTAAATTGTTTGAGTAATGAAATTATTGCTGGATCATAGAGTAGCAAAGTCTAAAACCAGAACTGTGTTTAAATAATTTTGAATGCTGAAAGTCTTTGAAGTATTTAATTTTGTAGATTTATATTTATTTAGATTACCTTCTTCTTCATCATGTAAGTTGTAATCAATCTCACAAACCCTGATGTTAGTGTAGTCACAAAGACCACTGACATGGCTCAGATTGTGAACACTGAGATTATACTAACGTTTTGATTCTTCTTTTATTCTTGCTCTTGTCTCATATTATGTGGCATCGGCTAATATTTCCAAACAATAATGCTCTATAATTTGTTTAGTATTTGAACAGCTACCTTGCTGACGTCTTGACGTCGTCCTTGGGAATACTTGTTTGTTGTTCAGTAGGATTTATCACCTGCACTATTTGAGATGTTAAGGATCCTTACAAACTAATACATATTATGCCCCTAACATTGTTAGTTACTGAACTATTGGGTGACTAAATCATCATCATCGTGTGGGCTGTAAGGTCGACAACCGACCTCACAAACCCTGGTGTCAGTGTTATAGAGCCGCCAAATGCCACTGACTTGGCTCGTGTAACGTCAAGATAGTAATAGCCGGGACTAACGGCTTAACGTACCTTCCAAAACACGAAATCATCTTTCTTTTCGGACAATTAGGTGTTTCAGCTTGCAAAGTCCTAACCAAACTGAGGAAAGTCAAAGAGATTTTTGCTTGACAGTGTCCCCACCGGGAATCGGACCCGGAACCTCCATAATGGACGTCGAAATCTCGACCACTCGGCCACGGAGGTTGTCAGTTAAATAACTAAATCACCAAATATTACCTACTATTATTAATATTACTAACATTTGGTGATTTAGTCATCTAACTGACAACCTCCGTGGCCGAGTGGTCGAGATTTCGACGTCCATTATGGAGGTTCCGGTAAATTATTACCTACTTGATTAGTGTTTCGAGGAATGGATAGCCGTGGTTGTAGATTATTAAATCTAAAATTAAAAAACACGACTTGCTAATGGTTTATAGCCTGTGTTACTCGGGATGATGTAAGGATTCTAACGATACTTCACTTATCCAAATCTGTCCGGCATTTAGAAGTTATGGTTATAAAGAAATGCACATACATGAACCCTGAACACATAACACTCTTTTTTGGACAGTTGTGTAAAACACACGTAAGCCCACGTGTTTTTATTTTAACTATACGGACTAATCGCAATTTGTACTGGAGTGGAACTATAACGGGCGCAGACTTGCGGGGGAGCGGAAGGCTTGTACCCCTTAGAAATCTATGACAACGAACGTATCCGGGGACGCCCTAAGATGGGCACGGACCATGACCCAGAACGTTGCCAGGGCGGAGAAAAATGACCCCTGCCGGGCATTACTGAATTAATCGTACGATTAGATCCGCGTACCCGCCGGCGGGTGCGATTTCTACCTGAAGGGCATTCTGTTGTAGTGATTGGCCTCCACGCAATGGCAGCTCGCGATTGTGATATCATCGTCCGGATCTGAGAAAGCGTGTAACGACGCTTTTCTCACCAGAAGGTTTGGGTGAGAAACAGCTGAATTGAAATAAAGTTACGCGCGTTGAAACGGGACCGCATTTTCATACCACTTTGAGCGGAACACAAGCTAATTCTAAAGCGAAGCACTCTAGTCCATTTAGCCGGCACCGCACCTCGCTGACGACGTTTATGAGGCGGTACGCAACTTGGTGTGTTTATTACGTGCTTGTTTTGATGCGACAGTTGCTTGTCTTTTTGTAAAAACACGCTTAATTTTGCAAATTTTATGTCCCTGTAAAGATAAATTATCCTACTGCATTCTTTTTGTTAATTACGTAAACTAAACAACTATGAGTGCTTTCTAGTTCTAGTGACTAAATTTATTACTTACTTTTTTTGTGTTATTAGGGAGCCCAAATTGGGACTGTAAAAAATGTGTGTCGCAACAGCCAATGATCAGTAGTTAGCATACAAAAAATTTGGAAAATCTCACACCACAGCCCTATTCTTTATGCGATATTTTATTACATACAATTTTCAATAAGTTATTACTTAGCTCGCAGACCTTTATGTTGTCTCGAACGTATCATTAAATGTGAATTTACGCATTCTGACTTCGTTATAATACTGTTAGTGAACAAGCACGAAAATCTTAATTTGTAATGATTATTATTGAAAATCACAAACGCTTTTAAACGTGACATTATTTCACATAGAGGGTCCAATCTCGTGGCCTTAATTCCATCGGTTTCATTACCTCAATGGGAGTGATCCAATTCTATAACAACGAAATGGATAATATCTGGCAGATGAGCGAAATTTATAGAGCCTCAACTTGTTGCCAGTTAAAAAAAGGCAAGAAACGATAAAGAGCTTTGTATTATTTTGTTATTTAAAGACATTTTTCCTTATATAACGGACTATCTTCAATAAATTTTAACTCTAGTTTGAAAAAGCAAAGTACAATAGTGAACTGATTTGAAAAATTGAATCTTATTGTTATTTACACAAGCAAAAATAATTTCCTTGGATTAGATCGATATTTTTGTAAATATCTTTCTTTATATATTGACGTCACGAAGTAACACTATTATAATAGTGTCTCCGAATGAAATATAACTACAGCAGCATGTTTAGAACCAACATCGCCAAATACTGAAGTTTCAAACACGTCAAATGTTCGAAACATTGACAGAACTAGCAAAGTATCTAGACATGCTCGCTCATGTACTGATACTACGTCGCCATAATAGCTTACTACGATGGCTCATCAATTTAAAGCTTAATTAGGACAGCCAATGCCTGTACTCGGTTCCGTTAAGTGGACCACAAAGACTGTGTTATAACTGGAACAATACTCCGCTATGAGAGATAAATGTTATAAATCGTACCTCTAAGACACAAATGATTTTGTCATATTTCCGCTCTACCGTTGATAACAGGCCTCATGTGCTCTCAAGCGGATATTTCGGTCCAGTGATAATTGAGCGGAAGAAATCTCCGTACTAAGCTTCTTGCTTGCCTCTTGGCGAGGTCAAGGATGATTCATTAATTAACTGTGTACGCGGGCAGGACATTATTTATTACGCAGAGTTCCATATATCTTGTGGAGATGCATGTTTCCTCCAGTTTTTCCTTGGCAACTCTCGGGGCGCCTTGGAAACCAGCTTGTGCAAATTGGCTGAGTGAACAATCACATTAGCAAGCAGAAGTAATTTGTATGTGTCTTTTAACGAATATAAATGAACGCGCGTGTTGAACGCTCGAATATAATGACAAAATATGGATGCTAATAATAAATGTTTCTTTTATTCAATTTAATAACATTGTGATAATTATGTCTCATTAGTAAGTTTTATTCCATGGCACAAATTGTTATTTTACATTACAGTTAAAATTTTTTATTTCAATCAAGTCTTGCAATCAGGATTCAGCAACCGTTCTCCTATGACCGACTCGTCATTGGACTGTTCGTCGGCAAGATGATTCATTTATATCCGTTTCCCCAGCAGAATCTTTCACCTCCGGACATTTCGCTGACAGAACTTTTCATTCATTGTTTTTAATGAAATCCCTGCTTATCAATTTCTGAAAATGCACAAGCCTCTTAACTTATTTTTTAGTATTTCGAGGTTAAAATTACTATAAATTATGAAATAATTTATCAAAATATTGTTTAACACAAAATTCACCAACTTTCGTAATAATTCGTAATACGTTTTAAGATTTTCGTGGTTGTTTACTACACTAAACATATTAACCGCGGTGGTAACAAACCCGTAAACTGTGACAATTTTAGTGTCGTAATTATCTAGGCTGTATTGTATACGTCTATTCCTTTGCCTTTTACGGTGTGCAATTTTCTATGAAAATAAAAGAAAAGTTCAAATTTCAAAGTTACTAGTTGGACTTACATCCTTTCTTTGGGGTCATTATTGGACTACTTTAAGAGCATGAGATATGAAATAGTATTTTTTAAAGCATGAAAAAAAAATGTATGTATTTCAGCGCTTACCTTGCAAAGTTACCGAATCACATTTTCTTATAAAATAATTTAATTTATGTTGTAAATATTACATGGACAATTAATTCTAAGACTCTTTCACACAGGCTGATTCAATCAGTAATGTTATTTCGCGCAGCAAAATATAAGCGAGCTCGTTTACAGCAAAAAGGGTAAAAGGTTACAATAAAATCCGTTGTTTTACAGCCGTGAGCGTTATTGTAAACATTGGCGGGGTTTACGCCGAACATTCAGCGAAGTTATGACAACCACACACTACGCTTTTACATAGTACAAGTAATATAGAATTACTTATTAGACGGATTTGCATCTAATGTCTTCTATTTTATGAAGGAATAAATTGCTTTTTCTACAGTATTTGACAAAGGTCTTAAAGCATCGTATATTTTTAGCAAGTTTATCTTTAATCCCTTAATTGCATAAATACTGTTGCCAATAAATTGTCAACATAATATTATTATGTTAAATATTTTTTAAATATTTATTTTTTATTGTTTTTTTTTGTTTTATTAGCTTTGGTAATCTTTTCTTCTTTTTTCTTTTTTTTTTTACGGAAGGTAGAGTTTGCCGCCAAAACGAAGTCAGAAATCGAATTTCAAATTTAAACAATTAAAAAAATACTCACAAATGTCTAATTGATATCAAATAAACTGTATTGGAATAAAGTAAATGTATTTTAAATTATTTAACAGTATTTTTGAAAATGTTCCAAAAAAAACAAATTTATTTTACTTTTCCCATTTTTCTGGACCAAAAACAAGCTAAATTACCAAGTTCTGTTGAAAAATAAAAGTTTTAAAAGTATTTATTTATTACCTTAATTTGGTTAGCAGCTGCTACTTACTACAATAAAATACAGGTTATTTTGTTTTGTTACAGTTTTCTTCAACCTGCTCATAAAACGCGAATTTTTTCTTTGATATTATTACTCTTTGTGCTTATCATATAAGTACGACTCAAATCCTATCCTTTTACGACGTCAAAAGTCCTTTTTTTTATCTTACTGGCAAGTGAGTTTGTTAAACAATAAACAAAAGAATAACCTGGATAACCTGCATGTTACAGGAACATTAGATTTTATAACAAGTATAAACTTTCACCGCGTTATTATAAGTTACATGATAGATCACAGTTACTGGTTGTTTAAAGTTAGAAATTCGATACCATGTAGGGTATTGAGTTATCCTTTGTACTCCACAGTATCTATCACCAAATAGGGGATAATATGGACGAGGACAGATACAAGACAAGTGTACCGGTGCACTAACAACTGCTGTCCGTAGACTGATGTTCAACAAATTAAGCGAAGAAGTATTATTTTTCTCTAATTTCTGTTTATCTGGCAATTCCTATACAGGATATGAAGAATACGTGTCCACTGAATTATTTTTGTAACATTTAATTTAGGAGTTCGAGTATGTAGGTATATATAATAGTTTCGTTACAGCAAGTTAAGTTTTAAGGAGTAACACTTAAGGTACTTTATTAATTATAAGCGTGAACTTATAATTTTTAGTTTATATCTAACTAGCTGTTGCCCGCGACTTCGTCCGTGTGGAAATAGTTTTTGCCCGCGACGACCGAACTAAGGCAAAATACACTACACCTACCCTTCACCTACCCTTCACCTACCCTACACCTACCCTACACCTACCCTACACCTACCCTACACCTACCCTACACCTACCCTACACCTACCCTACACCTACCCTACACCTACCCTACACCTACCCTACACCTACCCTACACCTACCCTACACCTACCCTACACCTACCCTACACCTACCCTACACCTACCCTACACCTACCCTACACCTACCCTACACCTACCCTACACCTACCCTACACCTACCCTACACCTACCCTACACCTACCCTACACCTACCCTACCCTACAACTACACGTACCCTACACGTACAAATCAAATCAAATCAAAAATTATTTATTTCTATAGGATGTTATTTCATCACTTAGAGGCGTCATTACATTTTTTTGGGTGATTTCAATAACACAATGGCGGAATCTGTAGAGAAGAGCTCACCGAAGAAACTCCACAGTCGTCGCATCTTTTGCGTTTCCTTTTTTAAATAAAATATTATCAATTACAAAATTAATGCTAATTATATATTGAAAATCCTGCTACTCAAACAAGCTATTCTCATGGACATCTATTCTGTAAGTCTGTTTTAAAATTATTTTAAACTTGTCTAAATGTAAGTTTTTAATATTGTAATAGCGTATACAATTGCCTTTTAAAGAATTACTAATTCTTTGTTGTCTTTATTTCTAGTATTAAAATTGTGTATATACTGTGCTTCTGAAAATTACTTATATTTCTTTTTACATACACAAGATTGTCATAGATATATAGACACAAATGTCAGAATATGGATTTCTTTAAACTTTTCCCTCAGTGACCCTACCCTACACGTACATGAAGGATTTTAAAATCGTTATTGTTTTCGTAATCAGCAACCCGATAAACCATACAAACGATACTCCTGTTGATTTTCAGAATTTGTCACCCCATTTCCCCCTTTTAAGTAATGAATTTTGAAAAAATCTTAAACATGTATTTACTCATTTATTGAAAGGAGTGAGTACTCCTGTGAAGTTTCGAATAAAATTGTGTAACTTACCTTGTTTTCCCATACAAACTTTGCACCCCCGTTTCACCCCTTTAGGAAGTGAATTTTGAAAAATCCTTTCTTAGTGCACCCCTCGACCTCTTAAGGAACCTGCGTGCCTTTGGAATCTCTAGACCCAGCGGTTTGGACTGTGCGTTGATACTCGTATATCAGTCAGTCAGTGTCTTCTTTTATATATTTAGATAGACACCGATCTTCATCATTATGTAGGTTGTAAGGTCACCAACCTCTGGTACCAGTGTTATAAAGCTGCCAAAGCTCACTATGACACGTGTAACGACTAGATAGTAGCCGGGACCAACGGCTTGACACGCCAATCGAAGCACGGAATCGTCTTTCTTTTCAGACAATCAAGTGATTCAGCCTCTAATGTCCTAACCAAACTGAGAAAAGTCTCACATAGGGATTTTTGCTTGACAGTATCCCCACTGGGAGTGACTGGGATACAAACCCTAAACCTTTGTGGTAAGAGTGGAAATCTTGATCACTTGGCCACGGAGGCCGTCGAAATATGCATATTATTTCTATTTGAGGCTTCACAAGCTCCAGACCTATAACAAACACGACTCACTGAACGTTTGCATTGCGGTACATTCCACCTGATTAGTGCTCAAAGAAGTCATTCTCTCTCTGAAATACGTTTGTGTCTCTTCCGCATAATGGTATGAATGTGTATTTGGTTCATTTGTGGCTCGTTGACAAAACAATGAAGTAGATTGTGCCTTGCTTTTGAAAGTATAGCGCGTTGGTTGGACTTTTTCATTACAACCTTCGTTATCTTTTAACACATGGAACTACATTAAATATTTTATAGCTCGTTGTGGTTCCGTCAAGAAAGAACACCAATTATATAACAACGACATTAATTTACTTTAGCATAAAATGAAAGGAAAAGCTCCGATTGATTGTGGAACAATAAACCCAATTTTATTATTGAACCAAATTACTTTATTTTTATTCGTGTTTTTTTTTTTAAGAAGACCCTCGTACAGGATCGAAACGTTGAAAACAAAGTTTCCATATTTACGTGATTGTTTCAGTTTTAATAAATAATAATTAATAAAAAAATTATAATTAAAATAACAATTTATTTTATATTTTTATAGTCAAACCAAATATGCATTCCCAAAAATCTTTTTTTGGTGAGCAATTTCCCTACGTCATCATGCAGAGTGAGCAATTTGGACCCATTCCTGTTCAAGACAGCCTCCATAGTCAAACGGTTGAGCAATCTACTGCCAATGTGGTGGTTCTAGGTTTGAATCTCGATAGCGGATACTGTCACACAAAAATATCTTCCAGTTTGGTAAGGACAGTGCAAGCTAAATCACTTGATTGTCTTGAAAGTAAGATAATTCCATGCTTTGGAAGGCAGGTCGTAGTTCCCGGCTATCTAGTAACACGGGCCATATCAGTTACTTTTGGCGGTTCTACTTCATTGAAATAAAGTTTATGAGGACGGCTTACCACACAATGAAGAAATTAGAAGACATTAGAAGAATTAGAAGTCTTGAGACTCACTAAGATATCCCTTGGCGTTGAACCTGAACTGTTTCCTTAAATCTGTGGCGGGTGCGAAATATTCTGCCGTCCGCAGAGCGCGCAACAAATTACTACTTCCGCGGCCGTGTAAACTTTTGCAATTAGCGGCATAGGGCTTGTGGATGTGATTGATGCTTGCGGTTATTATTACTTTAATAAAAGTACCCGCGGAATTCCTGTGGTTTTTGTGTTTGTTTAAAGGACCACAGAGGGTATATTTTTGCGTTTGTAATTTTTTTTTGTTATGTGATTGTTTCTGAACGGTGCCTATTTTTTTATTTCTAAATGCCTGTGTTTTGTTGTTTCTGGTGTGCAATACTGCGCTGTCTGTATGTGTCATTCAATAAAGATTTTTATCGAAGTATAAGGAATGACTGAAAAACAGCGCTGGATGGTACGTACCTCGGTATGGCCCATTCAACATAAGCTGAGTCATTTCCTTTTGTCTAATAATCTAAATTTGCTGGTTGTTAGTTTTTTACTTTGTTTGAATGTTCTCGTATTTTTGTATTATTTGTTAATTCTGTAAAGTCTAACAAATGTGCTAGGGACTTTTTTATAAGGCAATAAAAAATTGTATTATTATTATTATTATCTATCTATCTTTTACGTGTATGTTACATGTGAATAGTTATTGCTGATATTTTAGAGCAAAGACGATATTTTTTTTGGATAGATAGGATCAATATGTCAATTGACTTGAAAAGAGGAGAGTAACTTTTAATTCATGTCATTGGCCTTCGGCGGTTCCATAACACTAACACCAGGGTTGGTAAGGTCGGTTGTTGGTCGACCTACACGACGATTACAGGGTTTTGTTTTTATAACCTGATCAAAGTGGTAACAGATGCAGTCATTTTTTCAGAGAGACTGTAAACAGAGGAAGATATAAATCTTATTGTTAAGCGTTAGTTGTATCATCTGACAGAAGACAGAAGAAACAAAATAATCTTGAACCCATTCAGCGAGTTTAATGTATTTTATTTTTATTTATTTCTTTATTTATTCTTCTACAGTATTCCTTAGTTATTACATTACACAAGACACAGGAACAAAAGCCCAACAGCAGCAAACTTCACGGGATTATTCCCAGTAATTGCAGCTGGCATAACCTGAGTTTAACGGATTAGTTTGTGGACTAACTTCACAGCGCTTTAAGTTTAGTAATTACATCTTTGGAGTTATGAAGGTGAACTTTCTCTTGGATTAAAAAAATTCTAGGACGGTCCAAATAACTAGTACAAGCGGTCCGCCCGCGGCTACGCTCGCGTTGTGTAAGATTTTCCCGTGGGAATTAGACTTTTTACCGTAAAAAGTATCTTATGTGTTAATCTAGGGTACAAACCATCTGTTCAGTAGATTTTGCGTGAAAGAGTAACAAACATCCATCCATACATCCATACTTACAAACTTTCGCGTTTATAATATTAGTGAGGAATTATTAGTAAATGTGATCAACGTAAAAGTATACGTACATTGTAGGATATTCACTTATCATAATAACTTTACAAATAAAAAAATAAACTTTGTTTTATTTTATACTGTTCTATAATATTATGTATAGTTTTCCAAATAGTACGAAAATTAGGGAGTATCTAAATCAACAATTTTGGTACTTATGCGAAGATGTGATGTAGAGGGCATACAACTTTCAGAATGTTGAAACACATTGCCTCATAGTTTGTGGAACAGGTGGCAATTTCCTGGCTTATTTTTTTATTTTACACCCCTGTCCATAAGTTGAATAAGCAATATTTTAATTAACTAGATTAAGAACCCTATTTTTGTCAAGATTGTTTACATACAAGGAGTACTAATATTACCAAAAAATCTGATCTGACGAAATCTTAAAAAAAGGATCGCAAAGTTCAAAAATTTCGTAAGCATCTTCAACAAGTCCGTTGCGATCTTCGACAGTATGTCGCAATTAATATTGAATCAAACTTGCCGCATAAATTTAACTTTCGAATAACAATTAGGAAGTTGCTTGTTTCGGATCTGTCACCCTTCCAAGTTGTAATAAGTAGGTATACTATTAATTTCGTCTGTTTATTAGCTATAAACCTTATAGAGAGTGGCGAGTTGCGATAATTGATTGGTTCCGTTGAAGTTGTTTGATAAATATCGACAGTTCGCGAGAATTCGAACTACGAGTGGAAATGAGATAGCTTGCAGAAAGCCAGTTATCTTGTTAAGAAAACTTAGTTATCTCAGAATAAGAAAGTTGTGCAACTGATCCGCTTTCGAAAACTAATAGAATTAAGGACTTGAGAGTACTGTAGGATACAAACAAAAACAGTCGCTAATTTTAGAAGATAAGTGCTGTGTTCGTACACAAGTGTTTTTTTTGTACATTGTTTCACGATGAAGAAGATTGTTTCACGATTTACTATTGTTCTCAGATAAAGTAAAAAAAAATTATGAAACCGTTATTAGCATAAGATTGTTTTTGTGAATAACTAAAAAACTTGGTAAAACAAATACACGAATGAAAACGGCCTAAAAATTCAATCATACCTTCTATTCTGATTTGCTCTAACTATGGAAGCTCCAATATCTGTGAAGTCTCAGGTTTAATTAAACTCTACTGTGTAAGTTTCTACCAATTATTTTTAAACTTATTTTTTACACTAAATAGAAACGGTGTCACGAAAACCCACATAAAGGATGAAAAAGTACCCAGTATTTTTTCATCCTTTATGTGGGTTTTCGTGACACATGGATGTTTGTTACTCTTACGAGTGGAAATGAGATAGCTTGCAGAAAGCCAGTTATCTTGTTAAGAAAACTTAGTTATCTCAGAATAAGAAAGCTGTGCAACTGATCCGCTTTCGAAAACTAATAGAATTAAGGACTTGAGAGTACTGTAGGATACAAACAAAAACAGTCGCTAATTTTAGAAGATAAGTGTGCTGTGTTCGTGCACAAGTGTTTTTTTTGTACATTGTTTCACGATGAAGAAGATTGTTTCACGATTTACTATTGTTCTCAGATAAAGTAAAAAAAAATTATGAAACCGTTATTAGCATAAGATTGTTTTTGTGAATAACTAAAAAACTTGGTAAAACAAATACACGAATGAAAACGGCCTAAAAATTCAATCATACCTTCTATTCTGATTTGCTCTAACTATGGAAGCTCCAATATATGTGAAGTCTCAGGTTTAATTAAACTCTACTGTGTAAGTTTCTACCAATTATTTTTAAACTTATTTTTTACACTAAATAGAAACGGTGTCACGAAAACCCACATAAAGGATGAAAAAGTACCCAGTATTTTTTTTGTCGACTAGACTCACTGTCAAAAAACTACTGTCAACGATAAGCCCTAATTTTTTAATTTATGCCCACGACAACGGCTTCATAAAAAAAGTAGTACGAAAGCAAAATGCCCTAATTTTCCGTCGATGTAGATTGAATTGACGACTTAAGAACTAATTAAAACTAAAAAATATTTGTATTTGTCTTTTAGTGTGCAATTTACTATTTTTAATAATTCACCAAAACGTGTTAGCAGCTTAGGAACTTACACTGTGAAACTTAACCCTTAGGGACGTATGGTTCCAAAACAACTTCATACATACTAGTAAGTATTTTATGAAATAGTCCTGTGTCCACTTCGGCTCGTGGCTGTTTCATAAAAGATTCACGAGCTGGACCCAACAATAACTAACAATTTGCAGGTGTAACGAGCGAAAGCGGATAAAAAAATTCGCATCTGGGTCACGTGTAGTAAGCATATATATGCTCATAATTGCCCAGATAGTTCCCATTTGTGACTTGTACAAAATATACCTACTATCAGTATTTAGGATTGTAAAAAAATATTTTTTTATAAATATCTTTATCTTCTATCCCCCTGCTTAAAATAGAAAATTATCCTTTGAACAAAACACGATTGTCGTAATTTGTGACCTCAACAATAATTATTGAAATTTTAAAATTACGCTATCCGACCATTTATTTTTTATCAACAGATTGCATAATCATAATAAGCTCCTTATCTAACCAAAAGACTGAAATACAACCCTGAATTAGGACAAGGATTTACCTGTGTGTGTAAAGTAACTAGCCATAATATTTGAGATTTATATAAAACTATTTATCAAAAAAGCTGTGAAAAAAAAACAATCTGTAAAAAAAATAATGGTAAGAATAAGATATATTCTAAGTGCACTAGAGTACGATTGACTTAAAAGCAAAAAGCCTCAAGTGGGTATCATTTCAAAGTGCAAGTTCTAAAGAGTCATATAACAAATATGCGCAAAAAGGTTAAATTCCCGCTTGATGTGCGGCGCGTACGTTTTGCGTCCATTTCTCCGTAGCCGCCACCAAATTATCCCACGCCCGCATATATTTCCGCAGCTAAAGTGAATAACGTCGGTTAAGCGAAATTTTCTTGTTTTAAAGCGGGTTCTGCGATTTTTAAAAAATATATTGCGAGAATAAAAGCTATAATATTTTTTTATTAAAATACCACAAATCTATTTGATAAATTATACCCCTTCCGTTTTTACAATAACAGACTCCAAATAAAATTTGAAAAAAATAAGGTTTTGACACTATAACTTAAGTAATCAAACAAGACTAACGTGTTTATCCATTTTTGGGTTAGATAAATAACTGTGCCTTTTATGGAGAAGAACATTAAAACAAAATTGCCGATGTAGTTTAATGTATGGGACATTGTGACTGGCTGGTGCCCACACCATTATAAGATGAATTGAAAGTAAACCGTCATTAGATGATGACATTAATAAGACTATTATGAGGGTAACTACTCGACACTGAAAGAGCACGTGCAACGTGAAAGAAATACTGTTTATGTGTAAATGTGGCTTGTTGCGGTTTGATTATGATGATAAGACTAATAACGAAGATAAAATTCCTTGAATTAAGAGACCAAAAATAGTGTCAGAAACCGCATCCTCTTTTCGTGCGGGTTACAGTTTTAATAATTATTGTACCAAAAAAATATATTGTTAATAAGTAAAATTTTCATAACTATTATATTATTATATGAATTATTAGTTACTAACTTGAATTTGTATAAAAGAGGCGCCTTGATTCGATAACAGTTACCAGTTCTCGTAAAGCAGTAACTCCATTATTATTGATTACCACGATGATGACGCTTAAGTTTATTTCTTTGTTCTAAATGGCTGTTTTTAAAATTGGTTGCATCGGTAAGTTCCCATTTTCCTTTTTCAACATAATTATAATTTTGATTTACTTTTTTTAAAGGATTTACTTCAGAGACGATATTATTAAATGGTAGTAGACATGACGGAAGCTCTGCTAGTTAAAATATTTTTCAAATCGAATAATGTGCCTTTACCACATTTTTATATTCGTAATCAAATAAGAATTTTTGAACAGACTGAGTCGACATTCCTGGCCTAGTGCGGGTTGGTTAACTTTGAAATTTAGTAATTTTTTTCATTTCGTATTCTTGGAGATTGGCGCGCACAGTTTTCCTTACGATGATGTTTTTTTTAACCACAACCAATGCGTAGGATTTGAAATACAAAATAAATTCGTAGTGGAGCTCAAACGACTCTAGCTACTGCACCATCGACGCTCTTAATCCTAGTTACATACAACGCTCTTATCCTAATTAATTACAAAATAAATAATTAACCAGACATAATAGCACAATAGGTACAACTTCATACCCACTTCGTGAAATAGGTAAATACGTCATCTAATTAATTGGTCGAGAAGTAAGCACCTTAACTTAATGAAACCTGTAGTGGAAATTGAATAAACAATTAAATTAGTAGATTGTGTCTACGTCTGATAAATCAAAGGCCTCTGTATCTGCTAAAAGGTACAAAGGATCCTTTGGGTTGGACTAGTTACAAAGTCATATTGGTTTCTGTAGTGGGTGTAGTATTTCTGATTGACGGAATAAAGTGAAACCCACCTTTAGAAATGAGATATTTTCTATTGAACCATTTAATCCCTAAAAATAAAGATTTAGATAAATGTTAAAATATGTGTCAAACGATTTATTAATTTCAGCTTATACAAATTTTTAAGTTACCTCCTTTAGAAATTACAGACTTTCCATACAAATATTTAATCCCTACTTTCCCCCTTAAAACAGGGATTTTGTTAAAATTCTAAAACACTTGTTAAATTATTTATTAATCTCAGTCTAGATCCAAATTTTTCAAGCTCCTAACTTTTAAAATGAAGGACTTTTATACAAACTTTTATTCCCCTTTCTCTCTTTAGAAAGGGGAATTTTCCAAAATTCCTTCTTATTGCATGTTGACGTCATAAGTGTAAACAACTGTGCAAATTAAGTGTTTCTTGCTTCAATAGTTTCGGCTGTGCGTTGATGAGGAAACACTACACTTTACTATTGAGATGCATTTGTTTCATCCAACTGTGAAGAAGAGTCTTGTATTTGGGTCGAAATGATAGATAATTTAATAATGTCGATAAATTTGGGCTCTCAAAGGCTGGCAAAGCCTTACAAAGGTAAAAATCTTAGGTACCTAAACCTTTTCAGCTAGCCGGTCGAAAGGAAAAATACTATCCGTTACCATTGTAAAAAAAATCAAGCACATATCATAAGGTAACATGTGTCTAGTCTACTGTTCCTAAGCGCAAAATGCCCGAAACTTAGATACTTATCTGTCCTTAAAACGGGGCAGTATTTTAGTTTTTTAACTAAAAGAAAACAAAACCTAAACTTATTTAACCTACAACGTTATCCGATCAATAGACCGGTTAGAGTCTTCAGTCACCGTAACGATCGGTCCCAGATACGAGTACAGTGCCTCGTTTGGACCGGCCGGGTGACATATTGTGGCAACTCCGTCGGAATAAATCACATACTCCACCTGAATAGATCGGGAACGAAGATGTAAACATTGTGGTTCCTGGAAGATTTCAAATAACTTTTGCATACCTATTAAACTATGTACTTAGGGCATACTGAAAGATTCTGGATTCTGATTAATAAGACTAGATTTAAGACTTACGACACATTTATTGTTTTTCAAAGTATATTCCCTCGCATTTAATGAATTTTTGCATTCGCTGAAAGCAGTTGGACCAGCCTTCCTTAGGGACCTCTTCAGTGGTTTCATGGAACGCATTCGCCGCCGATTCAGGGCTCGTAAAACGTATGCCTCTAAGTTTGTCTTTAATTTCTGGAAACAAAAATGAGTCGCAGAGTGTGAGGTCAGGGCTGTAAGGCGGATGCGTCATCAGTTCCACATTTGAAGTCGCAAAATAGGCTTCTGTTATAGAGGAAAATGAAGATGCGTTATTGTGGTGAAGGAGGACATTGCTTCGAGGACACTTTTCGCAAAACTTTCTATGACTCTGGGCAAGCAAGTGTTGACGTACCAATCTGCAGTCACTATCCTTTGATCTTCAAGCGATACTGCAGTGTAATGAATGATGTCTTGATTTTCCGAAAAAAGAAGCAACCATTTTTTACCAATGCTTCGACTTTTCTTGACTTTCGTCGGCAAATCTTCAAAAGGAAAGACCCATTCACGATATTATAGACAGCCAATGACTGTCCTCCGTTAAACTTTTTATCATTTTACGGCACCACTAGACAAGCAGTCGTTTCTGGTCCTCCGTTAAGTCACACGGAATCCATCGAGTGCAAAGCTTCCGAACCTTCAGATGCACAAGCAAAGCACGAATTTGCTGGTCAAGAATTTTTTTTTTTAGTACGGTGTAGTATTTTGATCTTCTTATCGTACCGTACCGTATCAGCCTTTTTTGTACGGCACTTATACAGTAAAGAAAAAACATCGTGACATTTCTTAAATTCAAAGGCTGTGTGTGCAGTTGATCAGCGTACTGGGCCAACCTGGTTGACCAGAGCCTGATCACCTTAATTCAGGTAAGGTTTGAGCCCCCCTGTGGGGCCGTATTTTTGAGCTTTTGATGATGATTATGATGATGACACTGTAAATATTCTACAATACTAACTATCTGATATAAGGAACTCCCAGTATCAAGTGTCTCCAACCACATCCACAAAATCTACATCTACGCACCCTAATAGAACAGTGCATGCATAAAAATGTATGTAAGTATAGTGTACGCGAATACGGGTGATCCATTTTTTCCATGAATTATGACTCGCCCGGGGAAATATGAGAAAATACCGGCGCATGACGCCGCGTCACTCAGCCTCTTGCGAAAACATGGAAGCCACAAAATTTTTATGTCTAGGTATTTACCACCGCAGTGACGGTAATTCTCAAGGGTGGGCGGCAAAGTGCTCATTAAAAGGAACCTTTTGCTTAGAATTTTCGTGAAATATTTTAGAAAAAAGGTGAAAATGTTTATGTTTAAGACACTACGCGTAATTGACAGCATTTTGGTTTGTTTGAGAGTTGCATTAATAGAAGTAAATGATTGCGTAAGAAATTTTGTTTGTATTGTAAACTAGCAATAAATGTACTTACTATAAATAGAATAACAGTTGCAGAAAGTTTTTTTGCTGTAAATGTTTAAATGAAACGAATGCAAAACATATTTTAAACTCCATTCATTATTTATAACACATTATTTGCATAATTTATACACTCAGCTTCATACCAGGATTCTCTTTGTCAAGAATGACATAACTTAACAGAACAAACACAAACACGCAGGTGTCAGATTTCAATTAAAATATTTGTAAGTAAGCCTTGATTCATATTTTGTAATTATTAGAATGTATTATTCGTAATAAAACTAATGAGTAGTTTAACGACACTGTAGTATCGTGTACACGTGATTACACGGTATTGGCCCAGTGATGGCATTGGCCGTTTGTATTTGTGGTACTTGATTGGCCCAACGATACTGTAGTATTTGTGTACACATGATCGTCTGGTATTGGCCCAATGATGGCACTGGTCGAGGGTGTTGGTGATGCTTGATTGGCTCAAATGTGTGACAGTTAAATAAAATCACCGCACGGTACAAAATCATGGCAGTCTCCGTTGCGACACCGAACAGGCATCACGTGAGTTAAGTACTATACTTATTTTATTATTTATCATTATCTATAATCTGCTTTGTATTTGAATAAATTTATCTAATATTTAGAAAATCCGTTTTATTTGAATGTTCACTATTTTTGAATTTGTTTTTCAAACAATTATACATTTAGATCTCTTTTGATAAAGGCAGAACCGAAACAGATGTTTAATTTAAATTAATTATTTTAAAATCCTGAAAGGAATACAGACACACCGGTCATCTATCGCAGATTTACTAAGGACATTATTGATGAACAAAAATCAGACTTATGAATAAATATGTCAGTAAAATCTAAGTCAATCTAAGTAAAATAACACAACTACGGAAGTGTTAGCTATAGGCTATAGCAATAACTTATAAAATATGAAAACAATCTTCCAAGCTTTAGCGCGCTTGCTCGACTAGCTTGTATAGCAATGAAAGAGACAAAGAAAGAAACTTCGAAGTAAGACTTGACAAAATATTTTTCAAAAGTCCATGCTCGCTAAAAGACGCAAGCCTGTTCATGATTACATTACGGCTTATCTCAAACGTACTCGTAGGCAAGTTAGAGTCGCCGGCTTGGCTTGTATTATAAAATAAGACATTTCTCTGCTTCGAGCGCCAACAGAGAATAACTTAGTGATTCTAGAAGCAGCCGCACATAAAGCTGGCAAGTAGTTGGTAAGTGGAGTCAGATAAGTAATGAGGCAGAACGACACGCCGCGAACAGGGATCACTACTCCAGATAAAAGGATTGTGTAGGATCACGCTCTAAACTCGACAACCGTCTTTGACACCGATACATTCCCAAGCGGCAACTCCTGTTAGTTTCGTAAACCTTTCTCCATTTCTGGTCTAAATAGAAATACCAGGTGCCAAATGAAGCTTTACCGCTAACTAACTACTCTTTATTTGTGAAAGCTACTTATTACGTGTATTATGCGATGGTATTATGATAAAAACAATGTTCTTTTTATCGTGTGTGTGTTGACGACCAAAACATATTAAAAAAATATTAAGTACAAAAGTATATAAGTGATAAAAGTTGAAGATCTAGTAAATTAAGTGTTTAATTATTTTTTTTATCTGTGCTGTAAATGCATTCTCTTTTTATACAAAATATTTTCATAATAATTACGCATAAAATAAAGTATAAGAGTTTTAATTTACGCTTCAAATATCGCGTCTAGCAATACAAATAGGATTTAGGATGCGCGAGAAATTTAATACAGAAAGCAAGAAAAAATACGATTACTAAAGCAGAGAAAATAACAGCTTACGGTGTAACATTCAGCCAGACTAAGCCGGGTCCGTTGTAGTCTCCAACTATGATTTATTACGAAACTCGTAGCCCTTGCAGCGGCGAAATACCACTCCTAGAGGAGAACCCGCCAACACCAATTATAATATAATACAATAATAAAGATGAACTGCTGATAGGTTTAGTGGGAGATAAATCTACTTTTCTGTTTTTTTTCTCTATTTATTGTGCTGTTTGTGTAGCTTTTGTAAGGTTTCAATAAAATTTTACCAAAATGTTTTTTAAGCTTTTCTGACATAGCAAATGTTTTATATATCTGACCACGATTGTGTCACAAGATTTCACTGACAAAAAGAAACATGGGTCAAGGATCAAAGTTGTCAAAAAACTGGTCAGTCTCGAGGTGATTGTTGGTGACAAATTGACGTTCACACTTTTAAACAAGGTGAATTGCAGCTTCCGATCAGTAACTACAGGGAAAACTACGATCCAGTACTAGAAAATTGCTTTGTTCCCACAAGTTCGATTAATAGTTCCATTGATGGGACTAGTTAGATTTTTTGTCCCAGTAGATCCAAAAAAGGATGGTTTCATCCAAGTTGCAAAAATGCAGATAAGACGTTTCCCACGAACTTTACTCTTACCCAACCATTTTCTCTGTCCATTGAATCTTGAGGGTTTAAAAATTCGGCATGTCGAAATCTTTTATTATAAGATAAAACTTATTCAAAATAATTCGGCCCATGTTAATTGGTAATAAGTAAGGCTTGATCACACAAATTTAAGGTAAGCTCAAGTTGCTCAGTTTATATGTTTATACTTGAATGAGCTGTTGATGATGATAGTAATAATAAGCTACAAATCAACATTATTATTAAACCATTATTATTATCATTATTATTTAACCTTCCTCAATTAGGACCTTCAATTTTTCCAAACCATTCAGCTGCCGCGGAGCAGTACAAACAAACGCTCAAACTAAGTCAGCACTATTCCTTTATTACGTCTTTAACGCCCTTTCAAGGGACAAAGGTGCCTCAAACTGGCAATATTTTGTTCTCAAATGTGTACCGAGGATTAACTAAGGATTTGTTTAACGAGATTCGGAGTATCCGTCCTGTAAGTGGGCGTTCACATTACACCCGTGGGTGTGAAAAGATACGATAGTAAGAAAGAGGGCTTAACGGAAAATTGTTTGCTGTTATTTTAAGAATTTAGAAGTAACATCATTGACGTAGGCTTTCTTTCATTGAAAAAAAAAGGACAGCCTTTTGTATCTCGATATCGTTGTATATTTAGACTCTACATACTACAATATTAATAGTATTTTTCTTATTTTACTTATCGCAGAATGCCCTGCTGGGAAAAAGCCTCCCTCTGCTTCTTTCAATTTTCCCTGTCCTGGTCTTCTTCAGCTTAATTCCTTGAAAAACATTCGATCTCGTCTCGCCATCTCATACTAGTTAAGTCATCCACCTCTTCACCTGTCTGTTTGTGGGTTTCAGATAGATGTTTGTCTTGCCTATAGGTCTGCAAACATGCGGCAGACTGTTCAGCCTAGTCTCACTTTAATTACCAGCTATCTGTGGGGCGTAGGCGATTTGAGTTTTGGAGTATTGGACTCGATTGGTAATACAGTCCCGAATATACTACGTTCCAACAGAGAGCCTGTAGGTCAAAGGCGTTTAATAAAACATCAAAGGCGTTTTTTCATAATAATTTACTCTATTGCCAGGAATAAAGGTAATGTTTAAAATAAATTATATCGTTTTTGTCTTTTTCACCCCGCTGCTCCTATCAAAGATTTCAATCACGGTATCAGATTCCATGCAAATGAGCAAGTCTGTTTCGAGGCGAAATTAATTAAGTGAGATGAAGCCGCTTATGATTATTCAAATTGCACACATCTGAGCTCTCTGTCTCGGTGAAGTTACGTTACCGAGTTTAAATTGAGTGGAAATTATGGATGGATTTAAGATGTTAGAGAATTGGTATGTTTGTTTTACTATCAAATGTGGTGAAAAAAGGAAAAAAAGCAATTTTACATCTATTAAACAAAATGAGAATGTGAGTATCACAAAGTTTGCAATAGCATTATTGAAATAAAAAAAAACAAAATAAAAGTTGTTTTACAGACAAAAAAAATAACACAACAAAACACAGATACTTACAGAACATTGTCCATAAAACAAAACAATAAAAATCCGCGTGACAATAACGGTAAAACGGTTTGACCTATCTGTTCAACAAAGTGACCCGAAATCAATAACAGGAAGAAAGACAACCGTAAACAATATCAAACAATATCTCCAGCTCTCCCAATATGAAGCCATTACCGGCACTCTTGCAAGGAACATTAAAATCCATTTTACTATCATTCACGTCGTTTTATTGGTGGAACATAAATTTTGTGAAGGTCTAGGAAGCGAAGCGAGTTTTACGTTTCGACTAAACGAACACACTTCAACGAAAACCTAGCTTTATAGAAGAATTGGTAAGGATTGATTATTTCTTAAAATCTTGCAGAGCTGTGAGACCCAATTGTTTATCACATTGCATGTTAGTGTAGAATATATTTCTTATTCTTTTTTACTTAAATTTTGAACAAAAATGGCAATTCATTTAAATTAAATACATTACCAGCAACATAACTTACTTTCAAAAATACAAAGTCAAGTACTAAATATAAAATATCTCCTCCAGTGCGTACTATTCACCGGCCTATAACAGATATCAACAAACTTACTGATGTATTAATTCATGACATTTGAAAAAACTCGCTTTTATGTAATAAATCTAAGTAAGTCTCAACCCACCGATGCAGTTTTTGCTGAGAAGTGAATATTTCCAAAACTCCTCGTTAAAGTCTTCAATGATTTTAGGAGGCTTATGCCCTGCAGTGGGTAGGGAAAAGCTTATAAAGATGATGAATTATTTTGCTATTAGCACATGCTACCTAACATATTCTCGGTGGTTTGATTTAATATAGTTAGCGTATATTTTTTTCTTAGGTAGACTTATGATTATAACGTTCACTCTTAAGAAACGTGTGTTTCTTACAAAGAAAAAAAATGTGTTTGTGTTCTTCACTGCTAAACATAAAGACAAGAGAAAAATGGACGGTAGTCCGTTATTAAAACGGTAATTCGAAATGTCCATGAAATAGCAAAAAAATACTAGTTTGTCCGAATCTAAACGAAAACACTCGCTTCGTTGCTGACCCTCGTTTGCCGCAACACGACTCGAACCCCAGTTCTGCGATAGGTTGGATCATAAACTATCTCCTGTCACAACCGCACGCTGACACCATGCTTTTCACAACTCTAGGAACATTTTTAGTTTCGAATACTTAGGTAAAATATATCAAAAAAGAAAATATTTTATGATCAAAATAAATCTTCTCATTCGATACTAGGAAAAAACTACAGATCGCGCATTATTTGAATGCATCTCTGATTTATGTGATTACTATGGCCACTAATACATTCAGATCGCGCACAGTCCGTAATTGGCCTTATCAAGTTGCATAACAATTATAATTGTAATTTGTAATTGTAGTTTCATGACAATTGTAATTGTATTGTGGTTGTAATTGTGATTGTTATTGTGTATAATTGTATTGCAGTTGTTGTTGTGTTATTGTTTTGTAATAATTATTATAAATTTCCAGCATACCACAGGCCACGCTTGACAGTCAAACAGAAGAACAAACCAAGTTTAAACTAATGTTAAAACAAAATTACCAGTTTGAACATGATAATATTATTAATCCTTTGTCCAAATTCATAGATCTTAATCTTGGTTACACTATTCTGTAATGTCTCTCATTAAAGTGAGTAACTATTTTTACGAGCAATCTATAAAGCGATATTGGGAGATAGTAAAAACTACCGGAAACTAACATTAATCCTACCATTTTCTTCTTTCTGTTGTAATGAATTTGGAACTAAAAAAGAAAACACATTTGATCATATTAACCATTTGCAATTGTGTATATCTAAAAAAAAAATCTAATGCCATCTCATAGAGTATGATACCTTCATGCTTTAATATTAGCTACTCACAGCTTTATAATGTGATGCCGAGCAAAGATCGGTGGCCTAGGTGGTCTAGGTGGTATCGGTTAAAACATCGGTCGATATCTCAGATAAAGATGCCAAAGCTACATTCAGATTCAAAAGATTTTTTTACGCTGACTGAGACATGGTTGAAAGACAGGGTTACAGTAACTCTTAGTTTTTTCAAATGTTAAGGAAACCGTGCGAATAAAAATTTTTACTCCTGAGCAGCGCTAGGATAAAACCATTTGAAGAAAAAAATACTAAACTCTTTACCAGAAAGAGCCAGTTACTCTTAACCACCGACCTCAAATCAAAATCAACGGCCCGTTACAGCCCACTGCTGGACTATGAGCCTCCTGCACTAAGTGGAGGGTTTTGCCATAATCTCCACGCTTGGCAGGCGGGTTGGAGATCGCAGATCTAGACACACGGCAGTGTGTCCGCCAAGTTATGTTGCTTTAAAATAATTTGTGTTATATTCCTTGTTACTAAATTAGGTATCTTGGCAAGTTTAAAGAGAGAATTCAAATTGTATTTAAAAATAGAAAATACGTATAATAACTTGCCAAGTTACCCAATTTCGTAGCAAGGAATATAACACAAATTATTTTCAAGCAACATAAGAGCCTTGTTTTTTCCTTTAGCAACGATTTAGGGAACTTCTATAGAACTTGGTATCCATTTAGATCTCACTTCTTTTATTGGCAAAGCTCTTATCCGAACTTGGCAGCCTTTCACATTTATGTTTTTGGTGGAATCAAAATGTTACTGTATCAGAGAGCACTGCTACCCATTCCCTGTTCAATGTGTAGTCCCTAAATCGCCTCTTACGACACCCACGGACCACCGACCTAAACCATGAGATATACATAAAGGTCTTTCGAGAAAAATACCTGTTTGATACGATATTTTATCAGTCATTTTAACCTATCTCGATAGCAACATTTAACCGAAATTGAAATAATTGACTTTCGAAAATAGTAATTCAGCAAAAATGTTCCAATACCGGAGCGGGACGAGTGCGGTTTAATTAAAGCTCGGTTGTCAGTTTGTTCATTGAGGCAACTTGTGGAGTTATTGTATTCAAGTGTGTGTGTATTTGCAGCTATTTCCTTTTCAGTCTTTTTCCTTACTTGGCTTCCCCGGCTTTTCCTATGGCGGATTTACGTTTAACAGTTTCTAAAAATATTCGCACTTAATTTGCAAATGCCTCCTTTACTTTTTTGAAATTTTATCTATGTGAAAATCATCATTAAATCTTTAAATTTTTTTCAAAATATCACAACTGCGATTATATACTTTTTTATTCAAGTAAAGTTAAAATTAATCCATTCATTTATTCTTTAATTAATGATGTGGTAAAAAGTTTTTAACTCTCCAATTGTTTCTACATTGATCACATCAAAATTGTTAAGTATAAATCTTTAAACGTTTTAAAATCCTTAAAACAAACAAACTTTTTTTAACTTTCTACCTACACGTACAGTACACTCTTTTCATTTCAACTTTCAACACTCTCAGTGACTGTAATTAGCAGCCAAACTCGATACAGTATTGTACCTGGCCAAAATTCGTATTACTCAGTGTTATTTTATCCAACAGTGCCCTTTATACAATTTATAGTGTCGCTTTACAAGGGTCGAACTGCTAAACTTAGTTAATTCTAACAAATAGGTAGTATTTATTAATTTTGGCTGAATTATTAGTAGGGTACGGGGGCGAGTATTACGACATTTATAATTTTAAGTATTAGCAGTGTTTTGTTTATTTATAAATTTAATATTTAGGTTTCTTTTAAATTTTTGAACAGTGTCTAATACAAGAAGTTTAATAATCTTTTTCTTTTTAGTAAATTTCAATATGCTAGGCATGCATGGCATCTTTTTGAAAAATAAAAACAATAAAATGTGGTAACGTAAAAAGTCCTCTTCAATATTTGTCAGATACAAAATATTACAGTGTATCTTTTTCTTGGAAATAACACTAAAATGAAATTGTCGCTGTGAATAGAAAGAAGGCCTAAAATAAAAAATGAAAAAATAGCAACAGTTGGACAAACATTCCCAGTAAAAAATATATTTTTTAAGTCAGCACTTATAAGGTTTTTAAATTATAAAAAATAAATTTTGCACAGAAAGTTCTACCAACATCAATAATGTCATGAGTTGTATCACCAAAATAAGTGTCATCAAAGCCTTTAGTTTCGAAGATGAAAGAGAAAATAAAATAGAAGAAAAGCTATCAAGAATGTTTTCCTGTTTCGTTCGTATATGGTTAATGCCAATAATAAAAGAAAAGTCATAGGAAGCAGAAGTTAGAGTTAATCAAACTTGCAACGTCTTCACGCGCTTGTAACAGAGAACAGAAATAGTCGCTTCCATGTATCGTACAGCCCATACCTTTTGCTTATAAAATTAAAGATATTATTAAAAAAAAGAACTATAAGTTTATTGTTCTCTTTATTCAATTTATTATTAAATTTACGGAGAAAAATTAAAACAAAAGCCCATTGAAATTGCACAAATACAATGGCGGGTTAATATATTCAACTAAACTCGGCAATTGGTAAATACCTATGCTGTCATACCAGGCAATCGGCAAGTAGTAATAAGTAGCTGTCAAAATAGACTGGGCTTTTATTATTATTATTAACACGCTTTTATTAGCTTCACTTGTAACTAACTATGTATGTAAGAAAATCTTGGAATCTTAATTTGACCCACTTCCCGGTCTCGATTAGGATGAAATTTTGCACACGCTCTGAGTTCTGATGACAATACATGATTAGCTAAGAAACGTCATTACAAACCCAATATGGCGGCCTCCCCAAGATGGCGGACTGGCTGTTTGAAATCCACCCTCATGATATGGGTATCAAATGAAAGGGTTTGCTGTCAGTAAAACGAAAAAAATTGTCACGTGACTTAAATCCAATATGGCGGACGTCCAAGATGGCAGACAGGCTATTTAAAATGCACCCCTATGATATGAGTATTAAATGAAAGGGTTTGCTGAATGGGATACGAAAAAAATAATCACGTGACCTTTTTGTAATTTTTAGTGCGTGCTAAAAGCGTGTTTTTTAGTTTTTTAAACTAAATAAGCCCTAAAAAGAAATAACTGCATTTGCCATTCTAATTCTTCTCCGTGATCGGTGAAAAAAAAATTTTCGGTGTTCATTTATCCTAGTTTCACTTTTTTTTTCATCTCCATTTGATGAGGAAACTGTCTTTTTTGTTATCCTCATTGCCATAACAATCAATAGAACTATATACGTATTTATTTTTATTAATTTAGTTAATCGAATAGGAACAGATTCAATAGTAGTGTCACCGAATGAGCAAGATTCACCGACAAAACGACGAATATGTGCTCGAAACTTTCCGAATCACACTCGCAGAGTTTCTTACGACCACAATCTTGTCATGTATCGAATGTAGCACAGCTTTATATTATATTCGTCTAGAACCACCGACCGAAAACCACAGATGCTGTTATCGTCACATAAAGGAAGATTATTTTTGCCGAATAATAGGATGGTTCGATGGATCAATTTGGGGTAGTAGACGGTTTCCTTTTGTCTGGTTAAATATACTTCTGCAAGGCAACACCTTCATGTATTGCATTTTTATGTCAATCTTATAACAAAAACATTGTCTACTTATTCGTACAGGTGTAGCAAAATTGTGGGACTTGTGCTACGTTGATTGACAAGCTCAGTGCAAATTGGTCTGCTTCAAGTACAACATTATTATTTTATACAGAATTCTTCAGTAATTTATGCCACTACCGACGTCCTAGATCCAAAAAATTTGATTTAATTGATTGAGTATTTTTTGTTGGGGTTTAATGTTTTATCAAGCCACGTTAATATTTTTTGAATAACTTTGATATTCGCTGATTTAAAAAAAAATAACGGGGCTAGCGTAATTACTAAAAGCAACACACCCTTACGTCACATATCTTCTAGTAAAGCTTTATCTTCGGCTTACGTTCATTCGTTTGTAAGACCGTCTTTTGATCCGCATTGTGAGAAAAAATAGACTGAGATATTGGCAATTTATTTATGTGATTGAGTACCACTTTGCTGTCTGAGAGACCTTTAATTCTCTTTTAGTAATAAAACTTAGGCAATGTAATTATATAAGGATTAAGCTGTAAGAGTGCTTGGGAAGAATATTACTCTAGATTATTGCTACGAGTAGATTAATGACCTAAACTGTCATAAATTCAGAACGAGCATTGATTATGTCCTACAAGAATAAGATTGCGATATAAAAATAAGCTAAATGCCAAGGCAATTATCACACCACCAGCACCTTGAGAAAATAGTATCAACATAAACGGCCCGTTACAGTCCACTGCTGAAAATAGTATACTTATGACGAATAGTATCAGGCCCAGACTCCTTTAAAAGTTTCCGAATGTAGTCATAAAAATTATAATGTTAAGTTCACGACGTACGTTTTAGTTCACATGTTCGTTTTCTTTATTTTGAAAAAAGTATATTTTTAATAATAGGTAACATTACTATCCATATTAGATTCGATTTAATTATTCCGTTTGCATCGATTTCGGTCGCGTCGAGTTCCGGCTACATCAACTCTGCTTCAATTTTTATAATTATAGGAGACATCTAGGAACCAGCCTAGATAAATTTTACCTATCTCTACGTGAGTTTAAATGCAAATGGTTGGCTTCACGCGCCTCTGAATTTCTTGGAAAGCGTGTAGGGGTTTCTCTGTGATGTTGTCCTACAGGAAAACCAAATGGTACACCGTTTGGGCGTAAAACAAACGTATTGTTTATATTCGAAATTCAAAAAGACATACCAATGTCTTACCAACGCAGCGTACCAACGCAGAATGGTTCGAAACGCCATCTTTCGTAAGAGAGCCAGCCGCCCTAGCTGATACACCCGATATGCCAAAGACGACGACGCTCTGAAATTGATTTATAATTACTGTTTAAACGTCTCCAATATTTCGTTAGAGAATAGACACGCACGATGACTAGACGTACCTATAGTTTTGAGTAAAAAATGCGATCGAATAAAATGTAAGATTTGAATATTCAAAGAAAATTATTTCTTGATAAAAAAAATCCCTGATATTTATAATAGGGGAAGAACTGATTGAATATTGATATCTAAAGTTTCAGATTATTGGAAAAGCTTTCTCTGGCGTTCAACAAATTGTCGAGAAAAAAGCGATCCGACTGGGAATTATAATAATTTATACGACCGAAATTTCTATTTTCAGATTTTGAAAGAAGTTGGAAAAGATTGTTTGTAGCCAGTGAAGGGAGAATATTTACAAATCAGTTTTGAAATGTAAAACTGATTATTCGTAAAAACATGATGTTTTCTAGTTCAGGGAAGACTCGAGCCCCACGGTGGGGTACGTTACCATATGAGCTGTTGATGATGATGATGATGTTTTCCAAACAGCTCATATACGTTGTTACTTAGCCCTTGAATGAATCTGATCATGTTTAACTAATTCGAAATTGTTCTGTTACAGAACATCTAAAACATTGCGAAGCAAAATAATATTATAGAACTTTTATTCACATTAATTTGATAATAATGTGGTCATAGCATATTTTAATAAGTTGTTGAGTTTCATGGCTGAGTTATCACTATTATATTAAATATTTTGAATATTATTTTGCTTCGCAATGTTTTAGATGTTCTGTTACAGAACATCTAAAACATTGCGAAGCAAAATAATATTATAGTACTTTTATTCACATTAATTTGATAATAATGTGGTCATAGCATATTTTAATAAGTTGTTGAGTTTCATGGCTGAGTTATCACCTGAGAAGTTTCGCATTAGTTACGTACCCGTAATTATTTTTTTAATTAATTAGACAATACACAAAGTGTCCAAATAGAATACCATGCTCATTCCAATTTTTGCATTACCGGATATGATTTGGATAAAATTTTCCTCAGATTCAGTTTTTTCGCTGTCCACTGGATTCTAAGTAGAGAAAGATATTGGGTCAGGCGACATTTGGCAGCGACCCAACCGGCAATCTTGCGTTGTACTCTTTTTTAGCGAGTACTAGAGCGTAACCAGTTTAGTATAAATGGGTCGGCACGAAAAGATGCATGAGTTTGCTTTGTAAGTGTTGCGTCATAAGAATCGGGGTCAAAAAGTCCTTACTAATATTATAAACGCGAAAGTTTGTATGTATGGATGTTTGTTATTCTTTCACGGAAAAACTATTGAACGGATTGTGATTACAGTGTGATTGTATTTTGAATTTAAAAAATATTAGCTTTACGAGTACAACGTGTATGCAATTAAAATAATAATTAAGAACTTCACACTTTTGATTAATAAATTATTTTATTAATCAAAAGTAATTATTTTAATGCAGAAAATTTCAATTTACAGTCTCAAACTTTAATTTATTATAATCACGTCAATTTATGAAGGTTTTCAGAGACAAATCAATTAACGCCAAAAACCAATTTACAAAAAATTTCGCTTCAAAATTTGCGGCTTAATTTGCGATATAAAACATTTTGATACTCCAAAGTAAATCCACTTAATCTGCAGTGAAATTTATAGCGGGGTGAGGAGAGGTGAGGGGGGCAGGGTACAATAATCTTAATGTTATGAGGTGGAGCTTTCAGTGGACAGAGTGCTTTGTTGTGAAATGAGGTTTGCGTCCTTCTATGAACCCAGACGTTTTATAAATATACATTGTCCCGATTTTTAGAATAAATAAACATAATGGTAACATTCCATTTTGGTGTTAATGAGCCTTTCTTAGAACTAGGGAGTTTATGTTTGAGAATTTTATACAGTATGCATACTAAGTATAATATATAAGCTGATAACACCATAAAATATAATTTAAAATTAAACAGCAAATGAGCTGTCAGTTATACTTTCATTATGTCAATCAATAATACGCAGCGACTGCGCACATTCGGAATTTAAAATTCAGTCGCGTAGGACACATTCAGCGCCACGCCTCCGGTTAATGGAACGAAAATATAGTTTCCTAGGTGCAGCGGGCCCGAGCAGTGTTTTAGCACCACTCAGGAACTCGGCAAACTTTTAACACATTACATTTTTATTTTAACTCGTCTTGCCTCGCCAATTTTTTAACCCGTTTCCACTTTGTCGTAGGTGAGCGGAGCGAGGATAGTAATAGCAACATTTCATTAGTAAAACTCTCTGAGAAGCTCTTAACTAAAGCAGGTTAAGCAAAATGGCAACTAAGCTTGCCGCATAGAGTTTTGCGCTGTTTTGCTGCGAATTATAAACAAAGCAAGCAGACGCAAATAAACTTTTCTACATCGCATCTGTTAAAATTAATTATTTTACGTTATCTAGGAAATACAACATTTTTTTTAATTAAAGCGATTTGTGGCTAATTTAACACAGCTTTGTTATTACGAGTATATTACACATTACAACAAGTCATGTCATACGTGACTTGTCATATCAGGGACAGTTTAACATTTAATAAAAATAATTAGATTTGACTATATGCTTCTCCCGTGTGAAACCGTTCTGCGCATTCAAAACAAGTCGATATAGCGCTTTCCGAAACCTGTCGGACCACTACAGGGTGCCTAAAACCTACTCCGAATCCTCTTGCAGGCATTGCGCCACCAAGCGTTCGTAGAGAGGTAGGGAACTCAGTCGAGAAAGCTAAGCAGGAACCTGACCCAAAACATCCCATGTACGGAATTAGCCCAGCTCTTCCCAGACTTAAAAGCCGCAGGAGCTTCCTAGCATCCGTAAGTGCAGTAGAGGCCGAACCCCCGTTGGCCAAATCAAGTCTCTGGAAGAGGGCGTTCCCAGTACTGAAGACTTTTATCCCCCAAAAAGAAGTCTTCCCTCCAGGAGGTGACTTGCAGTGGCCAGTTTGGAAATCTCTCAACCGATTACGATCCAAGGTTGGCCGCTGCAATGACAATCTCTGCCGTTGGGGTTACAGCCACACCACAAACAATGGCTCACTTGTTGACCTGTCCCTCGTGTCCCGACACCTGCACGATACGAGACCTGTGGCCACCGATAACGCTCGCCGGGCTAGTAAAATTTAAATGTTTATCATTGACTCGCAAAGAATAAGATTAGATTTGACTATCAGTAAGTAATAGTTTACCGCTCTTTCAACATACAGCTTAAGTAAATTTCATCTTATGCTTAATACAAGGTGATATGCTCTGGTAATAAGTATGCTTAATCATGACTAAACGAATAAGCGAAGTGGTTTTAATCTCCAATCCTCTTACATATAAATCTTATCCTCTTATAACATGCAAGTTGCGTAGAAGATGTGAGGACGTACTTGCTTCAGCGTGTTAGCTTTCGATAGGGCTGACAATGTCGTTTTTCCGCATTTTTTAACCATTTAAATTTGAAGCCATTATAACTTGAATTATAACTAACATTTATTTAATTTCACGCATACACTTTAGGAGGCTCATAGTCCAGCAGTGGACTGTAACGGGCCGTTTATGTATACAATTTAAAATGGTAAACTGTCATTTCATACAAATTTTAAAAACCGTTTATCAATCGCAAAACTATCCGTCGACAGCAACTTACTCAATGACAAGATGGTGGAACGTCGACAGCTGATCTGTCAATTACTCTAAGTTACACAAGTTTTTGGTATCACTCGTTGCAGAATTGATGGAATAAATTTTCAAAAATACGAATTTTAGGAAATCGCATACAATACAATACAAATACAAACGTTTCCTGTACCTCTGCTCACTGACGAAGAAGTTCAGAGAAGCGTGGTCGATTCTGGCCTGGTTGCCTTTTGCCTTTCTGGGTAGGCTAGAGTCAGGTTAAGCAAAGATAGACATAATATTTTTTAATTAAGCTTGCAAAATGTGCAACACAAAATGGATGTTATACCAGACTGAAAAAAGAGCACATTAATTTAACTTATTTTTATTGGCGCTATCTATTATTTTAATGATCGAATGAAAAAGCAGAAAAAAAAATGTTTTTTGTTTTGTTGTTTGTGTTGTTTTGTCGTAACTGGCTTAATCATAATGTGTGCCAAAGAGGTAATATAGCAAGCGCGGACTCCTCAATCATTACAATTTTTTTTTTTCTTAGTTTCACGTATTTGCATGACTTTCTAGCACCAACCCTGTAGAAAAGGCAGCATGGAGGAAATGAGTGTTTTCATTCCATTAGCAGCGGATTATACAATTATCTGTCTGCCTCTGCTCTCGACTGCAGCTCGAAAATTCCACGAATATGCTTTTTACCAGCTGGCGGAAAGCATCTTATGCCGTGAACTTTCATTATATATGTTTTAATATTTTCGTGGTTGTTCAGTACACTAACATTATCACAATTGGTAACAAACCCACAAATTGTGATAATGTTAACTTTCATTATTTTTAATCTTTTACGAGAGTGATTAATCCATTGAAGCTGAACAACTTTTTCCAATAAACATATTTTAAGGTTTCAGATGAAAAAAATCTCCCATGGTAAGTCGGCCCTGTAGCCTAGTCGGTCGTGTCGTGTGATGAGCACTTGTAGATGAGCCTTGTGTCTGGATATTGTTTATCTATAATATAGTACGTATTTATCTATTTAAGTAATAATATTATAGCTAGCTGATTACCATAGTACATTCTCTGGATCAGATCGGCGTGTGAGATGTCTCCATATAAGTAAAATCATGGTTCCGGCCATGGGTGGTTGGTCCGAGGTTCCGGCAGAATAACAGCGTCACCGGCCTAGCCGGCGGCAATATGCTGAGTCGGGACCTTTTTAAAAACAAATAGCTGACCGTACAGTTATGTTAGAACAACAACGAAAATCTCAAATTCTTTTCTCATCTGTCAACCTCAGGATGAGAAAGATTGAAATTACACAGTGTATTTAAACAGTTTGACAAAACAAGGTTTCCCTTCCTATTCGCGAATTAGACAATATTATACTGACAATACTCATAGGTATTCATGTTTAAGCCATTTATTGTTACAATTTGCACAAATGGGTCAGCACCTATGCTTGCTAAGTGAACGGTTTCAGTCTATTCGATTATCAGCTATATAACCGTGGTAACAAACCCGCAAATTGTGATAATGTTAGTGTACCAGCTAAGGATTTACTTGCTATGTTTAGGTAGATAGTGAAGGTAATGTATACAGAGTATAAGGTATATAGCAAAACCTTGATGGTAGTTCAACTCATGATGAAACTGACTTGTTTTGTACTTAAAAAATTCCTAAATATAAATTAACTCGATCAGTTTGAATAAAAGTACTAAAATACAGTTTTCAAAAAGTTGAGGAACATAAATTGTTGTTCAGTTTCATGGGCTGAACATGAAACTCAAAAGGCCATTGTTAATTAAAAAAAAAAAGTAAAGTTTTAAAATAAACATCATTCTATATTCTCAATGGTTAGTTCCTTTACTTAGCACTAATACTTAAATATTCACGAGTAAAAATGCACTAGCCTTAGTAGCCACAGAGCCGGCAAGACCGGGTTTGTTAAGCGGAATGACGCAACACCTGCCTGTGTTTTAACACTTAGTTGCTTTACCTAGACAAAAAAGGACAACTTGAAAGCTATGTCAACGTTGTTATAAGAGTAACCCTACTTAACTGAGCAAGATAAGATGGTAAACTTTAAAATAATGCGCTAAGACTTTTTTTACTCTGCGTTGAGACAATTTACGTCACTTAACGTTCAGTGATCATAATCTCAAAACCTTTCATCTCTTCTACCACAAAAGAAAAATATTCAACAAAATCTCACATTTATAAAGCTGTAGGTAGCATTGATTATGATGGGTGGTTAACTACGGACTTTTCCATCAGATTTCTAAAGGTCAATCTAGTGTGTTTCATGTAAGTATACCTATAATTACTTTGCTTAAAATCCAATGAATGAAAAATGGATTAAAGCAAGATAAAACTCCATGGGTACATGCTTCTTCTTCATCATCGTAACAAGAGTGCACAGACGAATGGCACAAGTGTCAGAGTGGTCTTGGTCGTCACATCAGGGTTTGTGATGGCAAGCATCATAATCCGTCGCCATTCGTCCCTCACTTCTGCCTTCCTGGTACATTCGTGGAGTGCTTAACTATCGAATCTAAAAAAAAACAGTAAAAAATATCTATAGATATAGAATTAAATATACCTATAGGTATTTTTAATCTGCAAAAAAGCAAGATTGAAAATATGATAAAGATAATAAATTTGCTGCTCAGAGAAGACAGGTACCGCGAAATTGGTGCTAAAGTATAAATTAAATGCGCTGCTCATAATTTATGAACAGTTTTACTGAAACGTTGAGCTACGAAAGCTGCACTTTTATGGGAACAATATAAATCACCGCCATTTTATCGCTTAAGCATGCTTAAAACTAATCAGATATTAAGTATTTTTAGCCTTATGTCATAAATATGAATTAAGTAAAAAAACACGTATCCTTCTAGCGGCCAATCCTAGCCATGCCAATGCACAGAATTTTATATATATATCAAATATTCTGCAACTAAATCGATGCTAATGATGCCATTGGTATTATAACTAAAACCCAAAATTGTAAACAACGCTTAAAAGAAGAAAAACGAAAAAGCACCCTTTGAATCTTTTCGGCAGGTTCTTCTCCACGGGACGCACACCTAAATAGTGAACGAATCAATTTCCTTCATCGAATTCAATAATTAAAAAATGAATAAATATTTCAACTTTGACTCGCTTTTTGTAAGGAATTCTAACGACTTGTGACGTAAATAACTCGGGAAACTGGGCCAAAAATAGCAGCTCATTGTTACTGGGAATGCAAATCGTTGAACTCCGTTGAAGTGTATAATTTGAGAAGAGCGCACCCGTTCACTTAGTAAATATTTATAAGCTTCGCTCGTTTCCCTGCCTTATTCCAGGTTACCCATTTTTTTCAACAGCTCGACCTGTTTCGTATCTTTCATAAAACATTTGTAATGAATGAGTGTTTGCATACAGTTTTTCAGCTTAAGAATTAATATATAAATAGAAATACAACACTTTATAATTTGACTACGGTTTCATACAGGTTTTTTAACTCCTATTTATTTGTGAAACTTTTTAAGATTGGAAAATTCCGTGTCGGGAATGCCACGAAAATCAAAACAAACAGACGCCGCTTAAATTGAGCATTATAATTTGAAAAATAATTTTATCAACATTATTCTTCTCTTCTTCTTCATCGTATGGGTTGTAAGGTCGACAACCGACCTCACAAACCCTGTTGTCAGTGTTATAGAGCCGCCAAAGGCCACTGACTTGGCTCGTGTTATTTTGCATCTGTTATAAATAATAATGATGAATAAAAGGCTGACTGAGTAACAGATCAACTTAATACTTAGGTTAGTCTTAGGACATAGGCAAGCAAAGAGCCTCTTAATTAAGAAATTCTCTCCCAAAGGAGGAAAAAAGAGAGTTCTTAAAAAAATAATAAATATCACGCGGGCTAGAAACTAGTATTCTTAACCTCCACAAATCATATATTTTAACTTTAGTAAAAATAATTTGACTCCAAGACACTCTCCTCCTCTCACTGTTGACAAAAAAAAATAGTGGAGCACAAAAACTTCGCAATGAAATTTTTAATTAACTCTGTGAATCCTTTACGAAAACTTTTAATCACATTCCCGAATGCTGGTCTCATTACCATACAAATATAAATCTTGCTTCCCCTCGCAAGTTTCAGCACAGTTCACCGCGAATATTTGTTAACGGTTTATCCTCTACAGCTTCTAAAATGTAATAAAATTATCTCTATCCTTGCCAATATTATTAAAAGCGAAAGTTACTCTGTCAGTTTGTTTGTTTGTTATACTTTCATAGCTAAACTACTTAACCGATTTTGATGAAATTTGATCGCTTTCAAATGGGTCGGTCGGGAGTCTCACTTTGTATGGAGAGGCCAAAAATTTTTTTGTCGCAGGAAATTTTTTTTTCGTGAAAAGTTGTTCAGTTTGACGGGTACTATCACTACACGGCGGAAACAAAACGATGTAAATTTCACGGTGTAGTGTCGGAGGGCAAGATCCACTTGGAGCGCTGAGCCAGTGAAGTAAGTAAGTATGACAATAAATGAATTACACTCAATTATTGGATAAATGGTTCACCAAAAAATACAAACAGTTTTTAGTAGGGATAGTGTGATAGTGTAACCTAAAGTAAAATAATAAGAAAAATGACTTATCATTGAGTTGTGATGTTAAAAGTTCAATATCGACTCAAATTTACAGTTCAGTATTACCAAACTTGAAACACTTCGATATCTAGCTTCAGTGTCTCTTTTTGACGTCTAAGCTCTTAGTAAGCGACCTTTCGGTATAAATAGACCAGATCTGGATCCTGGATATTGCTACACGTCTCATAGCCCCAGGCGCTCAAGTCTTAGAGTAAGAAAATCTTGTTTACCATTTTGAAGAAAAACAAGCGGTGAAAAGAGACTCGGAAAATGAGAAAAGAGACAGGTTGTAGAGCTAATTAATTAATGTTTTTCTTTTCTGTTTAAGAAAGGTTTTTAATTGAACTAATCCATGGACTAGTGAACTGCAATAGGGTGATTGATTGATTGGTTGAATCCAACAAAAATATCAATTGACGCTCTTAGTGGTTCAGTCCAATCCTTACTAATATTATAAATACGAAAGTAACTATTTATTTGTTTTTCTGTCACGACTGAAACGCGGCTGTTACTGATTTAAATGAGATTAGGTTTAAATAAATATAATAACTACCTAAGGATATAGGCTACATTATACCAAAGGAAAATATCTTGTTCCTACCGAAAAGCACAAAAACTAACAGCTCCATCTTTGTAACGCACTTGGAACTGTATTTTTTATTTCTCTGTCATAGATAGCGCTATGGGTTTTAAATACGAGTGTTTGGTTGATTGTTCGAACTGAAGTGCCAGTGGGCTGGCCACGTTTGTGGTAGAACCGCTGAGCGTTGGAGCAGACGGGTTCTCGAATGGAGACCGCGTCTCGAGAAATGTAGTGTTGGACTGGATGAGGAAAGCGGGTGATCGTGCGCTTTGGCGTGCCCTTGGGGAGGCCTACGTCCAGCAGTGGACTGCAATAGGCTGATTGATTGAAAATTTTCATACAAAGCAGGCGTAGATGCGGGCGGACAGCCAGTCTTATAAAAAAACTGATCAATAGAAACAGCCATAATAGGGTAGTTGACAATTCATTTGTCTTCTAAGAATAACTGATGCTTGACCGAAGAACACAAACTGTCTGTTTGGAGTTTGTGTTGGTTTTATTAATTCCGATACAACCAATCTTAGTGAAACGCTAAGATTTCTCTTCTTCTGTTTTCATAATAACCTCGTATGTTAAAAACTCATAACCGTATTTCTTGAATTTATGTGAGTGACTGTACCGGAATATAAGTAGCACAGACTACCGTCTGTTGCCTCCGATAACGGTATTATGACAGAGTTGTCTCAACTTTTCTTAATTTCTCTTTTCTTGTTTAATGTTTCACTCCTCGATTCTCTTAGAAATGTAAGCCCATTTTAATAAAGACCTTGTCAAGTCTGTGGATTTTTGTTTCAATGCATGTCTTTAAAACGTTTTACAAACGCCAACCTAGAGGAGGTGATAGAACACCTCTTTTTTAAAACGGTAAGTTATCAAATAGGTTAGGGCTAAGCAAGTTAAGAGCGTCGGTGGTCTAGTGGCTAGGGCCGCTGTCTCCCGTTCGGGAAACGTGGGTTCGATCCCCACCACGTACCAATGTGTTTTCGAACTTCAAATTCATATGTTTATTCGACGCTCTTACGGCGAAGGAAAATATCGTGATGAAACCTGCGCACTCCTGCGAAGAAACTCAAAGGTTGTGTGTGATGTCGACCGATCCGCACTGGGCCAGCGTGGTCGAGGAGACTAAGGCCTATCACCCTAATTCAGGGTAGGTTCGGGCCCCTCAGTGGGGACGTATATGAGCTGTTTATGTTAAGCAAGTTAAATTTTGAAACAGTAAAAAAAATGTTATTTAGTTCATTATTACAAACAGGCACTGTTCACTTAATCTCATGTTTTTTAAATTCTTTTAATGTAGTGAAGTTTGCCTGGAAGTAATTGCTACCTTAGCAATAAGGCCGCCTATCTGTACACTATTATTTGAACTGCTTGTTTTTCTGTGTATTTCTTGTGTGCAATAAAGTATATTCTATTCTATTCTATTGTATTCTATTCTATTCTATATTGTTATGGGACTTCGCAATCTAAACTTACTACGGCATCTAATTTCTTTAACTCATTCAGTTATTAGATTAACTTCGATTTAAAAATAAAATCCGAGTAAAATCCATTGGCTGGCACGAAAAGTAAAAACAATTTGTTTATTCGATTTTATTAAATCACACAAATATTAATCTCCGCACGCAAACAAGAGCAGGTGGAGCCACAATTGCATTGTTAAATCAATATTTTCTCAATACGATTAACAATGTTAAAGTACGGTCGGTATGATCAATAAAAATATGGTACTTTACACAAAGTTTGCGTGCAGTTTCGTATAATCTGAACAGAAATACTACACATAATATAACAGAACTAAGTTTTTGTTATGTTTGTTTATCTTTTTAAATTAAAAAGAAAAAATATTCAATTAAAATTGAAACACTTTAAAAAATTAACTAGCCGGCGTCAGTTATTTATTATTTATTTATTTACAATTCATCTGGGAGGAAGTTTATTGTTTAATTATAAGGTCAAAAGGTGAAATGTAAGATCCTTACTGGTTTCATTGATGACAATAAAAAAGAAAAACGAAGAAAGCAAACTGTGAATTAATGCCTTTTCCGCAGAAACCTATCGCACAAAAACAATTACAATTATTAATTTATATGCTGACCACCGATTGTTCATTTAATGGAGTTCGTGACTGGAAACCGACGTTCGAGACTTATTAATTAATATTTTGTGATCGAAAGAACTTGTTGTAAAAGGAAAATTGTTCGCGGAAAGAACACCGCTGTATGTATATCAAATATTATTTATTCTACGTCATAGTAAAGGTTCCGAGTAACTTATTTATGAAAAGAAAAAACAATTGCGATTATGGAAAAGTTTCATGGACTGAGTGAGTACATCTATATATTATTTAAGTAAAGCCGTGTGGTGATGGCAGAGTAGAATACATTTGTCACCAACCCCTACTCTTTCCGTGGGTGTCGTAAGAAGTTTATTTTTCCTTGAGGTACGGAACCCTAAAAAGTATTGATATTGTATATAATAAAACAACAATAGAGCAACCTTATCAAGAATTTAATGTTGCAAACCAGGCGACAACAATATCGAAAATTACACAGAACCCGTTCAAAAATTTCCTGTCACAAAATTTATGCAGGAAAATTCCTCAGCTGAAATAGTTCTAATTCCCTTGAAATTTCCGTGTTACAAAGTGTTAATTCCGAATTCTTGGGGTGTTGTAAAATACTCCGGGGGCTGTGAAATCTCAGCGCTTTAGACCTTATCTGCACCACTCATTACAATCTTATCTCCTAGACGCAATTTATATTAAGGAAAAGAATTCCTCCTACGTTTCCCCCGGGGAGGTGTTCCGACTGCAAAAACTTTTTATGTTACTTCGTTAATTGAGATTAAAAGAATTGTATAGAGACACGGATTTAAATATAAATGTCCTTATTATAAGTTCTATTTGTTTGTAAGTTGAATACTTTCTTAATCAAAAATACTAATTTAAACAATTTAAAAAACACGTCAATATTTTACAGATAAAGTGACATAAATGTTTAATATTGTACCTATGAATTAATGCTAACGTGATGTTTTGTCTATGTAGTGTTCAACTGTATTAACGTATTAATCATTCTTAATCGCAGGCATGATATTATCATCAGTTCAACATTTGAATTATTGAATAAATTACAATATAGTAATAAAACAGAGATTCATTTAATATAATTTCCACGTAAACTGGCTCAATAAATTAAAGCTTGATTGAAAAATAAAAATTCTATATTTTTGATTTTGTCAACACGTGAAAAAAGAAAATATCGCAAAACAAATAAGTTTGTATATCTAATAATATTATATGTATAGATTGTGGGTGTGAGATGTTTATATACCTGCAAAGAACTTATTCATGTTTATGTTAAAAATGTTTAATGGCCTCACACACTAAAGTCGTCGACCCGCCAACACAACCCAGCAGCATCATGTCTCGTCGATGTCGAAAATTTTTGTTGGCGGCACAAAATTAGCAACTTTTTTGGCTGTAGGCGATTGTTAAAAATGTAAATGGTTGAATTAAGAGGTCTTACCTTTTTAAAACATGAACCACAATGATTCTTGTAAAATTTTGTCGCTAAAAAATGTCGCCGGGTTGTGTTGCCGACTATCGGCGGCTTAGACGAGTGGATTCTTTACACAACCTTCAAAAGCATAATTTATATAAGTATGTACCTGGCCTAAAGAAGTATCTTTGATTTTCGTTTTGATATTTTAAATATTGGCATTTAAATAAAGTGCGAAACGACTTTGCTCATGGATAATATGGATATTAAGGATAATATGGATAATAACTAAGCTGAAATAGGAAACTAAAAAATATTCTTATTTTAACCTAAAAGACCGTTACCATTATTTTTTATTTAAACACGGCTGATAACGAAATGTTCCCACCATGTTACAACTCAAATGTCATATCAAGCAATGTAAGCCCACTTTGCTTTTAAAAGTATCAAAGTTAAGTAAAATTAAAACTAGCTTCGTTAAACGAACAAAAAAAGTTTTAATCACTACAGTGAACAACCGCAAACATTTTCATTGAGAATGTTCTTGCTACTTATGATAATGGACCTTTTATTTTAAAATGCCATTTACGATTTTGCTAAAGACGTTAAATTTTGGGTTCCGTAACGAAGATAATAAGAGTCTCATTAGTTAATGGAAAATACATAAAAATTAACGAAAAACCGTGTTGCAATGGTTACTTTACATTATTTTTTGGATTAAATTTATAGAAGGTACATTTTAAGAAGGTGTAGGACCTAAATTGTAGGTAGAATATCGTAATATGCAAAAATAGCAACCAAGCAAATAGTGACGCTTCAAGTTACATATTTTTATGACAAATTTTCTTGCCCTACACATTACTTAATGAAGGTAGCAGGTAAAAATACTTAGTACAACAGCAGAACCTTTTAAATTTCAATCGTAGACCGCAAGTTCAATGTTCTCTGTGGAAAAGATGTAATTTAAATTAAGTAATGTGACTTTGTCTTTCTTCTAATAAAAGAACAAAGTTTTTATTTGATTACATTTTATTTAAGTAATCTTATTTCGTTTTCTAAAGTTAAACAAATAGAAATTGAAACTCAGGTTTATCTAGTTTTCTTTTTTAATAATTTCAACAACTTTGTCTCAGGCCTTTTCGATGTGAAAGTTTCATAATGATGTTTTTGTTTACACCTTTACGCAATCTTTTAATTGTATGATCGAAGCAACCTGTCAAAACTTTAATAATCTACAGCTCTCAATCAATGCAACTTAATTATTTAACAAACATCATAAATTTTTCCAAAATTCATTACGGCGGCATGTCGGTTAATTTTTTCGTGAAAATTTTGTTCGCAATTTAAATTTATCACTGACACCTGACAACTGCGGGCGACAAAGTGCTTTTCCACTTTTTGTCTTTTTGTTTCCATCCCGTTGTTTTTCTTCCTCTACGTAGATCGTACGTTTAAATTAGCCTGTGAAATTAGCAAAAAGTGTGTGTAAATTACTGCAAAAAAACACTTGGCTAAAAACAACACTCACTTTATTCCACGAGGCAAGAATTGGCGTTGTAAAACATACAATACGTGCATCACTGGCTTTCTACAAGGATTCTCTGTGTCAGGAAATTAAAAATTCAATCCCTTGAACAGATTATTTGTCATCTTCAACATCAACAGCTCATTTACGTGGCCATTTGTCATCTTACGCACGAATAAATAAATAAATATACAGAAAAATTAAAAACATTTTTTCTCCCTTTTCCGGAAGTATAAAGATTCACTTCTTTTGCTGCATTCTTATTCACTAATCTTCTTTGTGTATGCTTGTCGGTTTAAAATAATCCTAATATTTTTGAATATTATGTTCAAGATACGTTTTCTTTCTATTTCTTTTCCCATTCACTCACATTTTTTTGGTTCATTCAAAATAATAATAAAAAAACTAAATTACCTACTTTTTCTTTCCTTATTCAAAGTACTCTGCATCTTTTATTACTTTACTATAAAGGTATAGATTAAGATAGCTTCAAGCTTTCAACCGTGTAACGGTACTGGAAAACTGACGCATTGCGTCCCCTAAATCACGCAATCGACCATTTAAAACCCAATTAGCGTAACAACTGACCACAAAAGGAATGCTAATTGCAGGTTACACCACTTTTTTTTTTCACGTCTACCTACAGAACACGATTTTTTTTAATTATACCATTTTCATATTTTCTTATTACTACGAACAAAGTAACAACAGGATTTAATTGTAACTGAATTTGATTTACGACTGCTGGATATTTGAAAACTTAGAGATGCCATATCTTCACCCGTTTTCAAATCCTCAACTCTATCAAAGGACACAAGATTAGGCCATGTTTTAGTGCAATATGGCTTTAGTCTATCACGTGGGTGGATAATTCTACTTTACACGTTTGTTTTAATTTCACTGAACACTGTACCTTCGTCACAAGATGTGGATGTAAGATAGATATTTTTTGATACAGTCAGCTGTAGCATAGATTAACCCTTAGATTAGTCACGGTCTATGTAAAGAAATATTATTTTCTCTGAATAAATGTATGACTATGATGACTTAATAACATCACCAGATGCTAGTGTAGGAATTCATTCAATCAATCAGCTTATTGCAGTCCACACTTCTGGACGTAGGCCTCCCCAAAGGCACGCTAAAGCGCACGATCACCCGCTTCCCTCATCCAGCCACCACCAGCGACCTTCCTCAGTTCATCAGTCCACCTGGCAGGGGGGCGTCCCACACTACGTTTTCCGAGACGTGTTCTCCATTCGAGAACCCGTCTACTCCAACTGTAGGAATTCAGTAGTATTATATCTGAGAAATGGATCCTTTCAGGGACTACGAGAAAAACCGCAAGAATTTATTGATTTCACCAATTATTATTAAATCAATCAAGTGCGTTAGTTTCATCTGTTACGTTAAACTTAAAGATAAAACCTAAACTAAGTTAGTATATTTCTCTTACACATCGTTATGATTAGAAAAGAGAGAGAAAGAATAAGATGAAATTCTCGCACAATGTCAGCGCTCATAATTCTTTGTGGGACCTATCTATATAACCTCACAATATGTTTTGATTATTACATTTTTACATCAACCAACAATACGAAGATACGTAATACGAAATACGAAATGAGAAACCATGTTTATTCGAGCAAAACGTATCATAAGACACTTGGCGGTATATAATATCGTGAAGCAGTTCAAACTAGGCCGAAAAGGTATACCTTAAGAATTCTATCAACGCGGAATTCTTGCCTTTTCACATTTGGATGAGCATTTCGGGTGTGGTGTGTTTGTAAGCAAAAGAGAATTAAAATTGTTTAAAACTTTATACTTTTAATGTAAAAATTTATAAATTTAATTGTAAAATCTAATGACACGTCAAAAAGATTCAAAATATGTATTAATATTTAATGAGTTTTTGTGTATCGCACTTAAATTGTCTTTGATATCAAAATGTTAGAGAAAGATATATTTAAATAGTCTAGACTCTAGCACAATCAAATTATCCATACCCACAGGTTATTGTTTGTCGCTCTACTTTAAAATTTACTCGCTGTTTTTTTCTTCTGTTAAATAAGAAAACAAACAATTCTTTTTGAACGACCGCGGACAAAACCGCACTTTTGACGAGGCGTTGATCTTGTATGTATAATTTTATGACTAAAGATGCGAGAAGAGTTCTTCAGTGGGTTCTTCTCCCAAGTCCGGATTTATGAATTCACCCAAAAAATGTTTGATACTTAAAATTTTGAGTTTTGACTTAACCGCTGACACTGCCGCCGCGCCTTTTCTCACACCTCGTGCGAGCGCGTGTAAATATGACATGACAAGACGACTGAGATGAAATAAACTGTGCAATCTAAGGCATCGTTTGTTGTGTTACCCCGGGAGCGATATGAAAATTCGGACACGGAGATGTGTGGAGCGATCTCAGTTTTGCTAGTTATTTTAGCGAGTTATCGACTATCAATATGTATTTTTCTAAACACCTTTTATTGAAACTAAATATAAACTCGCTTAAGATTCGCGAAGTCGATAAAATTCATTTTTAACACTAAAATATAAAATTCGACCTTTTTTATAATAAAGCACATAATTTATAATAACAAAACAAATATTGACTTGATGTACATATTGATAAGTGACGTACTGTTTATAGAGAATTTATTTTAAGACCTATACGGCTCTTATTATTTCTTGAAAATAGATATTACTATTTGATATGAGAATTCTAGAAATAGCTAGCAGAGTAACTAGATATAGAATCTTATTTTATTTGTTACTGCGAAGGTATCCGGTCTATTCCACCCTTGTTCTACATTCTCATACAATTACTTCGTGCATTACACCTCAGAGTAATAAAGAAACGAGTACCTACTTCTCCCAATTTACCCAACTTCGTTTACTGACGATGAGTTTCAGGTAAATTCGTACACGATGGTATCTTTCATGAAATAAGATTTCTTCGTTAAGACTTTTGTTGCGGCCAATATGATGTGGATGATCATCTTTCAGACCGTTTTCAACCATGGCGACTACTTCGACTCTTAGTCAGTCGGACGCTGGTACACCGAACAATTTAACTCATTTACTATAATTTACGAGACGATTCAGCCCATGACATTGAACAACTTTTCCCTAGGAACATAATGGCTAATGGATACCAAAAAACAGCGCGTGGCGTATTTGATGTCGTGTCCTGCATCCCCTTAATCTTCAAGTCAGCGCCCGCTATACGATGAACCAATTTCTCGTAGCCAATTTTTGAACCAAGATCATCTACCGACTACTCGAAAAGAAAAAGAAGAATTGTAAAATTATATTGTAGGTTTTCATCACGATTACGCTGGTACGGACACGTAATGAGAAGGCCCGAAGACTACATGACCCGGGAAGTGCTAAACATTCAGCCAGGACCGAGACGCCGCGGTAGACCCCGACTCACATGGCTATCAGTTGTAAATAGTGACCTCAAAGCCCTAGATTTAGAATCTACGACGACCCAGAACAGAGCAAGCTGGCGAAACGCGATTAGGAGAGCCGACCCCAACTGAACATGGGATAAGGCCGGAGAAAGAAGAAGATATTGTAGGTTTTCTTTTAAAGCTTTTACAGGATCAAATTTTAATAAATAAGTCTGCAATACTTGCGAAAACGGGAACGTGTGTAAATTCTGGTCAACCAATAATACTTATTTCTACTTACTTACTTACATACTTACTACGACAGCTCAGTGATCTAAAGAGGATCTTGACTTATGTCTGATCGTCCAATATGAGCAATTCAGTGATAAGATAATCTAGATGCTGATAACTAGACTTGCTTTCAGAGACCATTGAAAATATTTCTTTCATGCACATTCCAATTTACTCTTTATAAAAATATGATTACGTATTTCCATTTGCGCTTATTCATCAAAATATACGGGGTTATATAAATTTTTAAATCTGAGCAAATCCGTGCCCGAACTTCAACCAATAAGGCGCTTCGATAACATCTTATTTGTATTCAACGCCAATAATGTAGCTAGAAGCCTTATTCTGATTATGAAGCAAACTTGGAGTTTTCCCTAAACCTTCACCATGTACACGGAAACCACTATTTATAAATAATTAAGTTAATCGGACGTAATTAAGTTATTGGAACGTAATATCTAATTAATTTGAATATCTCAAATACAAATATAACACTTAAAAATAAAAAAGTTCACATACGTCCCCCTCGAGGGGCTCGAGCCTACCCTGAATTAGGGCAATCAGGCCTTAGTCGACCACGCTGGCACAGTGTGGGACTAGCCCGCACACATTACCTACAAGTAAATAATACAAGTAAAAATACGTATAGGCACTACGTAATAGGCACTCGTAAAGGTAATTTTAAGCCCATCTCGAGTCATTATATTGTGACCACTTTCTTCAATTACTTGCCATTAAAGCTAGAGCAGTTCCTAAAAACAGTTCTGAAAAAAAAATTTGAATGAACTGGACACAAAATGTCTCGTTCACAAATAGTTCAATTCGTGCATTCAAATAAAAATACCATTACAGTTTAGTATACATATGCTTTGATCTCTACAGTTCCACGTATAGGAGAGTGACTGGTTTGTGGACGTTCGTTTTATTTTTATATTTTTCTTTGTTTGTTATTTTTTTTCATTATATAAAGTCCATTTATGATCATTTTGCACACTACGTTCGTTGTGATTTACTTGTGAATCCTTATAAAAAATAAATGGTATAGGAAGAAGAACTATATCGCAATACAACATGAGAAGAAATATATTGCTTAGCTTGCGTGATGAACTTTTTTTTTATATAAACTTGTAAAAGATGACATCACTTCTTCTAACCTCTGATTTGATTTGATTTGAGGACCTAGAATCTAGCTAGGTGGTGTACCAAGATGAAATATACGCCAATTTCAAAATTAAACCTTCAGCAATACAACTGTGAAAGTCGCATGCAATTTCGTGTAGTAAGTTTTACACGTTGCGCGTATAAACATACAGATAGACATACAAACAAACAAAATTTCTAAAAACATTCGTTTGGGTTTTATTGGTCTTTCTAAGCCCTTCAATTTTTTTTTAATATCTTCAATGGGAGACATCGGCAAGTTACAATTTTATTATAATTGCAAATGTGTAGAAGAAGGGACGACTCAGTGTTCAGAATAAGGCAGCTGAAAAGAGCCAGAATCGATTCTGGTCCCAATACGGAAATTAGTATGGAAGGGCCGATGTTTATAATAATAAATATTGTTGAGGGAAAAAGTAACAAGAATTTCTTGAGGTTCCGACTATTCTTACGATACTTTTCCAACAACGGCTTGTAATAATTTTTTGATGGACCAATTTATTTATGAGAGCACTGAAATGAAAATGTTTCGGATATTTTTCTATGTTTCTGTTTTTAATAGGTTTCAGATTCACGATATTTTCAATTTTCTCATTCACTCATTCATTTTTACATATTTTTAAGTGGAATATCCACTAAGTTTTTGAATGAAAATCATAATTAAAAGTGTGTTATGATGACTCAGCTCTAAGTAAAATAATATCATTTTTGCAAAAACAGTAATAAGATTTGAATATATTAGGTGTGCAAAATTTGGTAGATAGCATTTTTCAGTAACATCAAAGTGCACATTTCAAGCACGAAAGCTTGTTTATCTAGGTAATAAGTGTAAAATATTCACACGTGTCTTAGCTACAAATGTACGAACATTTAGAACTGAAGGCACTCCCATCTCAAAGGCGACAGAACTCAAACTAAATGGGACGTCTGTGTTTACTCAAAACAGAACGTGAAGCGTTCTAAAAAGCTTCGAAAGGTCATGTTTAAGTTTCTTTTTCTAAGGTCAAAGAAGATTTTCTTTAAAAAGACCAAAAAATAAAACAATGAACATATTTAGTTCAGTTAGCAATAATAAAGTCACTTTAGATTATAACAACAGTTTAATGTAAAAATTGCTTAAAAATGGTTACATTTCATACTTCCGAATAATTTTTACCCGAATTTTAATAGGTCGAAAACGTTTCACAGAATTTTTAGCTCCCATTTGTATTATTTTTCAAAACATTATAATCCTATAAATTCATTAACCAAAAGTATCATTTCCCAGAATAACTATAACCATATTCTTAAAACAACATTTTTTGTTTGCTAGCTGTATCATTCCATATATTTTCATTTTCCATAAGTTTAAATAACCGAAGTTACTATTTCCATATTATGTTTACATGTGCTAAGTTTCCTAAAAAATAAAGGATAGTTGAAATTATATTCCGTGACTGAAGTAGTTTGTTTACGAGCAAATGTTCTAAAAAAAAACTAAATACCAAGAAAACTATCATAATATTTTCTATTACAAAATACGAGACGAGACGAATTTGTTTTAAAATTACATTATATTTTTTTATATTTCAAGATAATTTATTATAAGACCAATATTTTATATCTGGTACTAATTTGTTTTTATCACCACCTTTTTTACACACACTAAACTCTTATTTTATTTACATCATTTTAATTTTTAGATTTCATGTGATGTAGTGATGTCGCAACTGAGAGTAGCGACTAACACACGCGTAAAAAACAGCTTGTCAAATGCTATGTTCTTTAAAAAATCCGTCTTTCGTCTGAATCATACGTCAATGTAACAGAAGACACGTTACGTCGTCGTAAACCATGGCGTAAACACACAAATATCAGCTATCGCTCATAGCATCGCAAAATGACGGATCACACAAACATAATCGTCTGGCAATCCAGTCAATCTGGAAAAATCACGATTGTTTAAAATTCGGTTACGACACGAATTCATGTGATCGATTTGCTAGTACTGAGCGTGTTTTAGCTAAAGTGTTAAAGTTATGGTAACATAATTTTAAATGATTGTAAGTAAATTAAATTGTCATTATCACGCAGTAAGGGAAGGAAACTATAAAAATTGCTGTAATACACAAAACTGAGAAAAAATAAGGAACAAAATTCAAAGTTCAAGAAGATAAGGTTTTTAAGTTTAGTTTGTTAAGTTTAGTTTGTTAAGTTTAGTTTAAAGTTTAGTTAAGTTTAGTTTAGTAAGTTTAGTTTTAGTTTAGTATTAGTTTAGTATTATTTTTTAGTTTAGTTTGTAACTTATATGGATCCCTGGTCTGAATTAAAGAATTATTATTATTATTATTATTATTTTAAAGACCAGACTTTTAGTACCTATCTAAAATTTTCGATACCTATACATACGAACATCGTATCATACATCAAAAATACCTTTTACTTAGCAATACATATTCAAATATTATTTTTGAATCAAAACACGAATTTAATGAGCTACGAACCAAAAGACAAGTAAAAATTTTAAACACCTTTTTTATTTTACGATACGGGTATTGTCTCAATTTTCATTGACCGAGAGAGTAAAGTACGTGCCTATTATTTCATTTTCCAGAAAGCGTGGACGGCTTTTCGTTCCCTAATAGCCAGATATTATTTTCCCATTACCCGAATTACGGTCGCCAAACAATTGCAACTATAACGAACCCAATTGGCAAATTATTGAGCTAATCGTAGCGGGGACAATCTCCCGGATCTCGCAGATCTCGGGCAAGAACAGGCAGAATACACAATAATACGATAATATCAAGCCAAATGATCCGTCTCATTTCCTCCAAGGAGATAGCATCGCTTGCAAATTCCAGTGTTGTTACTTTTAGGGTTCCTTGAGCTTGACAAATGTTGGGTAGAGTAGACGGAAGATTTAGGTTGCGGCGTTTACTTCCACGTTTTTGAGGTGACAAGAGGACAGTTGGTTTCTGACACCCGCCCGCTTTCATAGATTGTTGCGGTCTGGAGTGAGACGTTGAGAAACAATTGCTTTAAGATATATTTCTAGTACACGTTAGACTCGGAGGAAAAATCCGAGACGTTAGATGATGAAATAAATTGTGATTGAGTCCTATCAAAAGTTCAATTCATAATAATATAAATTCGGGTTAGAGGGCAACTCGCCCACTAAGAAACTGGCCTGTGGGCGAGTTTACACTATTTTAAATTTCATGTGGTAAACTGGCCCACATGGTTTTCGCCTTTTTCCACTCTCGCCTTCGATGCGTAAGTACGCAAAGTAGAAAAAGGAAACTGCTGCTAGGGCTGCTGCCTCCCGTTCGAGATCGTTGTTTTCGAATTTCAAATTCTAATTCTTAATTTCTTTCTATTCTTACGAAATCTTACGGTGAAAGAAAACATCGTGAAGAAACCTGCACACTCCTGCGAAAAAATTCTAAGGTTGTGTATAAAGTCGACCAACCCGCACTGGGCCAGCGTGGTTGACCAAGCCCTGATCATTCTGATACAAGGTAGGCTCGAGCCTCTCGGTGGGGACGTATACATGTGAGCTATTGATGTGACTTTACATTAAGGCGAGACATTCAAAGTAATTACTCATCTTAAACGGCGTGGCTAAAAAGGCTCCCGGCCAGCTGAGTGAAAGCGGTACCTTAAGTAAACAACAGAATGGGATGGGTATGAGCACGCACTCGAAATAAATGACGTAAACGACATCACACTTTTTGCTTATTTATTGGAAAACTTCTGTCTGTGACTTTTTTTTTGTAGATTTTTTACACTTTTTTTTTACTGTTTTAATTGCCTACATTGTGCATTTAATTTAATGTGAATAATTTTTAACAGTCCGGAGATAAAATGAAAAAGGTAAATGTTTAGGGCAATGTTTGCGAGCTTTTTCTATCGAAATAATTATCTACAACAGTTTTTCTGAAATTGTACGACTAAAGAAAATACGATCAAAAATGTCATACTCAAAAATGGATATTACAATCTGTAAGTAGAACGAGATATATATGTTTTGTTTTGTTTTGTTTCCTTTAGCGACTTTTTACCGTATGGGTACCCTTAATTTAATATCTATATTTTTTTTATAATCATAACTAAAATGGAAAGAAACTCCCACATGACTGAGGATGGTTTTTTCTTTATATCATTTAAGATAAATAGGTGCTTATGCTGATTGGATCTTCTATTTAAACATTTTGTATAGGAATAGATTATTATTGATACAGATAACGTCTGTTAAGAAAATATCTAATAATTATAAAGTAGAAAATGAAAAAATTTGTCGATCTTGGACAGGAAAGGACTCGAACCTGCAAGCAGCAGTGAAATGTTTCGTCGACCTTTCATAGAGCTTGGTGGCATAATTGGTAATGCTCCTGTTTCTGGCCCGGATAGCCAAGTAGATGCAGGTTCCTCGAGTCCTGTCTAAGATCGACAAAATTTTTCATTTTCTGCTTTATAATTATTTGTAAAGGAAGTCGAATAAAAATGCACTTACTGTAATAAAATGCCACATTAAGAAATAAGTCAATTTTGCCTAAAAAACGGGGTACCGTCAATGTTTAATTAACCACAAAGGTTGAAGGAGATTTGGTTTGTTCCGTGAAAACAACAGTTCTTTAGAATTATATTAAAGTTAATATTTTCTCAAAGTAAATAGCTTTAGGTCGTTTGAACAGGCATTCTAGGATTAATTCAACATAAAGGTAGTCGTTTAATAATTTAAATATTCTTCAATTACTCGTAAAGAAAGATACTTACTACATCGAGAAGAGATTCGAGCGTCAGTGGTCTAGTAGGGCCACTGCCTCCCGTCCGGCAGACGCGGGTTCGACCCCCACCACGTACCAATGTGTTTTCGAATTTCAAATTCATATGAACGTTTATTCGACGCTCTTACGGTAAAGGAAAACATCGTGATGAAACTTGCACACTCCTGCGAAGAAATTAAAAGGTTATGTGTGACGTCGACCAACCCGCACTGGGCCAGCGGGGTCGACTAAGACCTAATCGCTCTAAATCAGGGTAGGCTCGAGCCCCTTGGTGGGGACAATTATGTGAAGTGTTGATAATGATGGCTTACTACTGAACTAAATTTGAAACCAATTATTTTCATTCAGGAAACGCTTTTATGTACCATCATAAAATATTCGTAAAAATCGAGTCTGTTTGTTATAATTCGGTTTCGAACGGAAATTGGTTGGTTGGTCCGCCAGGGTTAAATTTGATATTACAGGTATAATCGTTATAAATAAAATATTATTTAAATAATGAAGTGCCCCGGCCGGTGACTTCATATCTGTCTTCCAGATCTATACTTTACAATAGCTACAATATAAAACTATAAATACCTACACGTATATTTAAGTAGGTACCCTTTCTGCGTAGCTCAAGCCCCCAGGACCCCATAGATCTTTGCTTTATGAAGCGCGCCCTAATTTATCAATGTACACCTTAATTTCCCTTTGACTCAACAAAATGGCGGAGGTGTTTTACAAACAAATAGCTTTCTTACGATTAAGGGCACGTTTTTGGCCGTAAATAGGACTGTCTTAAAAAACGGCTTGGTGCTCAGCTTGACTACAAATAGCATTTTTGACAAAAAAGCAACTTCCCAACATATACATACTACTAATGAGCATACTTTATTTTCTTACAGTGGTCCGCCCGCGGCTACGTTCGCGTTATGTAAGATTTTCCCGCGAGAATAAGACTTTTCCCGGTAAAAAGTACCCTATGTGTTAATCCAGGGTACAAACTATCTTTATTCCAAATTTCATCCTAATCCGTTCAGTAGTTTAGACGTGAAAGCGGAATAACCATCCAAACATCTAAACATCCAAATACATTTTCACATCATATTTATAATATTAGGGTGATTTATCAAAACCACTTCACTAGTTCAAATATTTATTCTTTTGTTCAAGTAATAAAAAATATTGTCGAAGTTATTACTGGGAGACGTAACCTAGAGCGTCGGTGGTGTAGTGGCTGGGGCCGTTACCTTCCGGCCAGGAGACGTGGGTTCGATCCCCACCACGTACCAATGTGTTTTCAATTTTCGAATTCATATGTACGTTTTTTCGATGCAAATTGCGAGGAAACCTGTGAAGATGTTCAAGGGTTTTGTATGAAATCAACCAACCCGCACTGGGCCAGCGTGCTCGACTAAAACCAAATCGCCCTAATTCAGGGTAGGCTTGACTCGAGTCCTTCGATGGGGACGTGTATCAGCTGTTGATGATGATAACACGTAAATTTACAAGTTGACTTGGAGAAAATACAATACCAACTTGCATTTTTAGCAAAAATATCCATTCCATCTTGTAAGTGTTTGAACAACCCTTAAGTTTATCTACTATTGGGTAATTTAAGGCTTAGACCCTAAATTCGTGGCATTTCCGAAATTTGAAACTTCTTTAGATTACTTCTTCCATCCTGCAAGCCTATTTTATACTTGTTCGCATTCTAAAACCGGCTTACAATTTTCAATTTGAAGGTTTCAAATTAATATGCCTTATTCAAAGGAGACTCTGTTTAGAAAAGACATTTGAAAAGGGTTGATTTATTAGAAAGCCGAAATTTGCACGAATATATTTTCATGGCGGTATCAGATTTACCTTTGATGTCTGGCAAATATAAATTATGAATACCTTCTGTTTTTTTGTTATTACTACGAATAGCTGTGTTTTCAAATATGTCAAACTAAATTCACTCATTAGGATTATAGCGCGTTGCGAACTCAAAACATGAATTTTATGATAAATCACTTTATTGAAAAAACCTAAAGAAAACACAGAAGTATTAACAAGGAATGGGCCGAAAAAAATATCTGAGTTTGTGTTGTTGATAGAAATAAGAAGTTTTTTTGCAGGTTCGTGTATCTGTGGTTTTTATGTTCTTGATTTTCGTACATTTTGTATCAAGTACTTTGCTTCGCGTCAAGTACTCTGTATTTCTGGAATTTTACAAAATATGATAACAATGTGTTAGGTATAGCAATACCCACACTCCTTACTCTGTTGTTTAAAAAATGCTGGCATGTGATAAATGCACACTGGCAGCTTTGTTCTGTTCTAGAATTGTATTTTCAAATGATTTTGAAATATATCGTTTTGACTCAGTCTAATTTGAGAAGCCCTTCGACATGTTTGGCTAGTACTTTAATATTCTCTTCAGAATAAACCAATGATTTCCCCATAAATTATATCTTATTTGTCTTCACACGCCCACCACTACAATACAATGTCTTGTCCTAACTAAAAACATGTTTGCATTAAAAACGCAAATAGGCCTTATAAATTACTTATTCAATAAACTTTGTCGGTAACTTCTTCATAATCATAAATTCGATCTGCCAAAAACATCTGGAACTTTTTCTTTCCGGACGGATTTATAGTGTCTTTTCCTACTCCGCAAAGCAAATGACTTACGCACCGCTTCATATCGCTTTCGACTAATCAATGGCAAAAGGCATGAATAATGTCTATCATTTGAGTAACCGGTCGGTACAGTTCCTAATAATTAATTTTCAGGGTGTGTACAGTAACGTCGGGTGAGTGAGGCTTGATTTTTAGCGCGCATGCGCATAACGCGCCGGTTTGAGGAGAATTGTGTAGGGTAGCAATCCGTTGACGGTTGTAAGAGCCAATTGCCATATTTCTCTTGATTGTTAAGCGTCAATATTCCGTCAAAGACGATCTTATAACTAGTGCCAAACATGTGTTTCTAAAATAAAAAGGCGGTAAAAATTTCGACATTAAAAAGTTCAACAGGCAAGTGTGGATTTTGAAATTAGCTTTCTGTACAAGAATACAAGTTTTAATATTAGAAAGAGTAAAAGTAATTCCGTCAAAAGGTCATAAGTTTCGCATAGTAAGACCAAGTTGTACGCGTGACGTAATTTGACACGTCCTTATAGAATCCGCGAACGTGTGGCCACTAACTGCAGCCTCCAGCACCCGAGGAGGTTTCATATTGACCTATACGTATTACGAGTACTCTCTCCACGCTCTCTTTCAGGACGAGCGAGCGAGATGGCAAGCATTTCAGGCCTGAAACCGCTTATGTGGGAAGAGGACAGACTCAACCGGGCACAGACCCTGGTTTTACTCCGTTCAGTGTGTTCCGAACGCCGGTGTATCACGGACCAGCGTGATCCTTGCAAGCGGTTTCGTAAACGCGAGATTCGATTCAATGTGCTGAATTGTGGAGACTAGTGGAGTGTTTACTAAATTAATTTGTTAAGTGGTTATGCAAAACGCTCGTATAGCAGCGACTTGCCGATCTGTGCACGTGTTCCCAGTGAAACATTATTTCTTTTTCACGAGTCGTTCGCTCGAACCTCGTGGGAGCTGTATCCGGAATGTGAGTAATTTTGACGCTTTTAAGGTTTCTGTAATTCGGTGAGAAGTTTTTCAACCGTGCAAATATCAACAAGGCTTGCGTAGGCTTGAGTTTGAGAAAAAAAAACGCATCTCATCTATGATTTAGGGATGGTAAACTCTATCAACAAAGTAATTTTGCTTTATCTCTAAGCAATTTTTCATGTTACGTGATGCATATTTTGTGTACATTTTGGTGCGGCATGTTTTTGTTGCAACTTTTTTCCCGATTGAAAGATTTATCAAATTTATTACAGGTCTACATTTGATTTATTAAGAGCACGTGTTTTCGATAGTTTACGCCTTAGTTTTAAGTAATTAAGTAAAAAAATAATAGATGATAATTTTAGAGAATTCAAAATAACAAAATCCATTCCAGTATTAGATAATCTGAACTAGACAACGAGTAGGTTTGTAAAACTTGGATTGGAGTGAAACATATTTCCAACAGTTAAATATTTTACTCCACGGACAAGAGCTTTGCTCTTAAATTTAATATATATATACAGCATGAAATTTACATCGTTTTGTTCCCGCCGTGTAGTGATAGTACCCGTCAAACTGAACAATTTTGCACCAAAAAAAAAAATTCCAGTGACAAAAAAATGTTTAGTCTCTCCATACTAAATGGGTCGCTCGGGAGTCTCACTTTGTATGGAGACCAAAAATTTTTTTGTCGCAGGAATTTTTCTTTTCATGAAAAGTTGTTCAGTTTGACGGGTACTATCACTACACGGCGGGAACAAAACGATGTAAATTTCACGGTGTATAAATATTTTAATGTGCTTAAATATAACAGCAAAAACGTCAAGCATTATATTGTTTAGTGGCTAGGGCCACTGCCTTCCGTCCGGGTGTCGCAGGATCGAAACTTATTTAAGTTTTTTAGTATAATGAATTTGTAAGTAAGTTTATTCTACTCTATAAGGGGAAGGAAAACATCGTGCTGAAACCTGCACACTCCTGGGAAGAAATTTAAAGGTTATTTCTCTCCAATGTAGCCGAGATGTCCCTAATCTTAGGGTAGGCTTGAGCCCCTCGGTGAGGACATATTCGATGGAGGACAGACGCTGTTGATTGAAATGATGCACAGTAATGTTCTGAATCGTTTTAGTTTCTGCTGATTTTATGATTGACATCAAGAAAAGAAAACTAGAGAATACAAAAATGGAACTTAGCGAACTACTTTCCCCAAGAAATATGAATAAAATGAGAAAAAAATTGCAAAAAAAGGCATGTCGATCATTCGATTAACTCACTCAGTTTACGCAGTATAGTCTAATTTGTTTTTTTTTAAATACCAAAATATCAGAACATACAGCAACAAAATTTTAAATGCCATCACTTTATCGACATCGTTATCGTAAATCACATTACCTGTACAGTCGAAAAACCTTACAGAGCGTTCCCAAGGTGTTATTAATCAAACAGGAAAGCAGGCACGCATATTGTACTGTATACGCAACAAAACGGTAATTAGGTTCCAACACGCACGCTTTATGCATAAATCCCTTAGGAAAGTGGGGTGGAACGCAAAAAAGTATTTAGGACGCAAATTGCTGAGCCGCGCGCACCTGTGACTTTTGTCACTGACACTGCGACGTTTTCCACTCTGTTACCAACCCTCGTGTTACTTTGAGACGTGTAGGTACGGTTTGACGGAGGGTGAGATCAAAATCAATCTGCGAAGAAATATCGAAGAGTTTTTAAAGTTTAATTAAAATTGTGAATGTTAGGTCAGGCGAAAAATTGCAAATGGACCGACACACATTGTCTTATATTATATTTTCCATGCTTAAATTGTACTTGAGCAATTAGCTGCCCAATATTCTCTATTTATTTTTTTATCGTTGCTCTTTCGTGTTTATTCGTTAAAAAGTAAAAATGTAAACTCCCATGAAAACTGTTAGTCTGTAGGATTATTCAAAACAGTTCCATAAAAAGTACCAATATTTATTTCTTTCTGAGCAACGTTTTGGAAACCTGTTTTAATTAAAAACATGATTGTTATTTCATTTATAAACCGTCATCCATCAAAATAAATATATATTTTTTCCTTAATTACATGCTCTATTTCTCCAGTTTTCTTATACTGTTTGAATACATGTTGCCTTTACTTTTCCGTTCCATTACCCAGTAGCTGACGTGCTGAAAGATAAAGTTACACAGCGCCAATAACTTCCATCGTATGCTCCATTTGAAAAAACTTAAGATCGAGGTTACTCTTCTCACTTTATACTGCACTATTATATTTGAAATGATAAGAAAGTACTCAGAATACATGTATCTTAAAGTTTAAACTAGGCGATTTGAAGTTGTGGATGATGTAACAAAATATGTACATACCAAGCTTGTCAATCTAGGCATATTCTTAACAACAACTTTTTACATTTTTTTATTGTTATTGTATGAACAAAAAACGTTATTTAAGAAATAAGTATTACAAGGAAAATAATAATTTGATTAACAATATAAAAAAATTGGTAGCGGTAGCGTCAGGTAATCACATTTTTTCTGAAGTAATAAAGTTTTGCTCAAATCCCTCATTACAGGTGTCATATACCTAGTTATGAGCTGGTAACAATATTGAGTGTGACAACCACGGAGAAACGATTGCTTTAAAAATATCAATCTTCTATAGTTCATTCATATAATAAGTTAACAAACATAACATTTCCAACTTGTATGTAGACAGTTAACAAACTGTTAGTGTAATACTCAAAATTAAAGCCCCAACATGCACTGAAATTGGACGATTTCATCACCTGCAAACTAAAAAGGTTTATTCAATTAATTCGCAGAACTTGTCCAGACAAATAAAACACGTATCCAACCCTTCCAATGCGGACACACTCTGTAGAGAAATGTCTAATTGGGTTGAAGTCGAACCCTTTGTTGGGCCTTCATCTGCAGGAGTATATAGTACTCATGCTATATCTATGTAGGTGACTGTTCGAGTAATTTTAAAGCTTCACGCTCAAGGGATTTTGATGTCATCCTGGTGGATGTTTGACCCAATTCTATCGAAATTCATTTTTGTTAATAAAGAGACTGTGAACATTACTTCCATAGACAGTTTTTAAACTCTTATCACTTGTTTTGTGGAAAATACTAATGCTATAAACACTTCTAGGTTTAATTCGTATTACCACCTACCCAGTAGATATGTGTGTTATTGATACTAATGCTATTCTTTAAATTAATGAATTCTGAATTATGTTAAAAACGTTTTATTGAAGCAGTAGTAAAGTAAAATGGCTCAAATAAATTAACAGCAACCGAAATACATTAACACAATATATTTTATGTATGCTTAGACAATAACGTTTTACTAGTAAAAAAAATACATGTTCTACATATATTTTTTTAAATAATCAACAATTAGAAGATTGTGTCAAATGACACACCTACACATAAACTCTAAGATCTTGGAAAAGGAATTCTTGAACTGATAACAACATGATCTTACCCCAGAATTCCAACCCAAGAAAGCCTTAGAGAACAGTAACATTACACTCACCACTGATTACGTGAAGATAAAGTGATTCCAAATGGAAGAACCTACGCAGCTAGTAAGATTCGAGATAATTCAAAGAACCTACTTACAATAAGGAATCAGGATGAACAATAAACGACACCTACAGCCCATAGCCTCTTTAACTTTCATACAACGTAATTTCCAACTGGCCTAGTCATTTCATATAATATGGATGACGGCACTCAGTGCAAACCAAGGGTCGCTGGGCAGACCACGATCAATCATTTCAGCAAATCGATTCCTGCTGGCTCTACATAGCCCTGCTGGGGTTACTTTGTGGTCGTAATCATTTTACTACCTACTTGAGAACGAGGTGAGTGAAATAAATTACGGTAAGTACTCGTAAATGGACTGAAATAAGGAGAAGTGCGCCTTTGGTATAGCGAGTAATTTTTTTTTAGAAAATAAAATCGGAACATTCTATGTTTACTTGAAATGGCTACTCTATAGAAAGCTAGTCATTGATCAGATAGACCCGTGAAATCAACATACTACATTATTTGTACTTCAAAACTGATATTTCATTCAATTTCGGTACCTAAAGAGTGATGGTGTCAAATTGGTGCATCATCATCAACAGCTCATGTATGTCCCCACCGATGGCTAGAGCTTACCCTAAATTAGGGCGATCAGGCCCTAGTCGACCACGCTGCCCGGTACGGATTGATCGATTTCACGCCCAACCTTTGAATTTCTTCGCAGAATTGTGCAGGTTTCCTCACGATGTTTTCCTTCACTGTAAGAGCGTCGAATAAACATACATATAAATTCGAAATTCAAAAACACATTGACACAAGGTAGGGATTCGAACTATTGTGCTTCGCCAGATTGAAATCCAAAGATCAAGCTCAAACTCTGATTCGATGGTGCCTAATAACTAAAGTAATTAGGAAGTAAAACAACCGACCCAAACTTTTTATATGTATAAGACGAATGTCAACTTTGTTTTGACACCATGTGACTGAACTTTCTTCTATTGGAAATAAAACGAGAAACTTTTTTTACTATTAGGATCACTCTGAAGGCAAATTCAGTGCTAAATCGCCAATTGAAAAGAATTGCATTTATCGTTAATATTATTTATGTTTTTAGATGAAATTGAGCAAACACCTTAGTATTAAAAAAAATAAGCCTCAAAAGTATGACTAAACTTAAAAAAAAACTCAGTCTTTCGCATACATTAGGTAATGGAATAGAAAGAAATCTTACTAACATTTATATCTCAAGCAACTTTTTAAAGTAACTACTAAGATCGCTGTTTCAACGTTTTTTTAACAACAGTTAAAAGCTTCATGTTTCAATATGATGTGTGTTATAAAAATTTAATTATCAACATCATTATCTCAGCTGAACCAACATAGGCCAAAGATACGTTTATTAGCTAAAAAATAAGTCAAATTATCTACAAGGACTTTTAATTACCTATTCCCTTTTTTTAAGCTGTTTTTTTTTTATTATTATTACCTATTCTATACTACAACTAATTTTTGCTTATTTGGGTACAGACTTTAGTGATTTACAATGCAATGCAATACTTTTATTTATTGACAACAAAAACCAATAAAAGGAAAAGAACAAAACGTAGAACAGAGCCAATAAATGTGGCGACATTTAGGTCTAGTTTTATTACTCATAGAATTAGGTTAGCACAGGCAAAAGAAATTGGCTTCCAACTTAGGATCCTCAGTAGTTTTTAATTCTTAAATATTATTTTTGAAACTATTTTGACTACTTTATTTTTTTGTCCCTAATTGGCCGATTCGCAATGTATACCGCAGTGGTATAGCAACCGCGGACTTGGTTTGACTACAACAGTATCTCGTAAAAAATACAGTTTGTTTATGTAATGCAGATTAACTGCGGCTTTCTTATCGCCAACCTTCATGTTTTCGTTTCGTGTCTCGAAACCTGTGTCCCTTAAATGCCCAATTACCATAATCCAATTTGCTTACCAATAACGTGTTTCAACGCTATCAAATTTCTTTCGTCAGTTTATAAAACTATTTTCTAGGGCGTGTATTTTCAAATTAAAGCATAGGTGCTCGTTTTCCATTACGCCGGCCAAAGCGGGCCGTTGGGCGGTTTGACTAGAAAATTACTGCTAACATTGGAATAATAACTATGACGTTAGTGGTCGGTATCACGCACGTTTCTGTTGGCACGCACGATCGTGCTTTAACTATAGGTATTAAAGTTAGGATATGGTATTTAACTAAAGCTGTATTGAAAACAATTATAATCACAACTCTTTTCAAGGTTTTTAATCTGTGGTGGTTTCTGCCATACAAAATAAAAAGACGTCGCCCAGTGTCTCAGTTTTCAATCACCAGTTATGATGTTTTCGTCTAACGGCTTCCTGCAAACTTCACCATACCGTTATCATTTAACATGCTGACGTCATCTGCCTACACTGCGTCTTTTGGTACGTGGTTTCCATTCAAGAAAATTACTTCTTTTGCTTTTTTAACTTCTTATTAGAATTTTCAAAGAATAAGATTTAACACAAACAGGACTAAAACTAAACTTATGAGAAAGCATCGAAACTGTCTCTGAGATGACATGACAAAACTCCCGGCCCGCCTTTTTCATGTGCCTCCTTTCCTCCTAAGGGGTTCCAAGGCCAAGGAAGAAAGATTTGTGACGTAAAATATAAGCCTCCCCACAGATATTGAGTGTGTGACTACGAATAATGTAGATATCGAAATTGACGTGTCTGTTTCGGTTGTAAATATTTGATTTCGCAGAGATTTAGGTGTGACTTCAAAGATTTTTTGTTTGTTTTTTGAAGTCATAAATCTATTCGCAATCACCTGCTATTCAAATATGTTTTTATTATGTGTCGATTTCATTTCAGGCTTTATCTATTACTCCAAATTTTAACTAAAACTGAAAAACGTGAGGGTATCAAATAGACAAATTAAAGAACTACGTACATTAAAAAAATGTGTACTTTAATCGGTACAAAGAGACAACTTACTAAGAATGGCAATATTGGAAAAAAAGTTTATAGATTTAACAAAATATTATTAGTTGCAATAATTTAATTTTGTATAAAGTTTTCAGTGTGAAATATTTAAAGGTAACTAGCCATTCTAATGATAACCATATAACAGAATCAAAACGTTCGGATAAAAAGTTAATTTATCTTGTTTAACTGAAATATATATCGCAAGTAGACTCAATATGAAACTCGCGAAAGTATGAAATGTTATAGTTTATGGATGGCTCAATATTTGAATTTCAAACTTGCTATGTTAAAGTTAGTAAAACTTAACACAAATCCCCGCCTAAAAACTAATGTTTTAAACTTTGAAGAGCTCTAAAATTTAAGTTAAATGATTTGAACGTAATAACATGTTCCATTTTCTTCCGACGTCCAAGTTTTAAGTACTCCAACATGTTTGTGCTTACCAAACTTTCAAATTACTGCCAGAGTGCTTCCGAAATTACCGGTCTGTCGTATCGTAATATCATTTTATTATTTAGCAGTAAGAGCGCTGGTGGTGGTTTTCGAATTTTGAATTCCTTTTGATTCACGATTTTACCGTAAAATTGGAAGGAATCACACGTACGCCTGTCGTTAAGTCATTCAATCCGCCCTTGATCTGCATGCTCGTCTAAAACCTGATTACTCTTATTCAGAAAAGCGTCTGCAGCGACTGGAGATCTCAGGTTCGTTTCAGTGTAGGGAACAGTTTTACTATTATTTATGTATTATATTTTTGCTTGTACCTGCAATTATGTCCTTGAGTTATAATAAGTAATATTGTTTCTTTGTAGTCTCCAAATCTTTGGTTTTATGAAGTAATTATAGTAAAAACAAAGAACAGTACTGATTAATACAAAAATTTTATAATTTACGAGTTTTATCGTCTCTTTCTAACCAAATATACGACTTCAATTAAATACGGCAGCAAAATGAAGCGATTTCCATCAGAAATCAAGATAATGGCTTCAATCACTGGATCTCCATTGTTAAATGACGACTCAATAATAAAGATACTAAATGAAACAAACGTTGAAATATGCCCGTCCGATCCGCAATTAATGTGTTACATTGACCAAAATGGGTCTATTGAGCAGAATTCCTGTTTTGATCGCCGCAAGGCCTGAGTCCTAACGACTGGCAATTTATCCAGACAATGAAATGTTCCATTGATGTGAGCCCTTTCAAGTTCCTCATAATGTGTTTCTAGGTACAGTACGACTGACGGAACAGTTGGTCTAAACAACAGTAGGACTAGAACAATTGGTAGGAGATTCTTTAAAATTGATTTCGGTATGTTATATTTCTTTTCATCGACTTATATGAAAGAACTATTATTATTAAATGGAAGTATTATATATCTTAAAGAATCTTATAAATATTTTTCGATTCGACTTTTAAAGTACTATAGTCAAAGTTTCTAATGAGATGAGAGAAAATATTTACCAGTGACGTCAGGAGTGATTAAAAAAATTTGTTGTTTATTTATTTTTTATAAATTTTATCCTTATTGCTTATTTTATATTAATTTGATCCACTTACAAATTGTAGGCATACTCCATGTGATCTAGAAACCCTTTTGCTCTTAATTATATTTGTTTGTAGAATACAGCTCTTTTTCCAATATTTTACTTCAACTAAAGTTTATATTCACAGATTTAAAAGTGATCGGTCATAAAATACTGAACAAGGTCCATAAAAGTATGTTCTATCGAAAAGCCGTAAAAGTGCAACTAGGTTTTGAAAGCGGTAACATTGTGGACTTTCAGTAAACGAGTGGACAGAACTGTTACTATGTTAACATGGTTAAGTGAGAAAAACCATTTTATGGACAACGCCAATATATTTGAAAATAAAAAATATAACAGTTTATCTGCGGTACTGATAGATTCTCTGAATGTATAGGTTACCAAAATGTTAATGTAATCATTATTGAATTTATTAATCTGTTTATCAATCCTTAATTCTTTGCTAATTAATAATAAAATGTTTAACTAAGCTGGGAACATAAAGTCATCAACAGTTCATATACGTCCCCACCGAGGGGCTTGAGCCTACCCTGAATTAGAGGCCTTAGTCGACCACGCTGGACCAGTGCGGGTTGGTCGATTTCACACACAACCTTTTTGATTTTCTTCGCAGGAGTGTGTAGGTTTCATCACGATGTTTACCTTCACCGTAACAGCGTCGAATAAACGAAATTCGAAAACACTAGACTAAAAAAATGTTTAACTTAGTAAAATTTTAGAGAAAATGGGCAAGGAATTGCTTTTGATTTTGGCTACTTAGAACTCTCTTTTGTAAAGTTAAAACGACAGAAATAATCATTAGTTAAAAATCAATCCATTACCTGAAAAAAAAAACATGAAATAAAAACAAAAATTGGCATTAAAAATGTTTTATTACAACCTAAATCTCGCATTATAATACCTACTCGATGCAAAATAAAAAAGTAGCTCACTTACTAGATTATAATTAAAATGATCTTCTACATTGTGCATTAAAACTTATTGAATTACTGTATTTTGACTGTTAAATCACGTCTGTAAAATCACGTATATTAGCAAAATCGGCAAAATTTCGTATACGGCCTCTTAAGCAGAAAGCCTCCACCCTCAAACTTATAATTGCTTAGCATGAACTCGACTTGTTTATTGGTATCATAAAATTGTAACTGAAATGGTTTAACTTTAAAATAATTTAATTCGAGATCTAATACAGTTTAGTTAATGAATATTTATCAAACGAAACACAGTTGCAAGACGTTTTTTATACTTAGATGGAAATATCTTTGACTTCACTTCATAAACATCGGCTTTCTAAAAGCATAGCTGCTTTATCTCGCTGTAAATAAATTTGAAGTCCACTTTACTTATTTCTACTCTGCATTCTTTAAAGATGATACTATCTTCTGTTTTATATTCACTAAATGTTCTCAGGCTAAGCTTAGAATCCATTTCTTTAACGACACCGGAAAATTTTCAGAGAGCTAAAATTAAAGCACTCACAAGGTTGTTTTATAAAACCCCGAGTCTCTTGGGAGGGAGAAAAATGAGCCAGGATCTTCTAACTACCACTACCCAGGCACCGAAGAGGAAATAAACTGCAAAATGGCGCTCACGAACTCGTGTCGTATAATAGTTTTGAAACTGGGTGTCTGGGCCTTATTTCTTGAGCTGCTCTTGGTACAAGGAGATGTTCTTAGAAAATTACATTCTGGAAGAAAACAAGTTGTGCATAATTTAGGAATTGTCTAACGTAGCAAAACAAGCAGGCTTTTAAATACACGACAAAAATTCTCATATTTTTAGTTCCAAGGTGACAAGTTAAGTTGGGTCGCCAAAAGTCAAGGTGAACCCAGTGTGACCAGATTTAGAAGGATTAACGGTTTTGGGTAATTTAGGGTTTAGCAGATATTTTGTTTTTATCGTGTGGTCGACATCAAACTTCAAAAACTTATGGTGATAGAATTATGAAGCCGCGCAATAGCAATTTTAGCATTTTTAAATTCGATCATTATTTATTATTTTTATTTATTTATTATTTATTTACTCACACTTAATTACACAACCATTACATGATAATCATAATGCAAATTGGATAGTACAAATATTTCAATTAAACTTGTAAAATAGGTAATAAAAAAAGAACTAAACACAACAATATTAATAAAAATTACAGTGAAGGTATCCTAGACAGGTAAGCTAAAGCTACCTGAGTGAATCTCGCCAACAATACAATACAATACAAATATTCTCGCCAACGAACAGCTGTACAAGTCGACGTCTTGGTGCTCAGCCGCTATCGCGTTTATTAGATGCAGCGCCCTCGCCACGGGCGCGTAGTAACCAAGGTTGGTTTGCGCGAATGGTACAATTAACATTGCTGGCCGGCGCCTTAAGCCGCGGTAATTATTTGGCACATACAGTCCCAACGACAATAGTATTTGTGGGTTATGGGTGACGCCGCGGAATACTTTTATCATGTCCTCCTAACTTCCAGTTTAAAATAGCCTACCATCCCCAAAACAAAGAGAGACGGGTACATTAATGGATACAATGGGTATACTCCATACATTTTAAAATAAAAAAATCTTGTAAATTTATTTTGGATCATTTCCAGCATGTAACTATATTTAGTTTCATATGGATTTCAAATAATCGCACTCGATTCGAATCTACTGCGAACCAAGGCATTATACAGTGCCTTTACAGCTGCTGTAGTGTAAAAGATTTTTGATTGCCGCAATATGTAGCCCAAGTTTCGAAACGATTTTTTATCCAGATCATATACAGGATCCAGACAGACCCAGACATTACTTTTCATGTCATATCAAAGTTTTAGAAGAGCTCTTTAGTTTCATTGGTCAAATTGAACTAACCTAAACGGTCTTTAATTTTGAAAGACCTGATATAAAGGAGGGCTCTTATCTCGTCGTTGTCGCTGGAACATGATGAATGGAGTCTCCCTCGCCGAGTGAGGTACAGTCGCAGGTACAAATAGCGTGTCATAGTTTATTGTTACCCACGTACCATTGCAGATGTAGTGAAACTTTAAGTAGAGAATTTTCCGCTGTATAAATTGCAGTAAGAAAATTGTAAAAGGTAGCCAATTTAATTTTAAAGTTAATTTAAAAGTTCAAGTTACGTTACCTGAGTTAGAATTTCTTACTCTCATAATTCGAATCTTGGCAATTATAACAGCAATTATATATTAATTTCCAATCAATATATTTTTAACCTCTCCACCTCGGAAAGTTGGCTTTTAATGCCCGAAAATAGGGCCGAAAATCGCTTATTCATTTCTAAACATGCAAACCATTCTCATGTCTAGAGAGGAGAATTAGTTTGAATTTCGAACATTATCTTACACAGGAAAAAAGTTTTCATATATCCGCGCGTAAAATAATTAACGTAAGCCATATTTTTTTTTATTAGGTGTGTTCCGAGTCAAACTGTGTATTAGGTGTGTTCCGAAACAACGCCGTCAGCGATCAGAAAACCCAAAGATTGTATGGGTTTCGCCTGCCTTTGAGTGCGCTAAAATCGATTTAAGCGCGTCTCGGAACGCAGGGATAGGTTTTCATACAATTTTGGAACGCACCCTAAAAAAACATAACCTAAAAGTTTGTCTATTGTTTTGGTTGTTTATTTTTATCTTATTAACTAAAAATATAAAATAATTATGATAAAATACAATAATTTAATCACATCTTATAGAATTATATCTAAAATAAGAGAACTCTTGTACATTTTTAAGTACCAATATTTACGTAGGTAAGTAATGATTTCTTTGCCGGAAAAGGTGAAAAATAATGTGTTGGGTTTGAGAGGAATCTTATTCTCACCTCGAACCTTAGAATCCCTCGCGAGCTTCAGGAGTCTAGTTTTAAAATTACTCGCTTCGCTCGTGCTTCTATTATAGACTCCTTCGCATGCTCTAAATTCAATATCAGTTCTCTGAGGAAAAATTAACATTCCTCTCTTACCTAACAAATAACTATTTTGGTTTAAAAGTATTTCATATATTTGGTTTCGTACTCAGAAAAAAAACGCAGAAATAAATTTAATAGACATAGATGTATAATCCTATTTGTCATGGCTTATCGTATGATGGAATACTTAATAAGATTGATCGGCAAATATAGTTATTTCCAGGGAAAGACCAAATCCTGATATGGAACTTAATACTGTAATCATAAGTCGAAAAGAAGGATTAGCTGAAAGTAGCCATCTGCTTCCCAGCTTAAGAAAAAAAAGTAAACCCGCCGGCTAAATAACATAGGTGTACTAAAAATACAAAGACAGAGGTATCTTCATTTAGGTGCATATTTCGCATAACAATTTAACCTAAATTACCAAGCTCCCTGAGAATCAACTAAAGTTTTAAATATTTTAGATTCATAGAAAACAACCAAAAACGTAAGCCTTCCGGCGGGACTTGAACCCACGACCTTCGGCCTATACGCAGCCAACGTGCTTACCAACTACACCATGGGAGGGCATAGTGGCAGCGCCGAAATTCGGCCTTGCTTGTGTTCTATGAAATCATGACGTCACCACAATAGGCAACCACTTGGCACGTTACAGCGTGCTTAGCGTCATCAATTTTTTTTCAACAAAAGCTTGGCTCACCCTTCTACAAAATGTAATAAGAGCGTGATTTCTAGTATGTAGATGTTCCCGCCTTACTCGTTTAGAATGGTAGAATTGCGTTTCAAGTTCAATTACAACAGATCGCTGAACTAAATGAAATCACTGATCATAATCAACGAATTTGAATAATTTACGTAACTATTGTGATTAATGTTAGAAGTAATAAGTGCTTATGAAGTCAGATCAATAATTATAGATCAATAGGCAATTAGTCACTCAACCGATTATTAACCAGTTCAAAATATAACGAGCTTAGCTATAAATGGACGATTTGCCATGGGTATGAAGTTTAGTTTAATTTTGTTTTGATGATAAATGTTAAAATTATATTTTTTCTTTTGATATTTGTATAACACTTGCATCATAAATCAATAATATTTTAAGAGAAGAAACAAAAGAAACGATTTCTTTTTTAACTTATTGATCCACAGGGGGAAAATAATGTATTTTATATTCAGAACAAGAAGTTGCAAGTAAGAGCTCTAAATAAATTTATACTATTGAGGTTTAGTTAGAATATTATATGGGACAGCACATTGCAGATAATAAAATGTGTATACTTTAAGTTACGATTTCTAGAGATTCCCGTATATAGAATACTAATCTAAAAAGATTTAAACATAAAATTTGAAAATTTAGGTATCTAGAAGGACTAGAAAACCAGTTCATATTGTTTCCTGTTTTCTCAAGCAGCAACCTACCTCTTAAGATTGTAATTTCCTTCAGTTAAACTAATTTACAAATGTCCAACAAGAATATTCCCGGTGGGAATAAAATCAAATTGTTGGATTGTCGCTGTGATTGTAATTCCAAACGACAAAAAAGTTACAAAGATTTTTCCAATTTTGAATAATTAAAAACTTCAGCGACTCTCTCAAGTCGCCAATAGGGTGAAAATTATTTCTTTAGATGAAATCAAAACTGCAATTAAGAATGTCAGAAACTTAATTGGTAAGTATTTATGTATCAAAAATGTTAATTCAAAATTGTGCGATGTATGACATAATTAAAAAAACAAAGGTTGTATTGTTGTTTCCTAAATACTCTTACTTTAAAAACGACACGAGTAATATCGTTATAGACAGCAAAATTTAAAGATCTATTAACATAACTTCATCGGCAAAGCTAATGAATTTTTGCGATGTTAACGACATATAGGTAGAGAACTGACCATTTAATTTCAAGAAGCATTATTTTCCATCTTGCTTATTTGTATTGTTCTACAATTATTTAGCAAAGATAAATCTAATTCACTAAATAGCTCCAATCACACTTTTATTTAATTACACAACCAAGAAAATAAATATTGCACTATTTCAATCAAAACTATAAAATCTTTGTAAGCGTTAAATGTCGTGATTTTTGTAAATGCTTTAGACCATAAAGGAAGAAAAAACTTTACGCGCCCGCCCTGGGGGCGCGTAAAGTTTTTCTTCCTTCATGCTTTAGACATTTTAATGACACTAGTACAGACAGAGATGAAATTTACCGACCTGAAAACTGCTCAATCTTGCAAAATTTTAAGGGTACATTGAATCAATACCGGACTAGCTTGGGTTGGCCTAAAGCTCTTTTTGTCCTAATTAGTAAAAGAATACACTGGAATTCATCCTTATCAATAAAAAACTTGAGCCTAATTTTTCTAATATGGAGAAAACAATAGGCTAATAAAGATGAAAGAGACTTATCTCTAGTTCTGTGACTTTTCCCGTATTTTTTATTTTAAGTATTTTGTTAAAATTATGGGAACAATTATTGCCAACCTCATACCACTAACACTGACAATGATTGTTTATTGTAAGGAACTTTAATTCAATTTTAATACAAACACAGAAGTATTCATAACTGATACCCACTCAGTCCAATTTACAGCTACCCTAACAGGCATATTGTTGGAAACTTTCATAGCTACACCATTTGTTTTCATCAAAAACAATGCGGGATAGCACTGACGGGCTCCCAGTACCAATAGCGTTATTTATTTATGTATATCATATTCATACTCAGTAGTAAAAGCGTTGGCGCCAGTCCAAGTTTCGTATTTCTCGTATTGTTATCGCTTTAACCCAAAACTTAGTGGCGAAACACACTATGACATGAATCGCGGCTGTTGGGAGTTAGTGGTTTGTTGCGCGGTTTATAACGTCAAGCATAATGCATGCGTGCAAACCACAGCACTGTGCTGGTTTGAGTGACCGATGACACTCTGGTTTCAAGAGACTATGAAAGCTTTAATTGGAGTTATTTTCATCGATGCATTAACATTTTCTACCGCTTCACGATCGTCTTTGAATCTCCTCTTAAAAGCATCATAACTTTCAATTGTTTTGTTTTGTTAGGACCTTTGGGAGGCCATCGATAACACTCGCCGGGTGGCTGCCTATTGGGCTAGTAAAATTAAAATGTTTATCATCGACTCGCAAAGAAGAAGAAGAAGAAGTTATGCGGGCATTTTTGTGAAACCACCCGCGTACTGCCACGGTTTTATAGCATCGCGTACAAGCGGCCTTAATGTTATGTGTTGTTTATTGAATATTTATATCAGCCGTCTTTTGTTTCTGCTCTCGTATCTCTTGCGCTAAGAGGTTGAGTGCTGGTCTCTTGTACTTTATTCAATTTCAGCTTTTTATTTAGAACAAAAGGCAACTATTTATGCTATTTTCAAACACGTTATGAGAAAAAAGTGTTATACTAATTTCGGCGAAAAAATAAACACAAATCAATCAATGAATCAATTTTCGTGTTTTCATTTGCCACAAAACCATTAAAAATCCATTCTAAAAAAACTATGACGAATAAAAGAAATGAATGTTCGTAAAACGTTTTAATATTTTTTCCTTGTAATGAAGTGGTTGGAAAATGGGAAAACGATAGGTTTCCAAAACCATCCGTCAAATTTTCCATCGCCGGCAGTAATTAAAATATCTTTTGTTTTAATCAAACTGGCGGCATTTTGCGGCCAGCCTTTGTTCCGGTTAATGGGATCCATAATTCTCTCCGTGCCAACATGGTTACGTATTGAATCGTGTTTTAGTTCAGAAATTTTCATCAATAAAAATATATCAGCGGTTTTCGGCATTGGTGAAGTTTTTACACGTTATTTGTTAGTTTATTTTATTGTGTAAAATGTTTCGTGCAAACTGGTTTTTATTATCATGGTATAAATGTTTTTATAGTAATGATGTTCTGTTTTACTTTCATGTGGTTCATATAGGTACATACTCATTTTCACGTAAGTATTATTTCAAACATAATGTTTTATTTATGGTATATATTATACTTATTTATACATTCGACAGAGTAAAAAATAAACATGAAAATAAGTAAAAGTAGCTACTATACCTATATTGTAGCTTAGTCGAAAAGCCCCCCGGATAGTGCCCCTGACCGAAAGTATCCATTATGCTAGCTGCGTTATCACCCTGGATTGCGAGAGATATTCTCTGCACCAGAAAATAGCTTGACCGCGAATCGCCTCCCTTCTCCCTCAAACGTTGCCCTATATCCGCGATTAGCTTTTTAGCTTCTGCACTCCAGGGTCCGAAAGTTTCTAGGGCGAACGACACGAAATCATACATAGATTCCAGGGCAGCATATTTAGCGCGTTTACTTCGTGCTGCTGCCTCGGCAGCTCCGCCAGCACCCGTCTCCGTGGCGGCAAGATGGCAAGCTGCGAAAGTGCTGACGCATGTCGCGTCCCAGATGAGGCAGCGCCCTCTCTGCTATGGAATCAAGGTAAGACCATCAGGCCGTTTACCATCCGTCCTAAACAAGCCTGGGTGCTCAAGCACGCAGGGAGGGAACGTCAGCTGAAACCAAGGCCCGCCTTATGACCTCGTTTATTGCGTGATGTCGCGGTCACCGGCCGGTGCAGCGCGTGCAGCTTAAGCCATGGTGGCCATTTGCTTCAACCTTGGCGCCACAGATGCACGTGTGCTGTTCCCAAATGGAGCAAACTAGTCTGAGCGCTACAGCCACTCTTATGGAGTCGTCATCCAGTAACGTGCCCATATGTGGGGACGGTAAGGCATGCAGCCAGGCACCGGACTCGGGCTTGGCAGCGGCATGAAGACGGGCTAGTTCCGGTCCCAGAGACTCGTCTACTTATTAATTATTGAAGATAAAATGACTATGACTATGCTGTATATACTTCTTCTACATTGTGTGGGTTGTAAGGTCGATAACCACCTCGAAAACCCCAGCCGCCAAAGACATCATCACACGTCATTTAATGTTGTCTTTTATTATTAACACGTTTTTATTACCTCCCTTTCTTGTATGTCTGTTTGTTTGTTCCGAATCTTGCAACCCATTTTTGGAGCACTTGCTGTTATTCGATTGTAATGAAGTTTGGTACACTTATATAACCTCGATGACAATGCAATATTATGGTATCATGAAGCTGGTCTGATGGTGGAGCCGGAAGGTGACCATAGGAACTTCTTAAATATACAACATAATCTCGTCGTGTTTGAGCTCGTTGGATTTATCTTGACAAGATCTTTACTCCCCCCACGTTTTTCGTTTTTCACCAATAAAAATCACAATCAAAGTTATTTTATACTTTTTAGTGCATTAAAAACGTGTTATGTAATATTTTATACTTTAATAATTATTTACGTTTTGTTTAATTAATTGTACCTACCAACAAATTCAATAAATTAAATAACTGTGCTCTACTGTGTGACGTAACGTATATACATACGTTACGTCACACAGTAGAGCATGAAAAAATATTGTTATTAAAAGAGTCTAGAAAGTTTTGATTATAATGGTTTATTTAAGTTCAGTAAAAGTTGCTGTCTTTTAGAATCCCTATTACTAACTTCGGATAGCAAAAGTCGCGAAAGCGCTTCTAATAATACCTTTATCACTTTGTCCGGTTAATCGAGCCGTTTCAATTTTCTTGCGCATGTCCCTGGGCTCACTGTAACCGTACTATATACTTTTTATGTAGAGATGAGCGCAGTTAAGAAAATCGCCAATTCACTGTTTTATATATTTTTAACTAGGTAGTATAATGTCACATAAAATACAATGTCAAATTTAAAACAAAAATACAATGTCATAAAAATTAAAACAATAACAAAAACAATAAAAAACCTTAGTCAAATAAGCCACCCCGAACAGCACCTCGACCAAACGTACCCAAGATGCTCGCAGCATTGCCGCGCTGAACAGCTAGGGAGATCTGCTGCATCAGGAAGAAGCCGGAACGAGGATCCTTACCCCTCTCCCTTAACCAACGGCCAATCTCCCCCACGAGACATCTAGCCTCCGAGCACCACGGACCCGCGGTCTCGACAGCAAATGGCACAAAATCATACACTGATTCCAGGTTCGAATACTTCGCTCGCTTTCTCCGGGACGCGGCTCCAGCCGCACCACCAGCCGAACGCTGAGTATTTGGCAGGTGGCAGGTCGCATAGGTGCAAACACATGTCGCGTCCCAGATCAGGGAGTGACCTCTCCGCCATGGAACTTGCATAATGACATTGTAACCTAACCTAACCTAGTGACCACCAAAGTTCTTTAAAGCTCAGTTCACTTTAGTCCATTTCTATCGAAGTAATATTACTTCGATAATAATGGATGATGAAAACGATGAAAGTGATGAAAACCAACGCGCCCGCTCTGTTTTACAGATTTAAACAAGTATATTTAATATAGCCATGAAAAAATATTTACCTTTTTTTCTGTCCACTGTAGAAAACTGACTTAATCAAGGGAACTCACTATAATATATGTTATTGTTACACATTCAATGCTCTTTTTCACAAAACTTGTCTCAATTTTTGTTATAAAAACGTCGTAATTTGTTGTTTACAATTTTTACAACCCGATTTTAAAATAAAAATGGCGATAAGGTTAATAAGTTTTTGTTATAACATTGATTAGAGCAATCTCTCTATAGTTTAATGAATAGAATAGCTATAAAATACTATTAGATTGAATATACTTTCTACTGATTCTAATGAAAGAGTAACAGGTCTTATGATGCTTTTATGGTCATCTATACGTAGAACGCAATGTTTGTAAAATATTTGTTTTATTCACAGTATCACTAAACTTTTTAAAGAGCTATGTTGTCAAATTTATAAGGTGAAGTGTTTTATGCAACAAATCAGCCAGGAAAAAGGTAAGGACGCTTATTATTAGCAATCTATTTCCGTGGCCTAATAAGTCTGTAGCTAAGTAAGATGTCATGTAGGTGCCGCGCCACACCACGGTGCAATCGACCGCAGTGGTAATACCAGATTTCTGTGTGGTATTGAGACTAGGTATTTAAAAAAAGATATATCGAACACCGCGGCAGTTACATGTACAGTTGTAGTGTGCAGTGTAGCTTGGATTGGATTGGAACTAATGAGTTCCAATTGTGTACTTGATACGTTCATTTCTATGAAATGTCATATAGAACCTAACATACCAAGTACTTGGTTTTCGTGCGTTTTCATATATTTTTGCACTTTTCGTTGAAATCCACCAGTCCTTTTAAAACGTTTTACTTTATTCATTTTGTATAAAACCGTCCGGTAATATTAAAAGAATAAAACTACTTGTAATATTATTTATTGGGACTAAAACTACTGACTATGCTTTTAAAAGTGTTTTCCATTAGAACTTTACGCTAAACGGAATCTATTTATGTATCGTTATTAGAAAAGTCTTATGGAACTATTTGTTAAAGAGTATAAATAGACAGTATTGAATATTATACGAACAATTTTTTTTTTAATAATCAAGTTATTCTAAAGAAGGACTTAAAATAAGAACTCATAAAGGTTGTATTAAGATAATTTACACTTAATCCAGATTATTGGTATAAAGAAGGCTTTAAGACTTCGGCTTGAGGTAGTTTACTCTATTAGAAAATTCTGTGTGACCCAAAACCTTCTATAGAATACTAATATCTTATTATAAACCACTACTATACTGTTAATAGATATATTAGATTAGAGACTTCTAATAAATGCTCCTTGGGTGAGCTGACGATGATGAAATAATCTTTGTCTGGTCATCTACATCCCTAACAAATCCTCAAGCTTTCCTAGAGCTTGCTTAAGTTAATCATAAGGATTTAGTACAAGGATAATCAATCAATTTCTTAACTAGCGTGCAGGTTGCCTCACAAAACCATCGCCGTTTTTCTATTTCTATCCTAAAACTATGACTCGTCTTGAGACGACTCTTAGCAGCCTGACTCATGGCCCTATGCCCAGCCCTGTCAAAAAAATCAAAATAAAAAAATTTCATAGGATGTTATTACATCACCTAGACCCGTCATTACATTTTTTTGGGTGAGTTCACTAACACAATGGCGGAATCTGTAGAGAAGAGCTCACCGAAGAAACTCCAGTCATCGCATCTTTTGCGTTTCCTTTTTTAAATAAGTGTCAATTACAAAACTAATGCTAATTATATATTGAAAAAGCCTGCTACTCAAACAATCTATTCCCATGGACATCAGAATTTTGTCCTCTAAGTAATTAGATATCCTATATTAACCTTTTTTATACAATTTCTGTTTTATAATTATTTTAAACTTGTCTAAAGGTAAGTTTTTAATATCAGTAGGGACCTTAAATTGTAATAGCGTATACAATTGCCTTTAAAAGAATTACTAATTCTATGTAGTCGGCTGACATAAGCAACCAACTTGTCTTTATTTCTAATATGTGCTCAATGTAGCGTGATGGTTCACGATGATAAATCAAGGTAAGTACCAATTCCAGCTCTCTCATTACCAGCGGTTCAATGAACCCCTATTAGTTTCCTTTTCGATTTCCTTTCTGTTTTCTTAGCTAGATATATTAAATTTATCCAGGTAGGTTTGATACTACAGCACTTACCGTCAGAAGTCGAGCGGATAAGTTTTGCTCCGGTTCGTTAGATTTTTCTGTTTATTGCTGCTAGCTATATTGAAATGAAATATTAAGTGGTTGTAAAGGACGAAAAAGGGCAAAAATGCAGAGATGCTAAGATGAGCTAATCACACTTATATCACACTAATATTATAAATTTTAAAATATATTTTGATATTTGGATGTTTAGATGTGTTCCGCTTTCACGCACTACTGAACGGATTTGGATGTAATTTGGAATGGAGAGTTTGTACCCTGGATTAACACATATACTTTTTACTGGAAAAAGTCTTATTCCCATGGGAAAATCTTACATAACGCGAGCGTAGCCGCGGGCGGAAAGCTAGTTAATGATAAATAGTTAATGATTCTGAAAATGTAGAAATCGCAAAATTGGGCACTATTGCGGATTTTGGAAGAGTTCAAAAAAATCTACTGGAAAAATTTATCACAAAACGCAGCAGAGCACGGCAATACATTTCTTCTTTCAGGATATACCTATATAGATAATAATGAAAATACAACTACCTGGTAATCTCTGCCTAAAAAAATTTGTCCCGTAATTGAAACACTATTTACGTCATCGATTTTTAGATGTTTCATCATTGTGAAGAGAATACCTGCCACGTAAAGCATAATTATTGTTCTCTACGAACAGTTGGCTAAATGCAGAGTCTATTGGAGATACATTGCTGTGTTTAAGTTGCACTTGAGACCGTAAATTAGTACTGCAAAAGCAATTGCATGTAGTTAGCGTTGTTTTTAGGCAAATTTTAAAGCGACTCTAAAATAATACTGAAAGTATTATAATATCAGATCTTCAAGTAACATATGTTTGCCTCTCTAGTTTGGCTATTATAAATTCTACACCAGAAAGCTCAAGATATACAAGCTTTAAAAGTTTAAAGTAAAATTACCAAATTATTTGAAAGTAAATACTAACTGGAAGGTTGATCTGAGATTCTCAAATTTCAGAGAGCAACAGCTTGATTCATCTTACGTAAAGCTTAAGAATTCAGATAATTCTTTAGAAGCGTATCTTACATACAAAATATTAGACATATGATTTTTACAAAAAAAATTGGCTATTGTTGAAAATATCTTGTTATTTATAAATATCAAAAAGATTTAAATTATCTTGATGCAGTCTAGTTGCATTTTATATTCTTGATGTAATTTTCGCAATTAAATAATAATCTAATAAAATCATCTAAATGGAATTTCAAAAAACGATACTATATATTATCACAAAAAAATAAACTAACTAAATGTTTTAAAATATTTTACTAAATTCGATTGTTAGCGACACCAAGTGAGTAGAGCTGTGTTGGAAAAATTAATATTAAAGCATAAAAAGTTTATTTTTCAAAAAATACAAAATGCCACCATATTTTTTGTTCACTACTCGGCCTTTTTTAACAGTGTTGCAATAATTAACGTGTCAGCTATTTCTGTATCACTGAAACAAGCTCACTTTTACAGATAACGACTAAACGCCATCTATGGAGACAGCTCAGTAATCAGTAGCGATTATAATATTTATTAATCTAGATGAATTTCGGTAACATCCCTAACTAATTGATTGTATTAGAACTTTCCAAAACTTGTTGACTATTGTAATAATGTCCATTAAACAATTTCAATATAACCCATACAAAAGCTATTCACGCGATTATATAGGTACATTACAAAATTGAAAAAATTAAAGTCTATACTAAATCAGGTTCGCGCTAAAACCTTTACTAATGGATTTTCCAGGGCCTCTCGTGACAACACTGGTTCGTGTCTCACGATTTTTAATAATACTTTCTATTCGAGCGCGTAGGCGGAAAATTGTTTTTAAAAAAATATATGAACACGAGCCATTTTATGTAACAGTAAAGAACGCTGGTTATTATGTTAAACGTGACATTATGTAACATTAAAATTATTTACAATGTCGCCTGCCTGTTACGTTATTGTGAATTGAAATAAGCTTGATTACAATTTTTGTTTTTAATTTTACCAGAATTTCAAATAATGCTCAAAGTATCTTTACTTTGGTTATGACGAAACTCCCTTGAGAGATAACCAAATTCATCTATGTTTTCTAAAGGAATGAAGGACGAACACGAAGACCAGCTTTTTTGTTTTACTGCCTTTCGAAATGCACAACAAGTCGAGTTAACGGACGCAATTTGTGCCAAGGAACTTCTTATGCAAATTCGAAAAACTTTTATAACAGAAGTTTCCCGTTGTAAAGGGACACTTCTCTCATCGACGGAGCAATATACAATTTCACCAACATCTGAAGGGAGAAATAATTGTTTTTCTTTAGAAACTAAGTCACATGCCGTTCCTAGCCCTTAGTCCTTAGTACGGCACATACATAATTATTTTCTTACTACGAAGAAGGTCGTCAGGAAATGAAGGGCCAATCGTAGAACAGTAAGTCAAAACATGTACAATTTGAATTTAGAAAAAAATATGTGCCGACCTCACGCAACAAGGACAACAGGAAGAAATGAAAATAAATCATACTTCATACTAATATTATAAATGTGAAAATATATTTGGATGTTTGGATATTTTGATTGGATGTTGTTCCGCCATCACGCTTAAAGTACTTAATGGATTTGGATGAAATTTAGAATGGAGATAGTTTGTAACCTGGATTAACACATTTTTACAGGAAAAAGACTGATTCCCACGGAAAATCTTACACAACGCGAGCGTAGCCGCGGGCGGACCGCTAGTTAAGTATACTAAAAAAACTTTTGGAGTAAGTGAACTTCTACAAAAATTATCTATCTATAGAAAATATTACTCTCACAAAAATAACTAAAATATAGGTACATTGTAGCGGTGCTACGCGTCCTCTTTCTTTTTCGGTTCCTTTTCGTCATTTGCGTTTTACTTTTAAAATTCAAACTTTCAAAATTCGAATCCTTTTCTGTCTGTTTTTCAATTTTATTTTTCGCTTTGTCAGTCGTTTTGGTAATTTTGCTACAACAACATGTTTAGTATGTTTTTTCTGGTGTAATCAATACCTTTGGTCATTTTAATTCGCACCCGTCTGCGTGGTACCCCACATTCAGTGTTTTTATTGTTTAATAAACCACCTACACGTTCTCCATCGAGTTTTCTTCTTGCTTGCGGAGTGGAGCCTAGGTTTCCCTACAGAGGCCCCTCCACAGCAACATAATCCTATGAAAGCAAAATTTATCTTCAAGCAGACAAGGATTAAAGGTACCCTACTCGTATTCTGACCACGCAATCCTAAACTGAATTGATACTCATTAGGTAAATGCAATCAAGTGATTTTATTCAGAAGGAGGCGGCTTTGGCTTTTCTCCAATTCTGATAACATTGATTTTCCTTTTGTATAATAGATAGAATTTGAAAGTCTTATTATGAACATCAGAATTGCAAAAGTTATATTTTGTTGTACCAAATTGAGAAGATGCAAAAAATTATAGACGCAACCACAAAAACTCCAAATGTGTATCATAGACTGAATGAAAATAATTTGATTTATTATACAGAAAGATATAAATAAATCATTTAGATGACTTGTAGCTAAAAGTAGAGCGAAGACCCCAAAGCTTAGACATGATTTATAATATGAAAAACCCAAAATGATACCGACAAAGTAGTACAATGTCAAAATTAAAGGACAAATTTCTTAACCCGAAGCATTACCACCCATGGTTTTATGACCATATCAAGCTCCATTAGCTGTTGTGTTATGTTTTATTTATCTTTTATCGATTTAATACTCAAAGTGCTGGCAATAGCCAGCGGCGGTATAATAATACCTATATAATAATATCTGTAGGTACTGTAGGTCGTTATTCAATTTAAAACAGCTATTTGGTACTGAATTATTTAGATATTTTTATTATAGACTTGCTAGTCATAAAAAATATATCTTTCCCCCAACTATATACGCTATTTTTCAAATCCATATATATATTTAGATAGAAAAGACAAAGAACCACTGTTAGCCATCAAAGATTATCACAAAACAAACACTTCGATCTGTTTGTTTTGTGGTAATCTTTGAGAGTCAACAGCTGCATAGATGAAATGTCCCATCACAGAAAGGAATTATTCCTGGAGTCCGTAAAGTACAAAGTACAGTTAACGTAGATGAGGTTCTGCGTGTGATCAATAGACAAAGTTTGAAAGCGACAAATTGATGTGTAATTCGATGTGGTTATTAAGAATGTACCTACCTTTATAATGAAGGTACATCATCTATTTTATGATTACAGATCTCATTAATATAATATGAATCTTAAAGAAATGTTAATTTTTAATTACTTACACAAATAAAAGGTTGGTTGATTTATATAAAAAGTTATTTTAGTTCTCTAAACATCTACATGTTAATAATACACCTCGGACTAAGTACGAATATAATAATAGAATTAAACGAACTTACCTGTAAGAGAAGTTCTATTACTTAGTCCGAGGTGGAGGTTCCTACCCTCCCAAATCAACTTTGCATAATATTTATATTAATGTTTCATAAAAGATACAAACATTAAATTTGCTATCTCAGGACAGGGTAAAAGAAACATTTTAAAATCATGACATACATTTAGGATAACATGGGAGTGATGAGGGACTGAACGCGCGGATTTAAAAATAACGTAGGTTGATTTCACTTTTATTGAAAGTCGTGATTTAAATAGTTTAACGTTTGTGGTATTAGATTTCTTATTCTGAACTTGAACTAACAAAATGTGAACGCAACCGAAATGTGCAAATCATATTTTAACTTTTATCACTAAGCAAATAATAATACGTTGTTTTACTAATAATATTATCTGTCAGACCTACTTTTTAGATGGGCAATAAAGAACCTTCTAGAAAGCTCTGATGAATGGCCTCGAATTTGTTGTTTACTTATTCTTTCCGCTTGTGATAAATTAAGCTATAAATTAAGTGTTGTAGTGTAGGGTCGTGGCGTTTTTCATTGAAAATTGCTGCGGCGGCGGCGGACGTTTCGCATGTGTTACGGAAAAACACTTTTCAACACTCGCAGGCAACGGATCTAGGTTTTTATAGAGTAACAGATGGATCTTTTAAAAAGTTTCGTGGTATAAAGTTGCCTTTTATTCTAGAAATTCTAGTAGATAAATGAGATGCAACTAAGTAAGGTGAGCAACTGAGTATTAATTTAAAGTGGTGTGTAAATAATTTACGGAAAGACCACATTTTAAATAATACAATAGGAAGAAGTAATCAACTTTGTAATGTGATTGATACATTTTTAACAAATCGACACGCATAATAAGTAAGTATTTATATTGAACCTTCACAAATAAAACAAATCGAATGATTCTTGCGTTTTATAAGCCAATTTTATAAGAATTTTACTACCACGTCAAAATTATTTACCACTAGCGGTCCGCCCGCGGCTACGCTCGCGTAATGTAAGATTTTCCCGTAAAAAGTATCCCATGTGTTAATCCAAATTACAAACTATCTCCATTCCAAATTTCATACAAATCCGTCGAGTACTTTAGGCTTGAAGGCAGAGCAAACATCTAAACATCCAAACATCTAAATATATTTTCACATTTTTAATATTAGTGTGATTATGGTTATAACAAGTTTTTTTTTCAAGCAAGATACGTTAGAGGTTTCGATTTTGTTAATATTTCATGATAAAAAATGTTCTTCTTCCACCTATCTGAGCAATATTTAACAGGGAGCGGCGAAGATATTATGGCCGATACAATACTGTTTTATAATGTTCGTAGAATTTTTATTCCGTAAATAGACAAGAAATATTACGGTTCTGAATTTTTTACGACGACACTTTTTCGTATTTTACTTTGAAAAGAATATGAAAATATTTTTGCGTAATACTTCGTTTAGTTATTGAGTTTTTCTAATAATACTTGTGTCTTTTAGATAGCTTGGTTAAATAATTTAATTTTATAATCGTTATATGTCCAAATTCGGAAAGGTGTAAATAATTGCAATGCATTGGTTACTACTGTTTTTATATATAAAACACAAACTGTACTTTCTTGATGGTGTATTACATCACGCTAATATTATAAATGGGAAAATATATTTGAATGTTTGTTCCGCTTTCACGCCTTAACTGCCTGAACGGATTCGGATTAAATTTGGAACGGAGATAGATCGTACCCTAGATGTTAATCTAATCCTATGTTAACACATAAGATACTTTTTACGGGGAAAAGTCTTACTCGTACGGGAGTACAACTAGTCAAAATATATATTAAATCCTTTCTGAAGCCAAAACAAAAGATGTCTCATGTGTCAATCTTGACATTTTAGCTGAACACAATGTGACAATATGCTTACTTATATGGAAAAATATTTAATTTAAGCTCTACGACAGAGCAGAAAAGCTTCTTTGTTCTTTAATGGACTTTGTTAGAGTAAAAGTGCATGCGTTATCATAAACGTAATAGTATCCCGCAGTATGGCGATAATAACACTCTGTGATGCGAGACGCTGCATTGTTGCTTGGAAATATGTTAGTGTTTTGTAAGAAGAAATAGATGATACGTGAAAATATGAACACAAAAGAAGATTAAAGAACACTAGAGGTAGACTTTAAAGACAAGTTGAAGAGTTGTTTGTACGAGTATAAATATAACAAGTCTGTAATTTTGAGGCATAAACAAAAAAATACTACCAAATACAAATAGCTTTTTGTAAATTATTAAATTCCAGGCAAATAAAATCTACAAACGAAGTACGTTTATAATACAGATTAATTATCCATAAAATGCTATTTGATAGTAAATAGCAATGACAGTTAATATTAGAGCATGAATATATTTAAATGTATCTAAGTTACGTATCAATACGATAAAAACTAGTCCGATATCATAAAGTCATTCATTCATTCATTCATTCATAAACTAACACATAGAAGGCAAAAATTAGCTCTGTTATAAACGCTGACAATTTACTTAGTTCGCAGAATTAAAACAGAAATCTTGAATATGAGCACAAAATCACGAATAATATCCGAGTCATTACCAACAGCTCATATACGTCCCCACCGAGGGGCTCGAGCCCACACGGAATCAGAGCGATTAGGCCTTAGTTGACCACGCTGGCCCAGTACGGGTTGGTCGACTTCATTAAAATTGGTTTGAAATTCTTCGCAGGAATGTGCAGGTTTCATCACGATGTTTTCCTTCACCATAAGAGCGTCCAAGAAACGTACATATGAATTCGAAATTCGAAAACACATTGGTGCATGGTGGGGATTGAACCCGCGAGAGACAGCGGCCCTAGCCACTAGACCACCGAAGCTCTCCGAGTCCTGAATATCCGAGTATCTGAGAGTTATTATATCTCTATTTTTTATCATAACTTTCTTGTCCCCATAAACGAAAGGAAATGGCGTGGATTATAAAAATTTCATTCGCTAAAACGCGCTAAGTCTGCTTAAAAATGAGGTTGAGGCAATAAAAGTGCGTTACCGCTAGGGGTGGCTGGCAGGTCTCTATAAATTCTCTTATAGTGCTCTTAGAGAAGGCAAAAATGGGTTATATCCTGTTGAGACGGTGTAATAGAAGCGCATTTTGTAGAGGTTTCTAATGCGAAAGCAAGCTGTTGGTTTTTATTGACTTTTTGTGTTTTTAAACAATCTCAATACAAATTGTAAATCTTTTACAGGCTATTATCAAACTAAGGTTAGTAGTAAAGATTTTTTTTTTAAATAATTTATTGACATGAAAATAAACAGTTTTTGCAAATTATCCTAGCACGCAAACCTCTAGGGTTTATCTGTGCTAGAGAGTCGCCATATTATATTATAATATCTTATCTTACTACATCCCGGTTGATTTGTTAAATAAAAATATTTGAGTTTTCTTTTGGATTTTGAGAAGTTAATATGATGTAATTCCTCAGGTAATGACGATGACGATGATGAAGTCTGGAAGGATGATGACGGAATCTGTCAACAGCGACACCTTTAGCTTGTTTTAGCCTGGACATATGCATGATGACGGAATCTGTCAACTAACTCCCATGCGGGCAGGAGTGTATTTCACAAAGTCAAATTTAGTTTAAAAGTCCTCTTGCAAGAAGGACAAAAAGTCAACTATCAAAGCCACTATTCAAATAAGCTTAACTTTTGTCGCTTTTATACCACCACAATTCTTCTAACTTTAGTAGGTTACAGTTGTATATAATATGATATAAATAGACAAACATTAAGTCACTCGCGCAACTCCTTGATACACTCTTGATCTACTTTTGGGAAACTTTGATAAGCGCAGCCCTGCTTACAACTTGACCCGTTTCTGCGTCTGAGGGGGCATTACTTTGCGGATTTCAGCGCGCTTCAGCTGGCTTTTAGGGTTCCGTATCTCAAAATTAATAATCTTCTAAAAATTAAAAACACGACTGCCCCGCCAACAAATTTATATTATATGGGTTGATGTAATGATTCTAATAATACCCCATACATCCAAATCTGTTCAAGCATTTAGAAGTAATGGTGGAATAAAGAAACTCGCATATATACATACATACATACATACATACAAACATAAACCCTGAAATTACACTCCTTTTTTTGAGCAGTCGTGTATTAAGACTACTTCCTTTACCATCCTAGACGTCTGCATTTTTTTCAATGAACATCTAAAGGTTTTAACTTATATCAAACATTTAGGTATGCGGTTTCTTTGCTGTAAAAAGAACGAGCTTCCTAATCAAATCAATAACACATTTATTTTCATTTATGTTTTTGTACAGATATTCACTTTTATATAGATTTACCGTTGATATGGAATCATGAAAAGAAGCAAGATATCGCAGCATAAGTAAAGAAAAGCATCCGAAAATTAATAATTTCTAGTTATAGGTAATACATTAAAAAATGACTAATTATCTATGTACCAGTCTTTTCAGAATTCGAAGTCCTCGAGATAAACACGCGAATGGGACGAGTTGCAGACGGGCGCCGCGCCGGTCTGATACTTATCAGTCTGTACGAAACCTTCGGTGCGCAAGTCGAACTCGCACTTGTTCGTTTTTTTTTTTATCCTAGCATTAGCGGAAACGCTGAATCAGATTGGTGGCAAAAACTCCCAGTGCAGTGACATGGGGAAAACAGGACAGCTTTTGAAGTCATAAATAACTAAAGTTTGTTGCGAACTATTCCTTCCGCGTCGAGGCGTTATTAATTTTACGCTTAGTGGAATACGGTGTTAACTCAATTTGTGCGTACGATAAACTAGCAGACACGAGTTCACAAGTTACTTAATGCTAACGTAACTATTTGTAGGAATTTTAGTAATAAAAGGACGTTTAATAAACACGCTGTTGCTATGCTAGGTACCGACCACAGGCTGAATGACAGAGAGGGACGACAATATATATTTTTTTGTTTATTCGCTTACAATTAAAGTAGATTATTTGACTACAGATACTATTCAATAGATCTATCACTGCAGACTAAGTTATGACAATACATTATGTTGACCGAATTGAGTCCAATCGAATCGAAATAAGGAGATTTGTTTGTGGATTTAGGTATTTTTACCAAAAGTTACTGATATTTGTAAATAAAAATTAATTAATAAATACGTCTCGAGTATGTTGGTTGAAAAGGCCGATCATTAGGTTGTTTTTGTGGACGGTTCTCGGTGAGCTCTTCTTCACAGATTCCGCCATTGTGCTTACACGGAGTGGAGTTCACTCATTAAAAAAAAAACTAACTGATGTAAGTACCAACATTCTATGGAAAAATTAAGATTTTGACTTTTGACTTAGTTTAAGCTGAAATAATACCAATGATTGCGTGTAAGTCAATATACATGAAAAAAATCTGTCACTATGCGAGTAAATTATTTGATGACATCTACTTATAATTTTCCCGATTACAGCCTATTTGCAAGTTTCCAAACATTTACAAGCATAGACCTAATAGTCTGAGATAAATGTGATCAGAAGATGGAGCAGTGTGACGTAATACAAGTAGGTAGTAGTTTGGGCATGCCCCAAAGCACACATTTGTACCCGTGTAATTATTACGTTGGGCGATTTTATGGCTAGTTCGTATGCAGGCTGGCTCCGTGCCCAGTGCCGCGGCATACTTACTACGACAAAATGGAAGTTGGAACTTGGTCGAAGCGAGATCGGGTCGGCTTCCGAAAAAATAATATTGTAAGTCAGTTACCAAAAGCTTTTAGAAAAGACGAGCTGAGTTTTGGATAAGCTAACGTTAGATGAAATTTTCGTTAAGAATTTCGATTAATGCTAGTAATATAAAACATAGCAAAAACCATCAGATGGGTTGGCATTTGATATGTTTGTCATCTCGGTCGAACGAAACTCGACAAAACGAGCTAGGTAGTCCAAAGTAGCACCAATCGATTTTACCATTATTTTTGTCATTACCGCGGCCGACACTTTAGAATTCTACAGTGGTACAATTTTCTTTAAAAATTTAATGACAATTTCCTCACAAATCCCTAAAATAACTCATTGTAGTGTAGATGTCTTCGTGTAATAAATTCTACACATCTTAATATAACTGTTCTATATTCCTACTCCGTAAAGCAATTTGTTCTAAAATCGGAAACACCTCCAATAATTTGCAAACAATTCCGCTGTGTAACGTTTTATGACAAGACTTACATCAAGTGAGACATTTAGATGGAATGGCTGCCGTATATCATACGCATTAGGGGCACCGTACATCGATTCAATTACTCATATATCTTCGTGATGGCGGGGCCTCAAAACGGGAGAAACAAGCCAAAGCGCCCTAAGCTGTGAACTGTGTAACCAATAAAAAATATTATGTTCAAGAAACCTGATTTGAGATAACATTTTTTTTAAATATGCGAAAAATCATACTTTATTACAATATTTTTACCTTTTTAACAATAATTTCGAGGTTTCTGTAACTACCTATAATTTAAGGGTTCATTATCTAAGGGTATAATTTAAGGGTTCATCATATTAAAATTGAAGTGGCAACCCATGCGTAAAATTTGCCTATTGTCTGTCAGATAAACACAATGTCAGAAACTTCAAACAGTCAATAAAGAAAAACTAGCTACGTACAATTTTATACATGAAATTCTAGATACGCAAAATTACAGACCTGCGAGATGTAAATAGATGGAAATAGCCATCAACTCGTAGAACGACACAATCATCATCAACAGTTCGTCCCCACCGAGGGGAACGGCCTAATTGACTCTTAATCAAGATGGACGCTCTTGTACAAGTGTATATCACTACTATTTTGTGTCGTGTTAGTTCTATTTACAGTCTCGTGCGAGTCAAACCGTCCAGGACACATTGGTTGAACAATTTGATTTTCGAACACTTTCCGGCCTCTGAGGACGACGACACGCTTGACAAATTTCACTTCGCTACATCACTAACCGTCACAACCTTGTAGTTACTAAATTTATTGGCTTGAAATTAACTGTGTGAAAGTTTCATGGCTTCTCTCAAGCCCCGGGAGAAGTATGAACGCTGTGGAGGCGGGTATGACGACAAAGGGGTTTTTATTTCTTTCCAATATTTTCTCCATGCTTCATAATATTACTTTATCGGCCTTTGTCTTCGCTCTCACGTTGAACGTTTTTTACCACCAAGTATTGTCTAGTGCAGTTACAAGCTATTTATATACTCTTGGGTTTACAATGCCGTACTTTACTTATTTATTTACTTAACTTTCTTTTCTTTCAGTTATATTTTATAAAACATGCAATACGATATTAGCATAAATATTCCCAATCGAATAATGGGTATATTCAAAAGTAATAAACTTATTACCATAAAGAAACTTTATTTTTAAAGTTGTAAAAACACATGACAAAGTTTTAACTCGAGAAACTAAAATAAAAAGCCTTTCTATTTCAGTAAGTGTAGATACACTGAAAGTTCTCTAATTCAATTCTAGACATACTAAAAACTGGCTTCTAGAATTATTATAACAAAGAGTCTTAAGATTTTTTTCTTTCAGATTGCTTTTTGCCGAAGTCATTAAATTACCGTAAAAAGAAAAATTCAATTATCGAGGGCGATTGGTGGAATGCGACCAGTCAGGATGGAGTAAGAAAAAATGGTCTGGCACGTTAAGTGCCGATGTAAGTCCAATTAGGCCGATATTCGTCTGTCAAGGTGATCGAATGTAACTCAATTATAACATCAAGTATTTAGCTTCTTATAAATACTCTCGAAATCTCTTTATTTTTTAGTAATAACTTGAAAAAGTAGAGAACTATTCATCAACGTGAAGACAGCATTGTTGATAAGTCCGAGAAATAAATTTATTTATTTTTTGGCTTTTCAGGCGACGAGATATTTATTAATAAATAAAGTAAAGCTGTATTTATCAACGAATAAAAGATCTTTAAATTCTTATTTACTTCATAAAAAATTTACGAACCATGCAGCCATTTCAATAAAATTCCGATATTAGAAGTTAAATGTAGCAGAATGTCGCCATTAAAGAAAACTGTTCCAAGCCCTAAAACGATTCATTACGCATAGACCTTCGAGCTGTAAAGTTATAAAACCTCAATCGTCTTTCAAGGAAATGTTTAATTATTTTTCGTTTTAGTTCAGAAATTGGAATTCAAAGAAACTTTAAAAATGTTTTGGACAACCATAGAATTTTTTGTGTGTAGGAATTCTGAAATTAAATAAAAAATAAATTACACGTTTTTCTGATGTTACCACTGACGGGTTTTAAATGTGATTTAAAATAAATAGTAATACTTTCGACAACCTTTCATTGAGTTTGTATGGTACCTTTTATACCTAATAATAAAAAAAAATATAAAAAATCTTCATTTTTATCGTCTAAAAGAATAAGAAATCAAACACGTAGCTTGTTGATTTATGCTTTAAAGAATTTAGCAACAAAGAAAGTAAAAGAATCCCAGTAGTTTAGATCCTTAATATTTATGAGAATCATTGAAGTTTTATTTCTTCACGTTTCCGCTCTTATTTCTTGGAAATACTTTCTCAAATTCCGTGGCCAAATTTAGCCTTTATAGCACTGCAACGTTTATTACAAATCCTTCGTACCGTGTCTTATAATAAAACGAGAATTAAATTTTACGATGGCAGGCAAGTAAAGGAGGTCAATCCTAATATTATCTTAGCAGTAGTACCAGAGATAAGAGTACAAATATTAGTAGGATGAGAAAACATGAAGGGACATGGGGAAATTTAAAATAAAATTGTATCCATTTCGCTATCAGAAGCATTTTTTTAGAATCTCCATATCATTTTTAATATTTTCACATTTTTATTCAAATTGTTGATAACAAAAACCTCATAAATAAAAATTGACTGCCAGAGCCAAGGTTGCGTTCAGGCTACCTGGATGGCAGTACACCAAGTCATTTATTATAGAATCTTTAATAAACAGGATTTCTATTTCTGAAATTGCTGGGTTGGGCTATGAAATTTAGATACCTCCAATAATTTCATGTCGCGACGACGATAAATTAAGTATAAGCTCTTTACATCAATGGGATACAGTTATAAAATATTTAACGATATTCCATAGGTATTAATAACAAAAACCAATCAAACATTAAAGATACAAAGTTAAAAAATTATCAAATAAATAATGATTATTAAAATTATGAAGTAATGTTTTTTTTGATATCAGATCAAAATCAAAATTCATTGTTTAAACATTTTATGAACCTAGAAATCTTTTGCGAATGTTTTAGAAATATAAAAGTAAGATTGATATAAACGGATTTAATCTTATTCAAGCGATTCAAAAACTCAATATTATATTGCTCAAATAATTTACCTAATTTACATATTATCATGCTGCGGTCACCGACAATGTCACAGACAATATTTTTTTACCCACATCAAACAAACTTCACATGAGCTATCGTTTTTTTTTTCGCTTACCCGAGCTATTTCGTTTGAAAACATAAATATCTCATCACTTTGCACATGGACCTGTGTCACAGTTTTATCTTTAGGCTTTATTTATGTCAGTCATGATTTGCGATACGACAACCCTACCTAGCTCACAATAACTTATTTTGAATGAAATACTACAGGGGAATGAAATTTTTTTGTTATGCAGTTGTTATGGAGCTCGCATTATGTGCGATAGTAAAACTTATACAAATTTGAGTTGTATTTAAACAAATTAGTTAAATAAACTTAGATTTAGTAAGAAATAGTAAATCCACTCACTGCTCACTGCGCGCAATGTAAAAGATGGCACTTGATTTCTTAAATTTTTTCCCCACGACGACGGACGGAACGGGACGGAGGCGGTATATGCGTTTGGGGTTAGAGGTGGTTTGTTTGTTTATTTGTATGTATGTCTGTTACCATTTATCTCGAAAACAACTGGACCAATTTAGTTGCGGCTTTTTGCATTCAAAAGGTATAATTTCAGAGCAGGTTCTTAGACATGTTTTATGGAGGTAGACCCCCAAAGAACGCTGCAGCAGCTAGATATGTTGGCACTACAGGAGTTCTCAAAAACTACCAAATCGATTTCGATGCGGTTTTTTGCATACAAAAGGTTTCATTTTGGAGCTAGTTCTTGGACATGTTTTAGGGCGGTAGACCACCAGGGAGCGCTGCAGCAGCCAGATAAGTTGGTACTATACAGGAGTTCTCAAAAACTACTGAATCTATTTCGATGCGGTTTTTTGCATTCAAAAGGCTTCATTTTGGTTATTAGACATGTTTTACGGCGGTAAACCACCGGGGAGCGCTGCAGCAGCCAATAAGTTGGCACTACGTATTTTATTGGATTTGTAATTATATTATTAGGTAGATGAGTATGTATAGTACCTATATAATGAATATTATTGCTGTGTCTATTTCTACGAGAAACCAAAAGGTAAGTAGGTACGTAAACGTAAAGACTAAGAAAGATCATAATTAGTTGTTCGTATGACAAATTTCGTGAAAAATCACTCTTTTTATAGTTTTTTTTATTTTATCTGTCTTTTTTTTACTCTGGTCGAGGGATTTCCAGAAATGTTATTTAATCATTTTTATTTCAATATGTTTTAACATCCAGCGTGGGATTTTTCAAATTTTTTTAATTTTGTTTTCATTACTTCTAACTATTCTAAAACACCCCTCTATTCCACAATTTTGTAATTCAGATTTTTGTCATATTAAAGTTTTCTATTGAAGTGGCGCTACTGCACTCTAAAATGTCAATGACTGTTCCAAAATATTTATCATGACCCTACCATACCTTCAAAAACCTTGATCAACACATCCTCTGTTCCCGTAGTTTTGGCACGGGGTGCCGGGTGGTATTATTATGTTACTGTTCGTCCCGATTTATGAGCGAAGCGTGACGGCGTTCAATATTCCGTTCCGAAGAAGATAATATTCTATGAAAGTCTGGAGGTGAACGGGAAGTGTTTTAAAAAGATTTTTAAAGGAAACGTTGGGCAAATATGTTGCAAGATAAGAACGTTACTATGAACCTGTGAAGTTCTTTCAGTTATTATTTAAGAATTTTCACTTGCGCGATGCAGAGATTGTTCGGTGATTTTTATTTTTATTCACCATCCATTTTAAAACCATTTGGCCTAGAGGTGAGAAACCAGATGATTGTCAATTTTTCAAGTTTTATGTAACGTTTTATATGTAAACTAATCAGCTATATTGGACGTCTTTGAACAGACTTCAGGCTGGTCTTAGCAAGGAGAGTTTTATTATGTGAAGGAGAGGGCTACAGTTCGGATGGCGAATGTCGGTATTGTGTGTCTTCCCTGTCAATGGCTCACTATTTCTGTAAGATTTATTACTTTTATTATTGTAAATAGGGAATCTTACTGCCTTTTTCTCCCGCTAAAGGCGCCAACATTAAAAAAATTGATAGTTTTTATTTTAATAATATTTTACGACTCCAGGTGCGAAACCTTTTTGACATAAATGGAAGTTGATAGCAATGTTGCCGGTGCGAATATACACCGTGTTCCCAGGCATATACATTAACTTTGCAGAGCGTTTCTATAGCTTCTACTAAACATATTTTACAATGGAACTTATTCTTAAAAACGCTTCGATTTAAAGTTATTTGTGACTTTCTTTTATTCAATTTAATAAAGTATTACGTTATGAAATTACCTTTATTTGAGCTACGTTGCCGCTTGGCTGAAAAACAAAATATTGAGGCCCTAGAGGCAATGCGCGGCGCGTCAGTATTCTTTGACAACAATACGACCTCTGAGTGGCCTCTTTTTCTGAGGGTAAAGCTAGGTACTCCCGAGATCTGACAGAAATGTCTGTACGTAATATGCTGTACGAGTATGCAACTCAGCACCAGGCTGATATTCATTATATCTGTGATTATATCTATGGCTTCTGTGATGGAAATGCTGCAGCAGCTGTTCGAGAGTACCGACGGCGATTTCCTGGTCGCCGTATTCCTAATCTACGAACATTTATTACCATACACAGGAGATTTAGTGAGTTGGGTATCAGACCACACCGAGCTGAAAGAGTAATTAATTTTAGTGTTGCATAAGAGAATAGGATTATGAACATTATTATTGACGATCCAACACTCTCAACCAGACGCGTAGGAAGAATCGTGGGTGTATTCCATAAGCTAGCGTGGAAACTTTGGAGAAGATATGGTTTGCATCCGTACCACTACAGAAAATTTCAAGGCCTTTTACCACCAGACCATTTTTCAAGAATAGCGTTTTGCCAGAAGTTGAATGATGAGCTGATACGTAATCCAATGCTGCTTCTTGGGATGGTTTTTCTTTTAGGCAATTGCGATTTATTATTCATGCATGACCGCTTTAGTATTCACTGGCAATAGTCTAATTAGCGCAAAAGGATCCTAAGATCCTAGGATATTATAGGGATATCGATCTTACAAAATTTCCTTTGGGGAACTGCCTCTATTGCAGTTTGGTTAACTATTGTAGGCCTAATTACCCGATTGTCTAACAAGTAAGATGATTTCGTCACCGCATATCAAACCCATTACCTGATAAGATAAATACTCTTTTGATTAAAAAAAGTCATAAACATGATTTTCTTTCTTTATTTTTGTTTATTATTAAAGTGACTGATAAACATTCTTTTTTATTACAAAAAAAGGCCAAAGACAAATTTGAGGACCGAGTTGAGGACTAACATCTAGAGGTAGTGTCAATAAGTTTATGCGCGCCAAAACTTGTAAATCAAATTGCGACGTTGCCAACTCGTACAAAGAGTTATGCATAATGGATAGTTAACTTGAAGGCATTTAGTTTGTATGAAAATGACAAAAAAGGTAAAAATAAAAATTCATAATTGTGTCCATAATGAGAAATGACAATTTCAATGGTCTGAATAGCGTGCCAAAGTTAATGTATATCACTGGGAACACGGTATATATACATATATATATATATATATATATATATATATACATATATATATATATATATATTTTTACTGCTAACAAATAGTTTTGGTATGCTACCCTTGAGAAGTCTTACTTACTTACAAAAATGTTATTACAGCGTATCCTTAACGGGAGGCAAATTTAGAATCTATAGATTGAGAGTGAGCCGTACGCTCTGGCCACTAGACCACGTAGCCAGTTAATACTTATAACTTATACAATAATATCACATGTGAAAAGATATAACTTTATACTTTTAACTAGCTATACCTCTAGTATGGTGTCGCGTAGTTGAAGCACACTTAAGCGAAGACTGTTGTCATAAAACGGTGACATGAGGATGGTAAAAATGTTATTTCAAGAGCCAGTATGCCAAGTCATAAAGGACAGTTTTTGACAAAATAAAAAAGCGATTTGTTTTTCATGGAGCTCGTACAGATAGTTTTTTTCATAAAGAAATAATATGAGTAAAATACACAAACTTAGAGTGTTAAAATATGCTTCTTTAGTGACCGTATTTTTTGAAGCTTGGTTTTTTACCGCGCCAACAAGGTATGCAATAATGCGTTTTTAATAAAAAATGTTCTTCCAGAAAGTTTTTTTTTTAAATAGTGTTTAAAAAAAAAAACACTAGCTAACTTGTAGCAATTTGCTACAGCACGGCGGCGGCGGCGACGCGGCGCGCTACGTAGCTTCGTAGCAAAATGCTACGATCATTAATTAACTGCATACAACAAAATGGAAAGCGGATGCTCTTGTCCATCATTTAAGAACTGTTAAGGGCTCATTTAATTCACAACGCTTCATTAATGTGTTATCCAAAATAGAAAGGTAACCTGGATTTCTAAAGCTACTCGTATTTTCCTCGCGTTATTTGATCGCAAGTATCATGCATCAAACATTTTAATGTAGGAACCGCTTTATTTTCCCATCAATATCCCTTCTTACCATAATGGGGTCTTTATTGATTTATTACAAGTATTCTCATCGAATATCGAGTGAGCCATTTGTCATCTTTAAACGCTTGCGAGGATCTACTCTTACGACTAAATACAGAGTTTTAGTCATTGATACAACTTATAGGTAAAAGTAGGGACATAAAAACGAATTATAGCTACTGGGATGGATGGTTCCAATAAAAAAAAAATATGAACGCATGTCTATGAACAATTTAAAATAAATGATTTATAAAATAAAAAAAAAAATATTATACTTAGTCAATTAATCGATCTTTAATTATTCATTCTGTATGTTACATCATAATAAAAAAAGGTACTCGCTAAGGTTAACTGACTGAAAATAATCTTCGCTTTGTTTATTTTACAGGGTTTTGTTGTAAAACCTCTTTTTCAAATTGTCACGGGCCGTTGATGTTTGATGTTTGAATGTACAATTTGGAAAAAAGGTTTATAAACGTTTTTATCCATTCTTACAAAAAGTTCATCGGTCAGTAGTAGACGTATCAGGAACTGGACCAAATAGGCAAATCCATTTTGATGCTACGCCGAAAATGACGTTACATAAAAAAGTAGACGATATGCCAAGTAGACACATTGAGGAGTAAATAGAATGCGAAATAGGCTATGGGCCGATAGCGAAGTAGTCACCTAGAGAAAAAGTCAAATTAAGAAATGGGCCACGCGCGAGCCTTTCTTTTATCTAAGCTGTAGATTGTAAACTTTGCTAATTTTATTTTGAGAGAACTTATATGGGTGACGTAAGAAAAGAAAGAGACAGAAATCTCTAGTATTGTCTTCTATTGATTGCGATGATTATGATGAAACTCTCTAATTTATGGCTATATTTGCAATATTTGTAATTAAGATAGTATTTGGGGAGCAAATCACACTAATATTATAAATGTGAAAATATATTTGGATGTTTGGATGTTTAAATGTTTCTTCGGTCTTCACGCTTTAAGTACTCCACTGATTTGGATGAAATTAAGAATGGAGATAGTTTGTAACTTGAATTAACACATAGGATACTTTTTACGGGAAAAAGATTGATTCCCACGGGAAAATCTTACACAACCCGAGCGTAGCCGCGGGCGGATTGCTATTTCAATTAAATAGACAACAGTTTAATTATTAGAATTTGGTGGCAACTGCTCAGCTTTTAAGTATGGTGTTGGAAATAGTCGTTACCAAGGTATGTCAGAAATCTTTGATGGCTTAGTGTTAGGGGCGCATGCGTAACTGCGGGATTAAGCGTTGTTGCTATGTTACTCTTAGTTTTTCAGTTTAATCAACTAAATAATTACTCTATAACGTGTTAGCAAAATAACGCAAAACCTGAGGAGTTCGCTTACCCTGTTCCAGGAGTTCCGCTAAATCTAAAAGGAGTTCGGCTTTTTTGAGCCAATCAGCTGATTGTGTCAAATTTACTGACTGAATCGACTGACCTACCACCTGAGAGGTTTTGCGTGATTTTGCTAACACGTTGTGTAAAAGTTAACAATTATTCAAGTCCCCTGGAAACACATAATACCTAAACTTAGAAAAGTCCGTGATTTTCAAACCAAAACATTGCTTATATTAAATATTCATTATGAACTGTAAACACGTTTCATTTCAGGCTGCGTTCACTTCGTGGGTTTTTAAAAATCCACACAAAAAGGAACATTATTCTTCGTTTGCCTTTCCCTGTCTGTATTTTTGCAAAATTCAATATTCACACAGCAAATAAAAGGTTTACAATTTTTTCCCATAATTAATTCAAGTTAACGAGCGGCCAGGGCCAAATGGCTTATCCGGTTTTTAGTACCAGTCCGGATGAAATTCACGGCTGGAATCATCAGCGTTTAGCTCTCAAAAAATCTGATGAATATTTTGTATGAATGTAGCCTGAGGATAAAAACTTCCAGAGAAACATTTCATCATTTCAAAATTGCGATCCGTTTCAGAATGGGAGTAAATATACTCGTCACGTAAAGCAAATTGTGCAAATAGTGTTTTATTAAAATATGTAGATAGGGCATTTGAGATTGGAGTGTTTCGGTGTCAAACCAGACAACTTGTGTTAGTTGCTAGCTGTCCCAGAGACTTTTTCTCAAGGTATCAAATCTATCTTTTTACCAAAAAACAAAATCAGTTCAGTGTATTAGTCAAATTTAGAATCAAACGGACAGACAGACAATAACGTTTATTACGTATAAATCAGTACAGATAAGCTTTAATTTGTAAAGATTAAATCATTCAAATACATCAAGATGAGAGAAATATTACCATACTCGTATAGGCACGGTAATCTCCGTCTTTGGATATTTATTATCAAGGGATATATTCGGCCTATCAAACATTTTCTTCTGAGAAAAATTGCGAGTATTCCAAGAACATTTTTGCACAGGCATCTCGTCATTATACATTGTTTTAGGAGGCTAACAAGATACCGTATCAGTATTATCTCGGGTAGGTAAAGAAAGGTAATAGTATCTAAAGTGAGAACGAAAATTTTACCACTCACGTTTGTCAGTTTCACGACCCGGTTAGCTGACCTCGAAATGGTTTTATCTCTTTTTCACAGAACAAAACGCTTTCTACTTAGTTAGACAAAGCTTAGATGAGAATTTTTAAGATATCCTTCTTTGCTTACGGGATTATTACTTAAAGGCCAGCTTTTCGAATTTAAGACTCACTTTTTTGTTTGAATGAATTACGTTAACGGAAAAAATTGTGGCAATGAAATTCTTGGCTTTATTGTTTTATCATTTTGTATAAAACTGAATATTTTGTTACTTTTATGGAAACCAAATAAATGAACATTTTCATTTTATTGGAATGTTTCTGGAGCCTCCCAAAAGTGAAAAGGTGCCAAGTATTTCGCACAATATTTGCCAAGCGCAAGAGACTAAAACACTTCTTATTGTGTTCATGTCCCGGAGAGCGTTTTTTGTTCTTTGTCCATCTTGAAACTTTAATTAGGTCGATTGCTTTCATCTTGGCATCAGATACTTAGGTAGACAAAAAATGTCAAGATAAAATTGCAGGTACCTAAATTTTTTTTTTTGTAAAAATTAAATTGTGTAAATATATTCATAATTTAGAAACATGACAAAAACAAAACAATAATAATGAGTAATTCATAATTCTTTCGAAAATTTGATTAATTTAACAAGATACACAATCTTACAAATTTCCTTTCAGTAAGGCCTTTTCCTAATTATTCTTTAAGTTTTTTATATTTAATATTATAAATTTTGTTACAGGTACAACAATGGCTGTGAATAGCGACTGTCTAGACGTTGAAAACTGACGAAAAAAATTAATATGGCTTAGAAACCGCACAGATGACATTGGAACAAGATACAAAAGAGACCGAATAGAGAAATGGGTCCGCAAAGGTGATATTCACTGAAAATGGCCACCGATAGACTGCCACTACACCTTTGTAACTCAATAAAACAGTACTGGCTGCAAATAGAAACGAACATAAACAGAATTCAAACGCATAAACTTTTTTCTTTCAAGCAAAAGTTGCGTTTAAAAATAGAAGTGACCGAAAAGGTGAAGTTAGTGTTGATGTTAGTGTTGTTATTGACTCAAAACACGTACGGGAATAGTTTTACTGGTAGTAGGAACTCTATGTTAAGAACTAGAATTATCGGTACTAGGTACGGCAAGCTTCAGGGGGTAATACTGCCGATGGATCAGCATAAATATTTGAAGCCAGTGGAAGCGTACCTAGGAGTTCCATACGCGACACCGCCTACAGGATCCAACAGGTATGTTTTATTCTATTTTATGCTCTGTCAGCTTGTTTATTCAACGCGCAGCTGGGTCACATGTTTCAATAGATAAGACAGACGCTGACTACGAGATTCGACGTTGTGAAAAATTCACAATTTTTGGCATCCAGCGTGAGAAATTTTTATTCAATCTCTTCGTTTATAAATAAATGTTTCTTTGTTTACTTAGATATCTGGTAGGATAAAATAGACAGTTTAAAATAATATAATTACTATCCTGTTTTTTATAATTGTCAAGAAACAGAATCAAAGCTTAAATCGAATCAAAACTTAATCCAAAATCAATATATTCTCGTGCTCTCAAGGACGTAACGACGTGTTAGCAGGTCTACCCAAACATTACTTATTCATTCTTCGTTATCTGCTCCTAAAATGTTTTAGGGATGTGTTTTGCAGTCACTAAAACCTTTTCTTAATCTACACGATGTTGAAGTAGCTTTGCACTATTTTTTGTCAAGGTTCGCGCCAACTCGAGCACCAGCCCCTTGGGACGATATAAAAACAGTAGACCAAATGGGACCGGTCTGTCCTCAAAGGTTACCAGACATCTCCAACGAAACGCTAGCTCTGGAGCGGATGCCCAAAGGCCGACTGGAATACTTGAGGAGACTTCTGCCAAGACTAAAAAATCAAAGTGAAGATTGCTTGTACATGAATATCTACACGCCAGTACAAGGTAAGGTTAATTATGATATCAGTGTTTTCAATATTGTAAAAGACACTTTTTAGTTTACAGTTTACAATCAGAAAATCATTAAAAATGCGGAATAAAACAGGAAAAATCGTAGGTCTGATTTTATCTAAAAATTAAAAAAAAAAAGTTTACCTGATCATGTCACTAAATCATAATAAATATTATACATAACTACTCAAAATAAGTGTTATCAGACTTGAATCTTAACAATAATCATGACAAAATACCTGCAATAGCCAATAACGATTTTCTGAAACCTCGATACGAGAATTTGTTCTCTATCATTTCCTCAGCAGAATATAACATAAACTAAGCAAATATAGCAATATCTTCCGCAACATACTACGATAATAGAGAGGGTAAATCGGCCGTACATGATACAGCACGTCACGAGATCAAGCCGACTTACATGCGGGATCGCTCAGTTGAAAGATGCATGAGGTGGAAACAGAGACATCTATGCTAACCTAATGGACTTCGTAAACACGTTTTGAAAACGTACAGAAAAGTCTGTGATATTTCTCTACCTTGTTGAGAAACAAGGTTTATACTATTCGCCCGTGATTCGCCCTAAATAGCAGTTCGGAGTTGCACCCCAGCATTAATTACCTTTTCATCAACAGCTCATTATACGTTCCCACTGAGGGGCTCGAGCCCACCCTGAATTAGGGCGATCAGGCCTTGTAGACCACGCTGGTCCAGTGCGGGTTGGTCGACTTCATTTTTTCCTCAGGAGTCAGATTTCGCCACGATGTTTTCCTTCACCGTAAGAGCGTCGAATTAATATTATAATACCTTGAACAAAATAATTAGACATACATTAATGTGGTAAACCCTGAATTAGGATCCTATCGCCGATTTCATATTTAAAACATAGGTTTTTAAAGTAAGCATTATTTTATAGTTCGATGTAAACAGCTACAAGTCTAACAATAATTTATTGACAATCAATAACTGCAATTCAGTTTGTTATAACAGCTTCCGTGGCCAAATGGTCGAGATTTTGTCGCTCGTTACAGAGGTTCCGGGTTCGATTCCCAGTGGGGACATTGTCAAGCAAAAATCTCTTTGTGAGACTTTCCCCAGTTTAATTAGGACTTTGCAGGCTGAATCAGCTGATTGTCCGAAAAGAAAGACAGATGGACAGGTAGACGTGCTTCGGAATTCACGTTAACCCTTTGGTCCTGGCTACTATCTAGTTGTTACACGAGCCGAGCCATGTCAGTGGCCTTTGGCGGCTCTATAACACTGACACTAGGTTTTGTGAGGTCGGTTGTCGACCTTACTACCCACACGATGAAGAAGACGAAGAAGTTAGTTATAAAGCTGTAAAGCCATAAACTATCAATAGATTAAACGTGTCATTGAAGTGCAGACTAGTAACAAAGTTATAGAGCCAACGGCTAGATGAAAAGACATTAGAACATCGTAATATCAATTTAGTGACTCTAGCTCTAAGATCGTCGTTATTTATGATCTAATCAGAGCGAATAGAGTTGAACAAATGATATATAGGTAATTCTTTCGTCACTTTTATTTGAAATAATGGTTTTATTTTTTCTCCATTTAACTTTTACAATCATAAATTATCTTTGTATGTTTTTTAAGGAATAAATTTAAGTTTTAAAAGCTTGATAACCTTTATTCTATTAATTAAAACTTGCTCACTATAGAGACTATAATTACTCAACTAAACTAAAATTGTATTGCGAAAATTAAGTTTTACCAATATCAATTTAAAACAATCTTTTCTTCTCTAAATTTACAAAGTCAGAACTAAATTGACTAAAAATGCACGTTACATTTTTAAAACTCAGTAGCTCCTCACCATAAACTCATTTCTAAATGCGAAACTGGAATGCAATAACTTTCCTATTTCAAAGGAAAAATGTTTCATTTCATATTTCTTAGCAATCTCGCTCTACATTCAAATTTTTTATCGTAAGCTCAAATAGTTTCGGTTTTCGAATTTTATGTGCACAGTGCACAGTCTGACAGTATTACGCGATGGCTACTATGTCTTGTGAAATATGAATGTTTGGAATACACGAAAGCATTTGCATAGAGCAGAAAGTGGTTTTGTACGTACTGCAGCATTACTGCAGGTTTTTTAATAACCTTTTTGGTATGGCTCTTTTTTCTTTTGGCCGGTTTTTATGTCACATTTTCAAATTTAAAATTTTCTTGGTTTGACCTTTTTCTAAATTGTTGATTGTTTTCTCAGTTGTCGTCTGTCATAAGATGGGAACGATTTGAACTTGGTTGAATATAAATCTCTAAATAAAAATATTATGAGTAAATGTTGTAAGTGGCTTGGAATGCGATAATTTTTGGGACAGGCTCCTACTTTGGACTAGCCGGTGTATTTCCGGCCTCTGCGGCACACACACGAGGGTCCCTCCGTGCCTTTCTCGATCTCTCGCCGTGGTTCCGGACCCCTGAGGCCACCGGGCGTTGGACGTGCCTGGACCCCTGCGTTGTGTGCGCCCGCGCCCGTGCCAGCTGAGTGCCGCAGACCCGCGCACCGGCGTCCTCCCTGGGATACTGCCCATAATTTTTTAGCCTTTTTTTTGTATCTGTTTTGTAATTTTGTATGCGGATTTTGCCAAATTTAAATTCCTTTTCCAAATTCTAAAAGGCCCTTTAGGTTTCTCTGGCCCACCCTTTTTTAGTTCCCGTTTGGCTTTACTCTCCGGGGTACTCCGCGGTTTTTTTGGTACACCTTCCTGCATCGATACACCACAACACAACACTAGTTCAGCGACACGATATCGACGGAGTCCCCTCAGGACTCGACTCTCGGCTCTTGCTTGGTCATTTCTAGGCCTTTTTAAATTTATATTATACCGTTCGGACAAATTTAACTAACTCTTTCTTTGTACACCTAAATTTCACGTTTCGCCTGTGGTCGTCGACCACAGGTTAGCTAGCTTTCCTTTTTTTACGCTACAGTACCTACTGTTTGTGCACTGGAGATACTAATCTAATCTGTGGTTTGGTTGGCACGTAATTAGTCGTCGTATCTGATGGGGTTGGTTATACTACAATAATTAATTAGTATTTCAACAAATTGTAATCTTTCATCACATTTTTTTCATCCCAGTGGAAATATTTATTTCTTCACAATTATCAGAAGTAATCATATTTATAAACTAAATTATATTATTATCAGAATTAAAAACCCATTATGTTATAAAACTACTTACGCCAATACCAAACCACAGTATTACTTGCCTGTCCTGTCCATCCCACGAACTGAAGTCTTTTGGCTCTTTCACGGGAGAAATTTTTAATCATCGTTCACAATAGAGTTCCACTCCTGATAGTTCTGTGGGACCGGACGATAGTTTTCTTTGTCACTTCAACAATGGCGTGTTAAACCCTACTCAAACAGCTGGCACAATTGTGAGCCGGTCGAGAGTATCCACCGAAAACATTTATCCTGACTCTTAAGACCGATATCCACCTTTGATATCGAAAACATTGATTACTGTCCCTGTCCGTTATTTTTACTTATATTCCGGAGAACGAATACCGGATTTACTAGATTGTTTTCGTTTTTTTGTCAACGTTTTTATGAAGATAATATTAAATATGTAAAAGAGCTCGTTTCATAAAGCTACAATAATTTAAAAAGTACATACAATTCGATACCCGGAGTAATGAGATCTAATATATTGTTCTAATTTTATTGATCTTATACAATACTTATTAGTTTTGACATAAAAGATACACCGTACTGTAAGGAGCGGTCTCCTTTGAGGTGACTGGCTGTTCGTTTAGTTCGATTGGATTTGAATATTTTGAAATATCGAATGGTTTTTTTTTGTTGTTTTGACTCAGGATGCCTACGGGCTACTGAATGGAATATATTTTCATATTGAAAAGATAATTGAAAATAATATAAAAATATTAGATTCATCTACTTCGTTTTAATCATCAAATTAGCTTAGCGCCCATCTGGCTACCGCCCCCGTTCTCTATTATAACAAGAATTGGACCTTACGGCAAAATAGTTCCCAGCAACAGTAATTTTCACAAATTAAAAATGTTGTATATTTTTTTATTTATTTGGTCTCTGAGAGTTTTAAATAAAAATAGAATTTATTATGAATAAACCGATTGACGCCTTCAGAACATTTTGTCTTTTTAAAAATATTTCTAGTTACTTTTAGTTTCAACCATTTACTTTTAAATTAGTTCGAAACTAAGTTTAAATCGCATTGCAAATCAATCCCTATATGATTAAATTCTGCTTAGTTGATGAAAGTTTTCTTTAATTAAATTGAAACACTTGGTAGAGGAAACATAAAAAATATAATCTGAAGCAAAATATCATTCTAGAATCATGTCAATAACACACACTGAAAACTTAGACGCTATAATAATTTCTTACTAACAATATGTACTCGAAATAGCCATTGATATAGCGTAGTTACTTGTTTTGTCTGCCTGTCTTCCTTTGTAGACTTACTTCCTAGAAGGAGACTTGGGAAATTGCGATGACTTCGCTCTTTTATCGTAATAGTGAGCTCGTCTTTTGCGATGTTCAAGCCACCTACGAACAATTTAGGAAATAGACTTTCAAGTTGTTCTTGTTTACAGAGTCTTGTGAAGAAGAACGTAAAATAAAAAGTTTGTCGAAGTCACGTGAATCGATTTATGTTTCTGTTTTGTATAAACTAGTGGCTCTGTGAGTCATTTCTAAATGGCTGATTTATGATTTTTATACGTTTTCAAACCTCATAAATCCGTCATTTTTAAAAATTTCCAAGAACTGACTCGACAAAAATATTTGATTAGTTTATAAAACCTGCACACAAAATATTACGAGAATCGGTTGAGAAACGCAACCTGTAGAGTGGTACAAACAAATAGATGGACAAATGACAAAAGCAATTTTGGCCAAGCTGAAACGGACAGGCTTTGCTCGCGCTTTGCGCCCGCTCGGTCAATAATTCAATTGTTTGTTAAATGCCTGTGCAGGTATTATGCAAAGCGTAAATGAGAAAGTCCTTTAAAAAACCTAATAGAGGTTTCAAACTTGCCGAAACACAGTATTAATTGCTTCAATCAATATAGAACATACCTAATGAAATAAATAATAAAATTTAAATCTTATACGTAAAAAAGTGATTGACACTTTCGTTCAACATCTGTAACGTAGTTTAAAATAAACAAGAAACAAAGTACAACACAATTTGAAGTTTACAAGGAGACAGAAGCAAGTTTATTAAGAAACTTACATCAGCGTTCATAATGTCTCGGTACAAGCTCGTTTGTCTGGACGATGAAATCTTATGTTTTATTCCACGCCTTCACTTTATGACTTCGGGCTAAGTGTCCAAGTTCATACGCTGCGGTGCACTAAAATCCGGTGCTTGTGCTAAACTAGACTGGCAAAATGTTTAATGAAACACTCGCAGTGTCATTACTAGAGATAAAATTTCCTTTAGTTCTTGTACAACTGTTGATATAGTTCAAAGGTGTTTTAGTTTGTGGTGTTTTTACATAATTATTATTATTTTGTACATTATTTCAAAATTAATACCAACTACTTCTATAGATTATTATTTATTTATTTATTTATTTATTTAAAACGGAAACACTCACGTAAAAATTAAAACTATGTCTTCCAACGTTAAAAAAAAATCACGCATCGTTCAATAATAAAATACTTCTTAGATGTTTCAAAAGTTCTCATTTGCATTTTATACGGTTATAATATCCTAACAATCGCTATCTAAACTAAATTATCTATGCCATGAAGTTTAGTTGTTATTAGAAGCTACTCAAACAACAACAGAAGCGAGGGTAGAAATTATTAAATAGGTACCAAAACAGAGGAAAGGAATACAATTTAGCATAGAACAATATTTTTAGAAAAACTAGGCGTAGGCAGTTAATTTGAAATAAATGCTGTTAGAAAACCTAGACTTTAAACTTGCCCGTTACGAATGAGTATTAAAGAACACACAAAGAAGTGATTTGCGTTGAAGTTTTAATTGTTATGGAAGTCACTTTTTGGGTTTCCGTAGTCAACAAGGAACCCTCATAGTTTCGCCAGGTCCGTCTGTCTGTCTGTCCGCGGCTTAGCTCAGAGAGAAAGCTGTAATTTGGTATGGATATAAATATCAAAAATATATTTTTAGGGTTCTTTTTTCTTAACAACCCTATTGTATGAGGTATCATTGGACAAGCTTTTTAAAAATAATACTAGTAAAACATTCAGTACAAATATCATAGAAAAACATTTTGATGAACGTTAACTGTCAGGTACCCACCAAAGTAGTAATGGACAACTACGGAACCCTATACTTTGCGTGGCTCGACACGTGATAACCATTAAATGGTTAAATTTTATTGTTGTTTATTGACCGAGCGAGCGAAGCGTCTCTGCTTCAGCTTGGCCAAAATTGCTTTTGTATATCTGTCTGTCCATCTGTTCGTTCCACTCTACAGGTCGCGTTTCTCGTGAAATTTTGTGAGCAGGTTGGATAAATTAATCAGATTTTTTTGTCGAGTCAGTTTTTGGAAATTTTAAAAAATTACGGTGTTATGGGGGTCGCCAGCTTACAACGTCGACTGCTGAAGCTGTTTTCCTCTACAGTCACATTTCTCAACCAATAATAAATAAAATAAAATAAGTTATGAGGGTTGGAACGTAAAAAAAAACATAAATCAGCCATTTAAAAAAAAAAGTACTAGTAGTAAGTTAAGATTATACGCGTTATAGGAAGCAAATTCTTTGCTTAACTATCATCCGCAAGTTTCTCATCATTTTGGCTTGAAAAATCTCTCTTTTTTAAGACACATTATCTCAATCACAAAGTGACGCGGTATCATTTTTTTTATTTTGTGTCTCAATAAAATAAATAAAAGAATACAGGGCCAGGCCAATTTGTACATCAAATTTATCAATCGCTCGTATTTCTGTCGAAGATCGCTCACAGATGATATAATACTCAACAACAAAAAATTGCGATTAGCGAGTATAAATCAACGAATTACATATACCTATATATAGAACAGGCCGGTGAACCCGAAAGAAACCAGAGTGAAAATGTGTTTTGTATTGTATGTATATTAGACGTCAAATCCCCGAGACCAATGCTTACTCACGCATGCATACCTGCACGCATAGCTATACCAGTAATCTTAAGATCTACCCATCCCATACTATAAACCTACTTATATAATTAATAAGGTACATAGGTATTTATAACGTGGTGAAACGGATCAGTGACAGAAGCCGATTGCAGACATAAATGAAAAACGGAAAAATAAACATATTTCAGCGATTTCTAAAAAAATGTTTTCTTTTGTGTGCGTTGAACATTTCTATGCAAAAACAGACTCGCGAGGTCAACGGCTCTCTAAAGGTAGCCTTCGGATCTCGGCGGTCGCTGCTCGGCGGCGCTGCCCGGCGGCGCTGCAAGGTCCTTTCGGATAGGAGCGGCCGCCGCCCAGCAGCGACTGCCACGTGCAGTAGTCAACAAGGAGTCGTCGGTGTGAACAGTTGTTTTGCCTTCCGTAATGTTTGGGCGGCGCCGCTGGGCAGCGACCGCCGAGATCCGAATGCTACCTTAAGCCACTAGTTATTATTATTATTAAAAAAAGGATTGTTTGTGAACGACTATGATAAAATTTTGCATATGTCTATTAAATATAATGAATGGAATACTTAAAATATTACCACTTTCGTATGCAAAGAGGTAGTTTTGTTACGAGAAATATCTTATCTAGAGAAATTCTAAAAACACTTGAGCGGAGACTTCGAACATTTTCTAAGTAATAATTTCAACAAAAACATCCGTGAATAATAAATAGTTGCTCCTTTTCTTAGTAACTTCCTCTTACCTTACAAAGAGTAAAATCTCAGTTCAGTAATAAAATTCCAGGCAATCTTGCCAAAGCTCTATCTAAGCACCCCACCTTTGTTTACTTATCTCAGTGGCGCATGATAGATCTGTGCGTCGGATAAAAAGCCTTTGGATGCAATCCAACTCTGTGAAATATATACCTCTCATTGAATACGAAAATGTTTTTCTAATTTTTAACACGTGTAGATATAAAAATAAATTATAGCAAACCAGCATTTGCGCCTAAGAAAATTTAAATTTTTAATTTAAATGTACCTACTTTACGATCACGATAGTTTTGAGATCTGCGGAAAAAATGCAGTAGTAATAAGGATCTAAATGACACTATCATCCGAACTATCAACAAAAAAAAACAGAGAAATGTAACATTTGTACTTTCGGTAGTAAAAACGAATATAATCGTGGAAAGATAAAACGGTATTTTGTTTTTCCATGTACAAAATTCTGATTACAAAACCTACATATCTTTTGTTTCCGCACAATGATTTATATGGTTTGTTGATTCACTGGATGATATCAGTAAATTCGTGTCATAAGTTCTAATATACATATTTTACCGGAACAAAATTATTTTAATTCGATGACTTAGCGACACATTCAATCTATTGTGTATGTGTTTATTTGATACTTATCGCATATAAAGGTAGTTAACAAATCATGGATATTAAGTATTAGAGTATTGATCGAAAGGCTGATTTCAAATTATTTGAACCGGAATCAGATTGTCAAGTGTAGCAAGCTGAAGTGGCAGTGAGCAGGCCACGTCTGTCGCAGAACCGATGAGCATTGGAGCAGACAGGTTCTCGAATGGAGACCGCGTCTCGGGAAACGTAGTGTGGGACGCCCTCCTGCCAAGTGGACTGATGACCTGAAGAAGATCGCTGGTGGTGGCTGAATGAGGAAAGCGGGTGATCGTGCGTTTTAGCGTGCCCTTGGGGAAGCCTACGTCCAGCAGTGGACTGCAATAGGCTGAATGATTGATTGAATCAGATTGAACTGTTGTGAACGGGCGCCAAACGAACCGTTGCTGATACGTTAATTGCTAAATAACATGTTATAGCCAGTCGGACATCGCCAGTTGGATAGGTCTTTTAAAAACAATGGGGGTATGCTAACACCATTTTTCGATGCTAAGTGTAAGTTTTAGAAATATTCCGTTTTAAAGTGCTTATTTTTGTTAGAGTCAAGTTTTCTCCCCCTCTACCAGCGAAACCGTTGTACATGGAAACGTGAAAAAAATCATGGTAGTAGTGTATATGATGAATTTAAAAGGAAAACTATCAACATCAAGTAGGCTTTACAGGTTATCGAATAATAGACCAACTTATAAAAAGTACTAGTACAAGTAAGAAATTTGGTACTACAAATATCATAGAAAAATATTTTGATGAATGTTAGAAGGCTGTAATTTAGCATGGACATACATATTAATTATGCCGTCAAAGCTAAAGAATAAAATCTTAAAAAATATTTTTTTTTAGGGTTCCTCTGTTACACGTGAAGTATGGGTTATTTTTTAAATTCACGATTACCTTATGGTGTGAGGTATTGTTGGATAGGGTTTAAAAAAATAATGGGGGTTTGCTAAAACAATTTTTCGATGCTAGTTTACGTTTCAGAAATATTTTAAGTGCTTATTTTTGTTGAGTCAAGTTTCCCCCCTCCCTACCAGCGAAACCGTTGTATTTGGAAATGTGAAAAAATTCACGGTAGTAATGTATATGATGAATTTAAAAGGAAAACTATCAACATCATGTAGGCTTTACAGGTTAACGAATTCTATATCAACTTATGAAATGTACTTGTACTAGTAAGAAATTCGGTACAAATATCATAAAAAATACTTTGATAAAGTTTAAACTCTCTATGTAGTAAATTTAAGTACGAGAAAAGTAAAAAAAATGTGAAATAAGTAAGCTTGACAGGTTAACGAATAACATACCAACTTAAAAATGTACATGTGCTAAGTAAGAAATTCAGTACAAGTATCAAAGAAAATTACTTGATGGAGTCCGTCTATGTAGGTTGTAAATTTAAGTAGGTATTAGAACAGTAAAAAGATTGCGAAAAAACAAAATCATAACATCATTAACTAAAATAATTTCATAACCTATTTACCTTATTTACCAGTCAGTTTTAAATGTGTAACAATCGCGAGTTGCCAATGGAACATTCGAAACATTCGAATAAAACTATTTTGAATTTCAAATAAAGCGCGCCGCGCCGCGGAGCTTATGGCCCTGCGGGGCTTGCGCGCGGGGAGTCGATGTAACAAATAGAGCAGCAGCCGCGCTCATTAGCGCGAGTGACTAGATGCTGTTCGGATGTGCCTCGAAATCCTACCTATTAGATTGCAATTATTAGCACTTTGAATATACAAATTTTATGATTATTTTTGTTAGAATTAAGTATACTAACATAATATGAAAGACTTGAAATTACAATACTGACTATTTCTCTTTCAATTCCAGTTAGATATTCCATAAACTACGAGGCTGCTATTTATGTATCCGGAATATAATAACAAAAAATAACAAACATCTATAACCAAATATACTTTTATTGCTTTTCAAAATATTCCCCGTGATGATCGATGCATTTTTTCATACGTTGAAACCAACTTTCGTAGCATTTTTTCCATTCTGTATCGGGTATCTCCAAAACGTGCATTTTGAAAGCATCAACGGCTTCTTCCCGGGTAGAAAATCGGTGTCCACGTAATTTGTTCTTCACGCTTGGGAATAAATAAAAGTCGTTGGGTGCCAAGTCGGGACTGTACGGCGGATGACCCGTCAATTCGATCATTTGACTATTTAAATACTCCGTTGTTGCGGCCGAGGTGTGACAGCTGGCGTTATCGTGGTGAAGGATTATTCTTCGTTGTCGATTGTTCTTGCGTGTTTCTCCAAAGACTTCTGGCAAGCAAATGGTGGTGTAACATTCAGAATTAACCGTTTTACAATTCTCTAGTGGTACTGTAGCCACATGTCCACTAATACCAAAAAAGCAGGCAACCATTTGCTTCAAAGTGATTTTTGCACGAACAACTTTAGTTGGGTTTGGCTCATTTTGGAACACCCAAACCGTTGACTGCTGTTTAGTTTCGGGATCATACGCATATATCCAAGATTCGTCTCCTGTGTAGATATTATGAACAGCTTTTGATGTACCACATTTGTATTTTTCTATCATTTTTTTGCACTAATCAACACGAGCCTGTTTTTGTTCAACTGTTAAGTTGTGCGGGATCCAACGAGAACAATTTTTTTACAGCCAAATGTTCGTGTAATATTTTATAAATACTCGTCATACTAATGTCCAGAAATGCCTCTATCTCGCGATATGTAACATAACGGTCTTGCTTTATTAGTTCGCGCACAGCATCAATATTTTGTGGTACAACAGCCGATTTAGGGCGACCTTCTTTAAAATCGTCCGCAAGCATACGACGACCACGATTAAACTCACTGAACCAGTGATACACAGTGGTTTTCGATGAGGCTTCCTCCCCAAAAGTCGACAAAAGTTGATCCATGCACTGTTTTTGAGTTAATCCACGCTGAAAGTCATAATAAATCATAGCACGAAAATTTTCACGAGTCAAATCCATGGTGATGATAGACAATGTATTTTAAAAATGGCGCCACAATGTAAAAACAATTGACAGATGAATGAAACAAAATTTATTTTACAGCCAAAGAGTTCTAAATATTGTTTATGTAAGTGGCCAGTTCCGGATACATAAATAGCAGCCCTTGTATTATAATTTTATTTAGCAATTTAGTCTAGCCTACGTTGTGTAAGATTTTCCCGTGGGAATAAGACTTTTTCCCGTAAAAAGTATCATCCTATGTGTTATATCAGGGTACAAACTATCTCTATTCTAAATTTCATCCACGAAAGAGTAAAAACCATCCATACATACTTACAAAATTTCGGGTTTATAATATAAATAATTTTTTTATCATTACTTATTAGCTCCTTGTGCTAACTTCTGCATATTTATTATCGGAACCCTACACTTTGCGTGGTCCGACACGTGCTTGGCCAGTTATTTTATCTGTCTACATTCAGTGTTACAGTCTATATTTTTCCTGCTGTTATGTTTTTCAACAATATTATTTATTCAACCATACTTCTTCAATATAAAGCCATGTCCAAGTTTTACATCACATTACATTTTATACTATAAGTAAGAGCGTCAGTGGTCTAGTGGCTAGGGCCGCTATCTCTAGCGGGTTCGATCCGGTGTTGTGTGTTTTCGAATTATGAATTCAGTACGTTTATTTGACGCTCTTACGGTGAAGGAAAACATCGAGGTGAAACCTGCACACACTCCTGCGAAGAAATTCAAAGGTTGTGTGTGAAGTCTACCAACCCGTACTGGGCCAGCGTGGTCGAGTAAGGCCTAATCGCCCTAATTCAAAGTAGGCTTAGTGGATCATATACGTCATATGAGCTGTTTATTTTTAGGAGTAGTTTACGAATCGCTTATCACACTAATATATTTTATAAATGGGAAATATTTGAATGTTTAGATGTTTGTTCCGCTTTCACGCCTTAACTAGTGAATGGATTTGGATTTTGGAATGGAGATAGTTTGTAACCTGGGTTAACACATAGGATACTTTTTACGGAAAAAAGTCTTATGCCCACGGGAAGAACGCGAGCGTAGCCGCGGGCGGACCGCTAGTTCTAAATAAGATCTTATGTTCCAGTAGGTCCAACCCTGCAAGCGAAGTACCCTGTGGTAATCTTCATACACGGAGAATCCTTCGAGTGGAACTCTGGAAACGTCTATGACGGAGCTGTATTATCAAGCTATGCTGGCCTGGTGGTCATCACCATAAACTACCGCTTGGGAATATTAGGTAAGTCATTTACAACATTAGATAAAAATAAGAAATAATAACAAAACATTACATTAATGTTAAGCATTGTTGATACCTTAAGCTTTTTCATGTGCTACCGTATACGCTAATATCTGTGTTTTCTCCGAATAAATAAAATAAATAAATAAATTTATTTACGGCACATAAAACAAAATAAACACAGTTACAAAAAAAAAAATAAGATAAAACACGCAAATAAGATGCCAACACAACAGTGCGATATGAGCAGTCAAGGAGTGGTCACACCAGCCAGCGCGTGAACGAGCCAACTGATGCGAACACTCCCAGAACACAGTAAATAAAAATGACATATAAAAATGCACATATATCGTGCGTTCCATTTTGCGTACCGCAAAAGGGCTACGGCTCAGCATTTTGCTGCATTGTACCCACCAAGTAGGCACTACAATACAGCGCTGTTTTTCAGCTATCACCCTTGATAGAAGAGATGACGCGCCATCCACACATTACAAAACACTAAAAATCGCAAATTTCCTAGGAATTGAGTTTAAATGGTAAATTTTAAATAATAACAATAACTACATTACAATTTCGATTATTTCATAAAAATCGTCGCAGTACAATAAGGTGGAGTTCTAAACGCATAAACGTAATAATAATAATAAGATATTGATTTAATAGAGACCTAAAACTTCTAAATCAGAATTATGTTACCTAAAGATTTTTTGTTCATATTTTTACAGCACACCACAAAAAATACTTAATGATTGTGGACCAAAAGAATGTCCTAAATACCTTTACTTAATCAACAAAAGTCACAAACACGATTAGTACAAATACAACAGTCAGTCACATAAAACTACCGCCCTGGGACGTGCAAAGGCTCCCATCACACTTGCAGCGTTACCACGCCGAATAGCAATGGACAACCTTCGCACCAGGAACGAACCAGCGCGGGGATCATCACCTCTCTCCCTAAGGCGACGGCCATCTGCTATAAAACTCTTGGCCTCTCTGCCCCAACAACCTGCCGTTTCCACCGCGAAAGGCACAAAAATATTGCCGCTCTAAATAAAACTGGTAAAACATACCGAGCACAGAGTAATCATAATTTTTCTAAGCATCCTTTTAATTTGGTAGTGAACATAAATTAAGGTCGACGACTTCCAAAAGAGCCAAAGAGAATTGCCTTGGTAACAGCTTTGAAAACAAAGAGATTCTAAGAACAGGAACGAAGTGATATAGTTCAATTACCTTTTGAGACATTATTGTGAAAACAAAGACAGTGGAATAATTTATACAAACAACAATAGTAAGAGAACTTCAAATTAAATTGGTTATATTGAGCGCTTGTAGCCACCGAATTCCTTTATCAAAGTCATACCCATTAAACACTGAAATTCGAAATGTTCATTGATAATTCTGGAGAAGGGCCGAGATAAAAACATTTCGTATTATTGAAATACAAATATCTTGTAAGATCTTGAAACTTAAAAGTAGTATCCTACCAACGTGAAAATGAACTAATACGATTTCTGAAAACTATATTACTTGTAAATAGTGATGATAAAAAAAATTACTAAAAATTGTATTTTGTAATGAGTTAATAGCAAAGTATTCATTGGTAAGGATAATACCAGTAACCACAGTTGCTTCAACATTACAATAATAGTAGGTAAATAATGAATATGCGTGGGGACATCTCACACACAGCTAAGCAGAGCTTGTACTGTAAAAATATGTAGTTAAATGGTTGGACAACTATGACTATGATGGAATTGAAAACCTCTTCTCAGTTATAACATAAACATAATATCTAACATGCACACACAAATTTACAATCCACACTCACATATCCAAACAAATCCATACATACTCACTCACACACACACACACTGACACACACACACACACATACGCACATGCAGATACATACAATACCATACAAGACAAATATATAAACAAAACAAATATCATACGTCATGATGTTTACTATAAATTTTACTATACCTTTTATTTGAAAAACGTGGGGCCTGGCGATCCGTCACACAGGTTTTTACCTAGCACGGACATTTAAATTGTTATTAAATTTTGTACTTTTAGTTTAAGTCTGTGGGAACAAATAAAAATCTTTATTATGGGGAAACTTCTTCATCTTTATTATTATTATTATTACTATGGATATCAGACAGCTGATATATATATTACTTAAATAGATAATTATACATATTTAAAAAAACATCCAGATACAAAACTAACACAAACGCTCATTACACGAATATTGGCTTTAGGCAAGATACGAACCCGCGATCCTGTGCTTCAAAAGCAGGCATACTACCGGCTAAGCTACGGGGCCGTCATCAATAACATGAGAAAAAACAATCATGCAAACTTTGCCATTGTAATCTTTGCAACCAAATATTGCTGCGTAGAAAATAAAAGCACACCAATTTCTTATTCTTTATGTTGCGCGAGCACAGACAAAAGGTTTCAGCTCAGGTAAGACGAATCGTGCGAATGAGGCAGTTTTGTTCCGAAGCAGAGCAACGAATATTAGACCCTGGGGGTTTCGAGGATTTGCAGAATCAACACCCTCTCTATGTTTTATTACATCGATGTTAGGTTATTTATGGTGCGGTTAAGGATAATTTTGAGTAGAAAAGTGGAGGAATGAAATAGTATAACAGAGATAATATAATAATATTTACATGATAGAAGTGTCCAGAAGTAGAAATTTCGTAATACGTCTAGAATTTTAATACTACTTACTTGAACACTTCACACTAGTATTATAAATGTGATAATATAATATTTAGATGTTTAGATGTTTGGATGTTTGTTCCGCTTTCACGACGCCTAAACTACTGGACGGATTTGGACGAAATTTGGAATGAAGATAGTTTGTAACCTGGATTAACATATAGAATACTTTTTACTGGGAAAAGTCTAATTTCCAAGGAAAAAAAAAAAAAAAAGTTTAATCTTACATAGCGCGAGCGTAGCCGCGGGCGGACCGCTAGTGTGCAATAAAAGTTACATTAAAAACTGCACTATTTTTAAAATGTGCTTTTATTCGGCTAATATAGGACATAAAAATGAGTTAACTCGCTACACAAACATATCATATTTCAAACCCGATTATGTTCGTTTGTTTGAAAAATAAACATTAGTTACATCAAAGTACGAAGAACGAATCAAAGTGAAATGAATCGTACAATGAGGGCAGTAGGGGTAAACATTGCCATGTTTACTGAACGTAATGTTTTAACTTGCCGTCTAATTAGACTAAGAGAGTTGAGTAGGGTTGTTAAGACTAAGTTCCTACAAAATATATTTTTTCAATTAATTTTTAAAAATAGGATGCTAAGATATATCTGCAACATAAATTTCTCTACTCTACTATTTTTTCAGCGAGTAGGTACCTTATTTGTGTTGCTTTTTATAAAAAAGGTCGAGTTATTACTTGGCTCACATGTAATATGTAGAGTGTAATTTTTTATGTATTACGTTAGTCTAGAAGTATACCGCCGGCAACTTAGTCAATAAACTAGACTTTTAGTTACGGTTGCTGAATTAAATTCATTATACGAGTTTAATACTATACACGTTTCCGTAAAAAAGCTTTCAGTAAACACTCCGATACCTGTACACGTCAAAAAATATTACTTAATTTGCAAAAAGCCTACCCTTTTACGAGGGCATAAAGTGTTTCAGATCATCACATCAAAAAATATACTGAAGGGTGTAAAAATTTATGAAAACTGGCAGCCTTAGTCCTGATGAAAACAACTCCGGATCGAGCATCGCTAATTAAATTGCAGCTCCAAAGAAAAACAGAGCAAAAACTTGAAGCCTGTTTAATAACGCTTCGGAGTTTTCATTTTATTTTTACTTCTGGAATTCTTTTATTTGTTCCGTCTTCAATTGCAACAGTTATCAATGGAATTGGTTCGCTAATAGCTCACTATATAAACTTATAGTATTGTTCTTGAGTTTACTATAACTGTATACTTCAGGAAAATAAGTACTCCTGAAATGCTGCGTCAAAGGTGTGATATAAACTTATTTTTTAACTAATTACAAGTTTATTTTTTCTCAGATATAAATTTTTGCCAAAGTTTATAAGGTCATTACTATTTTATTTAACAAATATATTAAATAACAATTATTGGCTTTGCCAGTTTATCAAAGCCAGCTCCAGGAATTCTCTCATTCGAATCACATAACTCAAACATTGGTATTCATCGCTTGAGTTAGTTCTAGTTGTTTAACTAACTGTAAACTAGTTCTACAACTACGAATAACTTTCCTGTGGTACCGGCTACTTAGCTCCCAGATCAATGCTTTGCAGACCAATTAACTTATCTGTCTGAAACAATTGTAATTTAAATAATAACAATGTCATGCCTCTTTGGGTACCTAAATTACTTTTCTGTTTCAAGTTTTTTGACCTTTTTGTTATTAAAATATATTTAAATCAGAACCCTTCCTGTAATTAAATAAGCTTAATTAAAAATCCTTTTTAAACAAGCTTTTAAAGCCGTGGAGTGGACGTATGACTAAAGATCTTAATAAGACAAATACAACGAGTCCAAACACGACTATGTTGTGTTGTGTATTAGAGGAGTTCCTATGGCCACCTTCCGTCTCCATCATCAGACCAGCTCCATGGTACCATAATATTGCATTGTCATCGCGGTTACATAAGTGTACCAAATTTCAGCAAAATTTAATGGCAGCAAGTGATTTAAAATTGAGTTGCAAGATTCCGCCCGATCATAAACATACGGTGCAAGTTAAATAAAAGCTTGTAAAAAAAAGTATCTTTCAGCAAGAATTTCTAGGTATTAAAAAACAAATATACGTCTTTTTCAAAGACTTTCTTATATTCCATACTCATATAATATTCGTTTCTGCTAAAACATGATTTCCCTTTTTACGTAAACATTATACGTGAAATTATTTTATTTTATTCTCAATTTGATACAATTCCAAAAAATAATAGAATGAAATAGAGTCAAAGTGTTCGCGAGATGTTGAATAAGCAAAAAACCTTGCATATTTCATACATGACTGTGAATACACTGAATCACATGAATGTTCAGAAAATACTCATATTTTCGAACAATACATGTGAATAAATACATTAATTAATGTTAATGATAATATTTATGAAGTCCATTCGTTCAATTATTTATTATTCATGACTTATAATGTATTGAATTTCTTCCTACAGGATTTTTAAATGCCAACCCGATACCTCATCTAAAGGCTCGTGTAGCGAACTATGGTCTGATGGACCAAATTGCGGCATTGCATTGGGTCCAGCAGAATATAGCGTTATTTGGAGGTGATGCAGGAAACGTCACTATGCTTGGCCACGGATCCGGGGCAGCTTGTATTAATTTTCTTATGATTTCTCCCACCGTTATGCCTAGTAAGTACAACAGCTTTACTAAAATTTTGAATGCTTCTGTTTAGGTTGATGTATATTTATTATATATTTTGAGTTCCTTTAGTGTAGTGAGTTTTATTAACATTTTACATTCTAGTTATTTATAGGTTCAATTATTGTCGTCGCGTCAGTAAAAGCACTTTCATTTTTTATAACTAAATAAATAATTTTCAGGTCTCTTCCACCGGGCGATTCTCCTGTCAGGATCAGCGCTTAGCTCCTGGGCACTAGTCGAAGATCCTGTCAGCTATTCCGTCCAACTAGCCAAGCAATCCAATTGCACTCTTCCTGACGACATTGTCAAAGATCACGAGCTCATCGTCGACTGTCTCCGCGAAGTGCCCTTGGAAGAACTCATGTCAGCCGAAATACAAACCCCAAGTTATTTAACAGCGTTTGGGCCTTCAGTTGATGGAGTTGTAGTGAAGACAGATTATGCAAAGGAGCTGCTTACGTATTTCATCCCGAACGACCTCCAAGGATTTACTAGTGTCTCTGGAGTGAACAATATCAAAGCAGACAAAAGGAGTGGAGATAGAATCTTTGGTATAAGAGGAGGGCAGAACAAATACGATCTACTATTCGGAGTGGTGACTAGTGAAGCCCTTTGGAAATTCTCAGCTCAAGACATTCAGAATGGGTTCGAAGGAGAACGAAGGGATAAAATAATAAGGTAAGGTCGATGTTTATTTAGTAAATTGCTGTTTGGCGACCATGGGTCTCTCTGGAGACTGTCTAACGAAATGCGATTAGCGATTGACTGGAAGGCAAAATATTTTTTCATACTTATATTTTCAAGTATGAGCGGAGCGCGTTTAATTAAGTTTTTCTTTTAATTATTATTATTTTGTTGATCCAATTCTCTTAACACTTTCGTAAAATTTGTATAATTTTATTTAAAAAAAATATGCATTATGTCTCTTGAAATTGCATTCCTTTTTAAGTGTACGTTAGGGTATGATTTAAATAAAGATAATGATGATTAGCATTTTTTTTGTTTTAGAGAGTAAAAAAAGAAAAAAATTATACAATGGTATTAAAACATTCGAATTAATACTGCATTTATGTAATATATACTTCGGATATATATATAGCCTATCAAGAAAATGTATTTGCGAAAATAGATAAAATATACGTGAAGAAAATGTTGTTTTCAGTCGACATATTGCCAAATTCAATCTATTCGCTCAAGATAGATCGATTGTGGTGATGAACCGTGAAATTTGATTTGCATTGCGTACTCAGCTGAGTTTGTGCACACCATGAAATCATCTCGGTATCATACGTATTAAAGCTATTTGTGAGCAATACAATTAAATTACTAATAGAACTCAATGGTAATAAAAAATAGATTCTTCTAAAGTGGACTACAATAAGAAACGTTCATGAAAGACAAATAATTTGACCTTCTCTCAAAGTATGGAGACGCAACACCAATATTTATCGAAAATCACTTTTAAAATACTTGTAAAAATATCGCTGCTCGCTTTTATTCACACTACGTCATTGTAAGCACTTAATAGGAACGAGTGGCAATGAAATTCTGATTGGCCATTGGATGTTGCCGATAACATTGACTGTGAGCTGTTTATTATTCCGGCTGTCATATTACAATGAGATATTTTTCTGTTTGTTCCCAGGACATACGTGAGAAATGCCTACACATATCATTTGAGCGAGATTTTCTTTACCATAGTCAATGAATACACAGATTGGGAAAGAACCGTTCAAGTAAGTATGGACATTTTTATTTTAAAGATTTTATAGGGTGCGATATAACAAGTTATTTTTTGCAATATTAAAAGCTTAATAATGTTTTTATCATTGACTACGAACGATTGGTCGTCGAATAGATCGCGTGCGTCGCATCTTTTGGATAATATATAGTCTCAAATATGCTATTGTTATTTGATGGATTTCCAATTTTTTTTAAAAAAGACTCATTAACAATCACATGCCAGGCATTGAAGAAAGCACCCGGTAAGGTTCTCTCTAGGGTAATTTAAAAAAGCCTGTCGCAGAGTTTGGTACAGGGTAAAACTAACAAATAAAAGATGCAATTTTTTCACGATATTTGGGTTTTCACGATAACTACCACAAATGGTAAAAATATTGATATTGTATTTATGAGAAATTCAGATTACAAGTGAGGGCGTACTTTTCTAAACGTGTGCTAGAAAATTCTTCAATTCTTTGTTACAAAACTAGGCTAAGTATTATGAAAATTTTGCAACTGAGTTCCTCTAGCTTTCTAGTCTGATGTTCCTAATGTAGGACAATATTATGCCTAGTTCCGTCGACGTTCGGTCTCATGATGACTTGGCAGTTGGCGGCAGTCGCTAGGCGCCTTGGCTTCCACCCACTGCCAAATTCCTTTTGTTTCCAACTACCAACTTCATATAGGACGGTATCATATTCATTGAACAAGTTCACAGAATCTCAGACACACACTGTTTCTTTATTAAGTTTTTGTGTCTGGAATGTTTTGAACTAGTCAAAACTTTACTGTATCATTTATTCAATAAAATTAAGCTTCCAAGTTTATGACTTAAGGCACAGATGTTACACCTTCAAAATAAGATTTGGTTTGATATTAAGTTTCAAAATGACAACTTCAAAATTTACTTCATCTTCTACTGAAGTTAGTAAACAAAATTACACGTTTCTCAACGATTCTAAAGATAGATAGCTACTTGAGATGTATATCTTCTTAGTTTCTAATTAAATTTCAAACTTTCTTAGTATTCTTTAGAAGGTGGACTTCATTATTAATGATTCTTGTTGAAATCTTACATGCCTCGTCCAGCCGTGATATCTCACGGTTAGATATGTATACGTATATAGGTATAATAATTTATTATAATGGAAATTATGTAATTAATACGGGTTTTTTTCTTCTAGCATCCAATAAATACGAGAGACGCAGCAGTGTTAGCTATATCGGACGCTCAGTATGTAGCGCCGTTGGTACAAACAGGAGATTTCCTTAGTGTGGCCAAAAGCTCCCCGGATTCCGGCCCCAACACTTTCTTCTATGTGTTCGATTACCAAACAAAAGATGGCGATTATCCTCAGGTAAGTGTAAGTGTATCTTTATACTTTTTTTCATTACTATTTTTACAATACAATACGAAATCAAACCCTTACAAAATAATACACTAAAAATGGCGTTAAGTCTTAGGCTGTTCTTGTAGTATTGAGATCCGTTTTAAGCAATTATTTAATATCAAGAACAGATCTTACTACAGAAACAACAGCTATTAAAAAAAGTAACGGTTTATCAATGAAATCAAAATTGTCTGCCTTATCAAATTATACTTAACTTTGTCCGTAATCGTTTTCAAACAAAAGGAAAATCGTTTCTTAATCCGTCTACAGTAAAATTCAGTAGGTAATAAAAGCATTTCATTAAAATTTTCAGGGGCTAGAAACGTCAAGCAAAGGATTAGGTCACTAACCCATTATATCCCTTTTGTTTTTTAGTCTCATTTTCGACATATTGTGCCGTTGAAAATACCGTTAGGCTGAAAAACAAATACATTTAACGGTCAATTTACTAGCTACAATTAAGTGTTTGTCTTTTCCTCGTTCTCTTCCTAAGTTAATGGAGCATGAAGGAAATATAGGCTAAGTCCACCTGTGTGGGTTAGCTAAGAAAACATCGTTGGTTTCAGCTCCTCCGTTATGCCTGAAGACTAGTAGGTGTTATTAGATCACTTCTAATATTATCTTGTTGGGAGCTAGTAACAAATAAAATACCAACTCGATCTGAAGAGAATGATTTCGCTGTACAATATTCAGGTCTAAAAACTATTGCAAACAAAACCCTATCCTTACATGACAACCCTATTTTAAAAAAGGGCTGTTTCTCTATTTAATATTTAGGTATCTCATTTAAATTCAAAAACAAAACAACACAATACTATACAAACATTCATAGTCTAAAACTAATTTGATAGCGTTTCGAAAGTATTTAAATCTTTAGAACATTTTTATTTATTTATAATACAATTGATATTATCTTCGTAACAACAAAACACACCGTTTGTATCAAAGTCGATTTTGCATTCTTGACTACGCATGAACTGTTTTCGAAACTGATATTCACTGACGCGTTAAGAGGCAGATGCTACAGTTCTACACTAACATTCTCACAATTCGCGGGTTTGTTACCACGGTAATATTTAATAGTGAACAACCACGAAAATCTTAAAACATATATATGCTACAGTTCTATTTGCTTTCACCCCCTCTCCTTTTATTTCTCTGTAAATACACACAACAGTCCAATTTGTTTATATAAAGCTTCGATCTTTTTTAATTTATTTTTATTTTCAGCGAATGGGATCCGTGCACGGAGAGGAGCTGCCATATTTATTTGGGGCGCCCCTAGTGGACGGCCTGGGGCATTTCCCCAAAAACTACACGAAATCTGAAGTGGCACTTGCAGAGGCATTCATACTCTACATTGCCAATTTCGTGAGGACCGGGTGAGTGAACTTTTTATTTAATAGCTTATACAACTATTCTATTATGATTATTTATTTTTTATCTTGCCTCGCCTGTGCTAATGACAACGTATAAATATCATAAAATATGAAGTCATCTTACATACAACGATCTGATTCCAAACTAGGTAGAGCATATTTCCTTTTCAGCAAATTATCTAAAATAAAAATTGCGTTGCGTTTTTTTGCAGAATTTTGGTTTTGAGTTGCAAAAGTAGCCGTTAGATCACATACCTATAAGTACATATAAATTACTTAAGTAATAATACGATACCAAAGCAGCTAATAAAGGCAACACTTATTATCGACGGAAACTGTTTATTTCTGAGATCCGGAACAAAGGAAACGTTAATAAATCTACAAAGGAATGTTCGCTACTTTTGTTCGAGTAAGAAAAGCCCTTAAACCTCTTTGACAGTTGCTGTCTAAGAAAAAGAACAATTTTCGCACACTTTCCGGGCGCGGCGTTAACTTTTGATGTTATTTACACTCTAGTTTTCGGTCAGGATATTGTTGCGGAAATATGAACACATTTCCGTAGAAACTTAAGCACTATAAAATCGGCTACGTCGCGCAAAATATAACAATAATATAATAGTTGCGATCTATGAACTACGTTTAATAAATGCGTTGAAATTTATGAAACTTGTCTCCTGTTTGGGCAGACCAACAAGCCAAATGGTCCGACGATGTAAAAAACCAAGCGGGTTCTAATGAATCCAAAAAACTGAACGTCGAGCCGGGTGGAAGTACTCTGGAGAGGAATATGCCCAACAGTGGGCGAATTAAATTATGGAGAAGAATAAGAAGAAGAATGAGAAATGTGTTTAAATTTTCAAAGATTATAAAATTGTTTAGGGATTTAATTATACGTAGTATCGAAAGAATCTATCAGTCCAGAGGAAGCTGACATTTTAACCTTATGAACAATTTATTTTTAAGTAATCTATGACAAAATAAGAACATAACTGGAACAGTATATGGTTAAACCGGAGCATGACTAAACTAGAACATGGCTAAGCCTGATTATGATACTGGGAGGAATATGACTAAATAATAATATGACTTTCATATAAAAACCCATCTTGTGTCTTTTGCATTAAAAATAACATAAACGGAAAAAAATAAGTTAATAGACAATAATTGAGTAGTAATTCCATGCAGAATAAGATAATTTCAAATAAATTTAATAGTTACGACAATATTCAATGATTACCATCAAACATAGCGAAGAGAGAAATAATGCAGTATTTTATAATTTTAAACTTTCGCGGTCATTATCATAACATTTATGAGACAAATAATATCGCGGTAAGCCCGTAAAATGTCTCATAAATGTTAATGCAGTATTTTTCATGTACTTTCTGTATTAAAACTAAATCTAGTTTTTGAACTTCTATTCTCTTTCAGTCTGTTACTTATTGTAAATCCCAAAGCTACAACTTCCGACAAACTCAGTAAATCAATTGGTATCAATAGGTTTATTGAAATAGAATCCAATATTTCAGCGGCGCCTTAGTCCGAATAGCTGCAAAATAAACTTGTTCAAAAGCTATAATTTTCACTGAGCCAAACAAGCGTAATGCGAAACCAGCCGGTCAGAGTTCTCCTACTTCCAATATTAAAAGTTTAATTCAGTGAAACTGGAATTCGAAGCTCCTATCGAGATTGCTGAAACTGGACGAGAATGACTACAAAACCTTCCCGCGCCAATAGGAGCACCATGAGCAGAGACGATTCCACAATAGATTCTGTTACAATTGATCCATGATTAAATAAGCACTGGTCATCCATACATACGTACCTCAAAAAAGACAGAAGTGTACCTGCCAGTGATCAAAACTTTAGTTGGCTCCCCACATACTAAAACCACGTTTGGCAATATTTTTGGGTTTAGATTCAACGCATCTAAACGAGAGTGCACCAATCTTTCCGTTTCTTAGTGTCTGTAGTATTAGTTATTTTTTTTAAATTCAATTTTTATTTATTATGTAATTAAAATTTCTAAAGTGCTGTATTTTCCGACATCAGAAAAAATAAGACAATGAAGAAAAAATATTCCTGTTAGACAAACTAGTTCGACTATCCAGTTTGACCATGTGAAAGAAGTGAATTTAACAGGCTCAACGACGTAATAAAGTATTTATTAGCAGAAAGACTAACTATGACCATGTAGGTAATTTTCTACATATTTCATACAATTCAAATGTAATTAACTTTTTCAATACAGTTCAGGATCATGCAAGAGAAACATTCATCACGTTTGAATTTCATTTCAAGGAACAGTTGTTTCCGACATGCAAATTGACTATAAATAGGTAAAGTAAGGTAACCGGTGGAAAAGCTATTTCTTTTAGTTGTTAAAATTTAAGACAATAACGTCGCCGAGTAAAAAACTTCGGAAATAGATTTCGGTCACAATTTATTTCTTTTGTTTTTGGAGAGAAGAATTTACAAATCAAGCCCTAATTTTACTAATCAAATCATCTAATACTCGTAATGGCATTCTATGATAAATATAAATAACACTATTTTTAAAAAATATTCAAATATCTTACGCGACGCTGTTTTTCATTCCTCTTGAAAAAAACATTCTTACACACTAAGCGACGATAGGTAGATTAGGTATGTGGGTTGATTATTTTTTAAATGAATGGAAAAATGCTCCTGAACGAAAAGACTGCTACTGCTCCAGAACGGAACATAACTGTAGCAGTAACTATGACGCAAAAACAAACTTATCCTGGCAATAATAATTTTCGCCGAGCAAACAAGGCGGAACAGGAAGGCGGCCGTTAGCGACTGTTCAGATATTTCGCATTCACCGACTCGCGAAAAATAATTATACCCCCGTTTTGTTCTCCAGCCGTATTGTGGATAAACAAAAATATAAAACGAATTAATGCTTGATTAAAGAACATAGCTTGGTTACATAAAAGAAGTTTAAAATTACACACCAATAAACTTCACCGATTTTGTGAAATATCTCTCTGTGAGCAGTAGATCTCGCGAGTGTTTCTTTTTTCGAAATAGCTAATTGATGTTTTTTTTACGTTTAAAAAAAACATTTATGAGGTTATGAGGGCATAATTAATTCGTAATTATTTTTTATTTCTAAAAACTCGATAAATTAATAATTCATCATCAACTCAAAAAAGATGCGTAAACTAAATCTCTCGTTGTTTTTTCACACATTTAATTCTGACTTTAAGTTCTTTGTTTGTTGGCAGAAATCCTAACGAAGCACAACGACAAGAATCAGTGTTGCCAATATCGAGGGAAAGAAACCGATACAAAAGTATAGTATGGGACGAATATGACACACTTCATCAGAAATATTTGGAAATCGGTAAGTGAAAACCATAATTTTACAGTCGCGACTAACATCATAATTTTTTCGAATCTCTTCTATGTGTACTTACATAATGGTCACTCCCCGAAAATAATTTCAAATCATAGATGAAAAAAATAAATTTCTCTCCGAACGGTTAGCTGATCGGTTCATTAACAGGAGATAAAACTTTTTTGATCTGACAAGCCATGTTCCTGGGGAAATTGTTTCAGTTGCATGATCTGAACGAACATGTGAACTGAACACATAAATATTACACTTTTACTTCAACATTGTCCTAACAGAATTAAATTGTTGACGTGTTTCGCTATAGTCACACAATATCAATTAGGTAGCTAATCACTTTGTCACGATTTAATCTGCTCACCCCTTTCACAGTCAAAAACTCTATTCCAGGAATGAAACCACGCATGAAAAACCACTACCGAGCCCATCAGCTATCCGTATGGCTGCGGCTCATCCCGGAAATCCACAGAGCCGGGATGAAGGACGTTGTCGCGAAACACAACCTTTTCCGAAACCACAACGACCCGGAACTCTACGATGGGCTGGTTCGCCCCGACCCACTCACAAGGGTGAACTATTACGACCCAACCCTTGAAATATATCGCAAGCCTTACAATGTCACTCTTGACATTCCTTCAACGACAATGGACACGTATGTAACTACTTGTATTAGCGTAATATCAGCTCGACCAGGATCTGCCGTGACACATAACCAACAGCAAAATATTACTCATACGCATGATGTAGCGAATATGGAAGTCGCTGGTTACACTGCATACTCCACAGCGTTGAGTGTTACTATAGCCATAGGATGCTCTTTACTCATATTGAACGTTCTTATTTTTGCTGGTGTTTATTACCAAAGGGACAAGACTCGGTTACAAGTTAAAGCTTTGCAACAACAGCAGAAAAGAAATCACAATTCTACTTTTGACAGCGTATCTTCAAAGCACCCTCACTATTTCGTGGGACATTCTCAAAGTTCAAGTACAATTGTCGACATTGACCATCAAGACAAGAACGCAATAATTGCAATGACAAATAGAGTCCCACATTTTCCAAACCAGAACTGTCCTAACGTATGTCACACTGGGATTCAAATGTCCAATCTCTCCCAAAAAGCAAGTCCTCCAAACCAAAGGGATCGATGCACAACATTACCAAGAAAAGTGGGTTTCAGCAATTACCAGCAGCAAAATCAAATTTGCAATGCATCAAACTGCATGACCTTGCCAAAAAATGCGACGTTTATGAGCACGAGTAACTTGCCCGACGTTCAGGCTCAGACTGGACAGTCTCAAGGTCCTGGAAATGGGTCAGTACTGCCTCCTCCAGCTTCTCCTCCACAACATTTCAACCAAAAATCAAGAGTCCCTCAAGCAGCTATGTCTGAAATGAATGTATGAGAAATGGAGGATATTTACAATTATGTGTAAAGTGATATTTGAAGTGAAAGTGACACTGAGTGAATCACTGGACATAAGCATAGTTGTAAATATCGAAACTTTTAGTGTATAAATTGTAATATTATTATGATAATCTATTACAGGTAATGTTTTAAGGTTTATAGTTATCTATAAAGTAATTAAATTGTATAATAGAAATAGTTTTAGATATCTTGTAAATATGCAATTGGTGAGTAATTAATAAGTTTTTACATTATTGAGTTCCACAGCGACAACTACAACATTGAGCTCATGAAAATATAAGGTTATTAATTTGTATAAAATGCATAATATAATGTAAAATTGAGAGAACCATAGCTACCTAATCATGAAATAAAATATTTATAATAAATTATACCTAAAATGTCAACACATTCCAAAAACTTGTATTACTACTCGTACTTTGTTACTTCTAGTCTGTCATTTTAAATGGCGAAAGAAATTATTGTAAATAAATTAGGATCTTAAAGACTGTATAATTGTAACACAAAAAGAAAGATAACAAGGACATTAAATTTTTCATAGTAATAACGAGATGACAAAACCTCCTAAAATAAATATTGTGGACCCAGACGACAGGACAGAGCTCACTTATTCTAAAGGCATGTTTCCGTCGCACACTGTAAGATATCGGCAGCGTCGAGTTGAAGGCAGTATTATTTGAACTAACAGCTCTGACACAGTAACTGCTGCTTCAACGTTATACGTCGACGCATAGCAGTGTCGTACAAAAGCATTTTATTAGAGACCAAAATTTGTGGTTTTTATAAACTCTTGTCATAGCATGTTCCGAGACATTAGAGATTATAATTTAACAGAGCTATTTAAGATAACAGAAGCTTCAATAGGTAAAAAATATAATGTAGAATCCAACCTTGATATTTCGTGTTAAATAATTAAAGCATTTTTTGCAACACTTGGCGTTCTAATAGTCCGTAAGCCCGTTCCAAAATTGCCGACGTCAAATGACATCATGATAGAATGCATGGCACACGGTCGGAAAAGTTGTCCTGAGCAAGAATCAGAAGATTCCTATAATCTAATAAAATTGGCAAAAGATAAAAAATCATCCAACTTCATCCAAAAGTCTGAATTATCTGAGCTCAAGGTTTCAATTCTAAGGTATGAAATATTTCTCCAGAGAACCATTATACCTAGTTGCACTCTGGCATAACTGGCAAACAACCTTTGACCGCTACGCAAGAAAACCCAACTATGAGCTGATAAATGGTGATCATCCTAGTAGATTAATATCTTGGGGCCCTATCTCAACCTTTTCAGTGGTATCCCACTCTGAAAAGAACACCTAAAAATTGGGCATTAGATATTTCCAATAAATAAAACATAAGACACGGTGACTTTATTTCCAGTCAGTAAATATGAGCAGAATTGTGTTCACCACTTTCGGAGGGCAGCAGATTTCCACCTGAAATAAGGTCAAATATAATTCAAACTCTGGGGTCAATATTTTTGTTTCTCCACCTGTTGATGATTCAATATTTATATAAATACAAAGCAGCAGTGAAAAAAGCCAAGGCTCACTTGCCCATGTTAATGAAGAGGACCCAAAAGAAATGATACGCAACTCATCAACAACAAAATTTCATCAATGTATCTAAGGTGCAATTTACGGGACTGGTGAATTTTCACCATATTTGAGAACAAATAAAAATGTCCTTGTCATATTTCTCCGTGATTAGATTACTTAATTGTCTACTTACATAAATTGTATAACTGTGTCCGTAAACAATGGTGTTCAGATATCAGCATTTATATTATATGCGGACAACATTTTATGTTCTATTTATTGTAGCAAACGCGTCAACTATGAAGCTCACTTCGAGGAACAAAATAATGACATAAAAGACTTAACTCTACCCGTTTGACTAAATGTTTTAAGAGACCGAATATAAACATCATCCAATTGATAATGAATAAAATAACAGTTCATTCGCTTCTTAACATCTGAAGAGCCGCAAAATCTTTCTCAGTACTGCCACGGCTACAGACAACGCTCAAAAAAGCAAAATAAGCTTGTGATGAGAAAATTACGCTCTTCAATCTTTTTTCTCGCCAAAGAATAAATTGCTGCCGAAACATGATTTGCCATGATTGACCTGGAAAGCTCGACAGACCAAAAGTCGACAGATAAAAGAAAACGTGTGCAATAAGGGTAAGTGAAAGCGTATGTGAAGTATCCACCCGGAGCATAGTCCATTTGCCTGGCTGTTCCTTCTGTCCTATCTCTTGTATTTTTCAAAAACTCTATCGGTGTTGCCCAGTTTTAGACCGTTTGCTTTTCCGTGCGATCCATTCCAACGTAAGCTTCATATTTGGCATATTTTGTTGCACGGAAATCATTGCATATTTGAAAAACGTAAAAATTAAATATTTTAAACACATCGAAAGGACATTCATTAAATTAGATATTGTAATGTTTCCTATGTGATAGAATTTATATTTCATTTAATTCAACTTGTATTTAACTCCTACCTAAATAATGCCTATGTTTTGTATTATAAAGTTTTTCATATTATTAAAATATGTTGAAAATTTATAAGATAACAAGTTATCTAACCGTTACGAAATCTTATGACAAGTATCAAAATTAAAAAGAATAAGACAAATTAAAATTCGTAAAAAAACATTTGAGTTGTTTTATTAAAACCTACCCATTTTACCCCTCATTTTTATTTTCTGTCTAGAGAATATAAAGAGACCAGGCTAAGTTGAAGAACATTAAAGTAGCTTTTAGTCAACCCAGGCTAGATATAAAAAGGTTCAGAAAAAGCTTGGGAAAAAACTGAAAGAGCTGGCCAGCCTTTTGAAAGCGCGGCAGCTTGATGCCAAAGGATTCTAAGCACCTGCATAGAAGTTCAGCACCTTTGACAAAGTTATCTCAACCATCTTTTTCATTGGAGAGCTGTCCATCCTCATTTTTTTACCATAACAGACACCTCTGCGAGTAGAAACGTTGAAAGGTGTAGAATACTTCCAAATAATTAAAAGTTTATGTAGTATAGTTCAAAGCAAATACGTTTTTGGTGACTGCAAATATTTAACGGTAGTAATTTCACGGGCATACATTATTTAATATACCTGCTTTATTTTTTAAGAATCATAGTGATTTATACTACGATTTTACGAAATGGCTACGCAAAGTGAAGGCTACGCAAAGTGAAGAGTTCCGTAGTTATCCAATACTACTGAGATACCTGTTTAAGACAGATAACGTTAATCAAAATAATTTTCTATGATATTATTTGTACCGAATTTTTTACTTGAACAAGTACAAATTATAAGTTGGTCTATTATTCGTTAACCTGTTAAGCTTACTTGATATTGATAGTTTTCATTTTAAGTTCATCATATACAGGACTACTAGATTTTTTTCACAATTCCAAATACCAATAGTTTCGTTGGTAGGGAGGACAAATTGACTCTAACAAAAATGAGCACTTTAAAACCAAATATTTCTCTAACGTACGCTAGAATCCAACGACACCTCACAGTATAGGATAGTTAAGAAAAAAAAATAACCCCACTTCACGTGTACCAGAGGAAACCTAAAAATATATTTTTAAAGATTCTATTTTACAGTTTTGTTGCCATGATTATGCTTATGCTTTGATCCATGCCAAATAACAGCTTTTTAAAACTAAATCTCTGAGCTAGGCCGCGGACAGACAGACAGACGGACATGGCGAAACTATAGGGGTTCCTTGTTGACTACGGAACCCTAAAAAAGACAAAAGAAAATATTTTTGAGCCAGCCCCAAACAATTTTCGCATAAATTTTATTCGAAACTCAAAAATTTGGGTGCAGTCTACTGTTCGTATGCTGCAGTTAAAGTATTGAGTGCAATAAACACCAGCAGCAATATTGTGCATTATATGCAATCATTAGCACGATAGCTTAAATAGAAATTAATCTACTTTTGAATGCGTAATATCTTGAGATTACTGCCCAATCTAAACATGAGATCAGTGTATTTAGTTGAGAATGTGTCCACAGTAAAAGCCTGCACAAAACAAGTAATTTCATATTTTATTCTATAAATGTACTTACCTATGTGAATTATGTTTTGTATCTTTAACGATAAGACCGTATAGATACTGAAACAAATAAAGCTAGCGACGTCATAATAAATCCTAACTGTACATAAATTCCAACTACTAGGCTTCATATTAAACTAATGACCTGTGTGAGTGAATCACATAGAGAAGGGTCCTCATATAATATCAAATCAAATTATATCCCAGGGATAGACTTTCGCATCTGCTGACCCAAATTACGGGCCCTCGCGCAAACTGGAGAGCTCTCGGCGTCGCCACACAGCGTATGCAACTATGAGTAGGGTTGCTACCTACTGCCAGTAGGTGAATAAGTACCTAGGTAAGTAAAAGCTAATTTTACGTGTATGATTTTAAAAAGAGTTAATTTTCAACGTAGTAAGAAATATTAAAAACGTACAGTAGGGGTTATATTTTCATTTGTTTATGTAAATTATTAATTTAAAAAAAACTTGTTACTGACGTAGAATACGTACACTACCGTCAATAGATAAGTAGAGCACGTTTTCATTAATTCCACAGAATAAAAATTTAAATATTTTGCTCGTTTTTTTCTTATGTGAGATAGAGATTAATTAAGTGAGGACTGAAAATTTACAGAAATGTTGAAGAAAGCGAAAGAACATAAATGATTTGAACAAAAATGTTTACTAAATAAATACAAGATTGTTTTTAAAAGTAAACGTTTTAGCAAAATTTACAATCTACCTACAGTAATTGATTTTTTAAATTAGGGCGAACCAGAAATTTGTACAAAGCGAAGAAGACCCACAATCCCATAGTTAAAATCCTTTATAAGTAATTATATTCGCACCGTTAATTTTGAATTAAAAAAAATGGGATTTTCATTATTTTGTACTAAGTATCGTAACAAGAACCTGCTTAATGCGAAGTAATATTTTAATTATAACTGAATTGGGATTGGGCAGGACATGTCTGCCGCATGCACCCGGATAGGTGGGCTAGAATAGCCACGGAATGGGTGCCGGAGGATGGTCGTCGCTGTCGAGGCCGACCTCGGAGACGATGGCGAGACGACATTGACAGTTTCCACAAGGCTTGGCATCTGGAGGCTCAAGATTGAGACAGTTGGCGAAAGCGACAGGAGGCCTTTGCCCAGCAGTGGGACACGAATACGGCTACATAAAAAAAACTAGATTGAATTATTGAAGTAGGTTGATCTAAAAACGAATTCAAAGATTATTTGTATTAATGTTACAAGGAATAAATAATATAAGCAAGAGGGTGCCACTGGGGATACGGACATCAGCAATATTCACAAAACACAAGGCACGAGGTTCCACACCAGGATTACTGAGATCGGTTGTCGACCTTACAATCCACAGGTTTGATTAATTGATCAACCACCAGAATGCACCAGAATGGATACAAATGCGAATATAATTCTATGGTTAATTTTTTTCTAGCTGCTTTTTGGTAGGCAGGTTGCGAGGGTAGTGCCGCTAAAAAACAGCATTCAATGAATACTGCTACATAAATAAATAACTAACGATCGATTAACGTACATATACACAAACATACATAAATATTCACGCACGTTGAAGAAGATGATGCAATATTAGCGTAAAAATAATGTCAATATCGCTTGCCAACCCTCAAACACGGGAGAAACGAGCCACAAGAGCCATTCGCGCTCTTAACGTGTGTCTAACGTGCATATTTGCTACTGACGGCCACCGGAGCGGAAATCATCGCTAGTTTCATACGCTTATATGCAATCACGTCGTCGTAATTTGATTCACATACGATTATAACAATAAACGATTCTTCCAATGACTGGAAATTAGTAGCTCATAAACGCTAGCTAGAGCATCATATACGTCTCCACCGAGGGGCTCGAGCTTACCCTGAATTAGGGGGGGGCCTTAGTCGACCACGCTACCCTAGTGTGGGTCGGTTGACTTCACACACAACCTTTGAATTTCTTCACAGGCTTCGCAGGAGTGAGCAGGTTTCAGCACGATGTTTTCCTTCACCACAAGAGCGTCGAATAAACGTACATATGAAATCGAAATTCGAAAACACATTGCTACGTGGTGGGGATTAAACCCGCGTCTCCTGGATGGGAGGCAGCGGCCCTAGCCATTAGACCACCGCACCGATGCTAGAGCATACCCGGGATCTTTTTTATCTACTGGGTACTTTATTGTCAAAGACTTTAGTGGATCAGCAGGTTTGTTAGCACAAAAAATAGAATACTGTTGAAATTTTCATAAAAGTTACGTTTTCTTTGCTTGTTGTTTATTGCGGTACGGTATTTTAAAATCATTTTCCGCTTTAAAATATAAAAAACTGGCGTGATAAATCCAGAAATCCGTACCCTAAAACGAGTCAAGTATAAAATGAGATATTGGCTGGAGGGAATTTAAGATGCCGTAAAAATATATAAAACGATTCGCACTTTTATTTTAACACTTGGAATAAAACATTTTTATGGCCGTGTTGAAGGTGTTATACCTGTGTTTTATGTTAATACAAAATCGGTATTAGAAGCTATTTGCAACACTGAAAGTTAGCGTTGAAGTTAAGCGACTCGTTGATTCAAGTTTATGACGTATTACTTTGAGCACCCAACAAAAAGTCGTTCAAAACATTGTTGAAAAGGTAAAGTAGTAAATATTATTAGGAGAACTCCTATTTAGATGTATATACGTATTTAATGGTTTTTAACTAATTCTATAATTTTGCTTATGGTATAATGAAATTACCGCTGGCTGTTACAATTTTTTTACCATCAAAAACTGAAGTTTTATTTAATTGTGCAAAGTGGTAAAATGTGACTTGCCTACGAAAAATATACCTCTTGCTTTCGCGAATCTTAATAAGAAAACGGACAAAATTTAATTTGTGTCTCATAAATTTAGCAAGAGATTTTTCATCACTGGCGACAAAGTTAATCAAGGTTTTGGATGTAATTCGCCGAGTTATTCAATTAAGATTTTTTCCGAACTTTGAATTCTACTTTTAGACGGACAAATGTTAAGGTAGAGTTAATCTTTGTATAATAAAGAATTGCCCTCAATCCTGGTGGTGACGACTTAAATTTAAAATTGAGTTAAATTTAAAATTGAGGTCTTATGAAAGAGTTTTGTAGCCAAGTGGCATTCTCTGGCAAATTTATGTTACATAAACAGATAAATTTTACTTAATATTTTAGGTCTAGGGACCAGCGCAAACCAGGAGAGGCGTGGCGAAGATATTGAGAAACTGAGTTATAAAAATTAAACCTAGAATTCTATAAAACAAATTCGGTTGAAAATGACATGCTAAATATAAGTAGCGCGGCGGCGCGAGATGTTAAGGTTTAGTTTTATCTAATTTATTTAACTTCTCAGTATCTTTGCCACGCCTGCCCTGCTGTGCGCTGAGCCTAAGTGAATAAAGTTTGGCAAGAAATAAAATATATTCAGATACCGACATAGGGACACGATAAAAAAAAATATTACATTGCGCGGGAATTTTAAATAATAAGTAATGTTTTCCTTATTCACGTGTACATTATATGATAAAAGAGCTCTAAAAGAATACTTTTTATTTTTATCCTACAATCAGGACCACGTCAGGCCTTCTGTGTATCTAATAAGATTGTATGTTCTAAAACTTACTATAAAATCAATAATTATTAATTAACCTTTAAGTTAGAGGAAAGAAACGTCTGATTGTTCATTGTTTCAAATTAGCAGAAATCCCAGTCCAGACCCCATCGTTGCTCAGTTTGACATCGAAATATGATTTTATAATATCGCTCAATTAGAATAAGTGTAAAAAATATGATCTCTGACTTTCCAAAGGATGCGTGGGAGTATTACAAAAAATAAAACTATTTATGAGCTGTGTCTCTATATTTCCTTTCCTGCGTGGGTACAACCTTTGCTTCATAATTAGATAATAACATGACTACAAATTTACTGAGTACCTATTACAAAATAAACATGTAAGACGAAGATTTTCTCATTTCATGTTATCAGTGCCTATTATTTTTAATGAATCAAAAAGCCTATGAGATTACATTTCAGCCACTAAAATTTCTTCTTGAATATTTCTGTCACCGTTTTATCTGTAAAAACAGCTTTCTACTACGTCGCCATACAAAAATTGACAAGCCTCCAAGCAGCTAGTAAGCTCATCAAAACTGTTTAGGGATTAACTTATTTTCTTCATCAGCAGCTCATATATACTCATATGTACGTTTATTCGGCGCTCTTACGGTGAAGAAAAACACCGTGATGAAACCTGCACACTCCTGCGAAGAAATTCAAAGGTTGTGTGTGAAGTCGACCAACCCGCACTGGGCCAGCGTAGTCGACTAAGGCCTAATCGCCCTAATTCAGGGTAGACTCCAGCCCCTCGGTGGGGACGTATATGAGCTGTTAAGATATCAACAGATGATGATGAAGAAATTAAGTTAATCCCTAAACACATTTGATGAGTGTATTTGAGTAGGTACTAAATGTTTCTTTTCTAATACTGGCAGCAAATAAATTAAAGAATAAAAAACCATATTCGCCAATGTAGGTAAAGGTTATAACTTATTCATTAGAATTTCAAAACGACCTTTTTCTCCGATATCAGGCATTCAGAGGGCACGTGTATTGTGCTCGCAGAAAGCTTTCACAGATATGCCTGTCCATTAGCCAGTGAGTACGGAAACACTAAAAGCTAAATAGGAAAAAATATAAAGTGCTTTTACGCTCGACTTGAGTGTATCGAATCATGAACATTTCGTCGAAAGCAAAATAATAGTGGTTTTGATTGTTTGGTGTGAATAGAGCCTCTTAAAAATGTATGCTACGAGTATGTACGTTATATACATTATAATCATACTTACAAAATGAGTCATAGTAAGAAAATTATTATTTTTCCACATTGTCGGAAAGATCATCATCATCATCATCATCATTTTGTAAAGATAAGAATGAAAGTATAAGTGGAAGTCAGTTTGAACAAATTTAAAATTTTATGATCTTACTGTCTACAGTACCAAATTCGACCATGGCGACCACTTCGACTCCTAGATTACAAAATATAGGTATAATAAATGCAAAACCAATTTTGATGAAATTTGAGACAAATAAAGGTAGTTTTTTACCCAACGACGGACATAAATATTACTTTTAATCGAGGGAAAATATCTAGTTCTCACGGCACAACACGTGAAATTGCTAAAGTTAACAGCGCCATCTGTCGTCATCACACAGAACAATGTGTATTTCCCTTCGCGTTCATAGATGGCACTAATAGTTTTTTTGTATTTTAGAAAGAGGGGAATACGTCTGTGTGGTTTTGATTTTTTCCCGTTTTCATACAAATTCGTTCAAACTTTCATGATTTACTTACAACAAGCTGTAGTGTTAGATTTTCCCGTAGTAATTACTTTCCCGTAAAAATATCCTATGTGTTAATTCTGGGTACAACCAATCCTCATTCAAAATTTCACCCATTTCAGTTTAGTACTTTTGGCGTGAAAGCGGATCAAACATAGACAGACATAGACAAACATTTATTTAGCACAAAGACACACACGTTATAATACCACAACACAAAACATAACAAAAAAGAAATTAAAATGCAGTATTTAAAATGTGTGCCTTAATGCTAAAAAGGCCACAGCTCAGCATAATGATCCAACTATACCTACTTCAACAGCCAAATATACTTTCATATTTTATAATATACCTTAAGTGTGATGAGATGTGGTGTGGTACTAAAACTTAGTTGTTACTAATACTATACCAAATAATTTCATTGAAACTATCAACACACACGAGAATTAAGTAGAACACACAGATTGCTGACGAAAGTTTGATTCCACATTAGCCCTATCAGGGAGGTCGTAAACACAAACTTCTGTTTTGTAAATTGTGTCGTTCGCGAGTAATCCCAAATCGTAATGGAAAAGTTTGCCGTCGGCTCCACCAATCAGATCACACACAGTGTTTGTTAATATACGGCTCAGAAAACTGCTTTTGAGAGAAGTGTTACCTCAGTAAACGTGCAATATTGACTGAGATTTCTCGAACTATTTGAAAAAAATACAAGAGATAAATAAAGAGACAGAATTAAAGTAACTATTGCCCATTAGAAAACAGAAAAATGCGTAAATAGAATTTCATAGATTAGCTAAAAAAGGACAAGATGGTGTTACAGTAAAACTAAATCTATAAAATAAGTGAGACGTTGGGAGTTAAAGAATATAAGCGGAGACTTTGACAAGAAGGGCTCAAAGCGATGAAATATTTCCTCAAAATTGCTAGATGAATTTGTAGAGGGCATACAAATTAAAATACTTGCCAAAGGTTCTGTACAATTTAGTCTATGCCAAAGAGATGAACTGATGCAAAGTTTTTGTAAACAACTCATTCAAGTTCGATAATTGAGTCGGCACTCGGCTTTCTGTTGATTCAATTCTGTTCTGTACTGAATACGATTAGTCGATAAGTAACTTGAATACTAATTTTCCAACCTTCTTTACTGTTTACTTTATGTGTGAGTCCTAGTCAAACGCTAATAAAACTCAAGCACAATTTTAATTTTTATTTTTTTATACACCACAATATATTTTTTCATTTTTTTTATTAATAGAATGAATAGACCATTATAAACTTACAATAGAAAAAGACAAAAAATAATAGAAAATAAAAGAAAAATATACACAGTATTTACAAATTTTAATAGAAAACATCTTCCAGTGCGTCTCCATTTTGTTCGAGTAGGTAGGTATTGAAAATTGGATAGCCAGCAAGATTAGAGGTGGTTAGACTTTTAAAAGGAAATTATAGCCTAGTTATAGCCTTACAGTTTCCTTTTTTCTTTAGATCTTGATTAAACCTTTTCCATTGCAAATTATGTAACTTTCAAATAAAATTTATCGGAAGGCAAATTTCACCGGTCCCGTCAAATTAAAACTTCAAAATTGGACCTTCCGAATATTTTAGATTCAACTTCGATAAAATTGCAGGAAAGATGTGTTATCAAAATCTATCAACTTCATTTGATTTTATCAATAAACAAATTCTCAATTTGCGGTTTGCATATGGACTGTAACGGGCCGTTGATGATGATGATGATATTTCCATAGAACATTTTTTTAAATATTTTTGAAAATATGAACTTGCTTCAAGGGCCATCAGCATATTTTATCTGATGAAATAAACATAATTCTTGGGTGACATTCCATTTTATTTTGACAATAAACTGTGCTCCTTCGGGATTGGAGCGTGATCTCTAATATTATAAATTATATTATAAATGTGAAAATATATTTAGATATTTGGATGTTTGGATATTTGTATGTTTGTTCCGCTTTCACGCTCTAACTACTGAACGGATTTAGATGAAATTTGGAATTGAGATAGTTTGTACCCTGAATTAATACATAGGATACTTTACGGGAAAAGGTCCCCAAGGCAAAATCTTACACAACGCGAGCGTAGCCGCGGGCGGACCGCTAGTGTATGTATAAATTATGTTCATAGAGTATTTTTGTCAATTGGAACTCCAATGTTGATTAGCAAATATTTAATTATTACATATCAAGTAAATAAATAGTTAAGAAAAAACTTCACTGTAACCTATGATCCTTAAATATTCAAAAAGGATTTTTCACAATTCGTCGGATTGACTTAACGCATAAAAGTTAAGGGTTTTTTAATTTAATCCAAGTCATCTTATTGATAAAGGTCGTGACTAAATCCGTTGGTTATTAAACATTAAATCTGTTTTCCTGTTTCGACTGCTTGAGTTAATCCGCAATGCTGTTGACAGAGGCACCTCTCACTACGAAGTTGCTATAGAAAGTTAAATTGGGGAAACGACTGCCGAGAGTCACGGTTTGCGTTTTGTGTTGCTTTGATGGAAAATTTAGGCATTAAACACTGGGTTCATTGAACTTCTTGTTTTAGCTTTCCGAAGTTAAATTTCGTTCTATAAGATTGTATTTTGTTGACGTATAAATTGTCAAAATCAGCGCTATATAAATTCGTCGTAACTACCCAGAGAAAACTGGCGAATTAGTATTAACCTATATTTTGCCGTCTAATACCGAATGAAGGATCGATTTTAAATGGTACAGAGCAAGTGGGTGACCCAGTAAATATTCGATTTCCTTGGACATTCGCCAAAACTAAATATCCCCGGTTTGATATCACACACAGCAAATCTTCTGCCCGTACGTCAGATGTTTTACGGTTACAATGCTGGCTCCAGTAGAGAAAGCAATGAATAAGAACGTAATATTATGAGCGAATATGCAAAATTCGTAGTGTTTACTTTATTTTTTCATATCTTCCATACGGAACGTATTATTTCCATTATTACATTAATCAAAGTTCATGACATCATAATTATTGAAAATGTGTCAACTTTCTTGAAGTCTGGTGGTATAGGTTTCATATCAGGATCAGATGCATCATTGAGCGATTCCCTCGAGTAGTCGCGTGGGGCTTGGAAAGCCTAGGGTTTAAAAAAATACAAATATTTTATACTTTGGTTTATGCTACCGCTTTAAACGTTTAGGTACCTTCGCAAAAGTAATTATTGATTGATGCAGTGTTGTCTATCGGCTGTCAGGTTGCACGCACGCGTCTTGTGATACATTGTTATGTTTATAAAAAAGTTTTAGAATTCTTAATTTTGTAGAAGATTTAAGTGTTTATTCTGTGATGATGGATTCCAAATAAAAGTAGTTCCTAATTTTAAATTTAATTTCTGTTTTGTAGTTTTTTAAAATAACTGCAATAAATGTTAATAATTAATATTTTTGTTTTATTTATTACATTATAAAAATATAATTTCTCATCAAACATCAAAAAGTATGGTCAAAATAGGCTTACAAACTTTGGGGTCTTTAGAGACCCCATACGTCGAATCTCGTTATGTGAAAAGTGCTCGACGGGCCGAGAGTTTAAATGTGAGGGTAAATCATACCTCCATGTCCCCGTCGTTGCAGTTGAATGAGGACTCATTCTTATCATTGGCATTAATTACATACCTGCTCAGTTACACCTACCTATTTTAGTTAGTACCAATACCTGCCTATCCTATGAGTTAGATGAAATAATAAGTTGGTTAAACGAGTCTTGAACGAATGGCACCCAGGTGTAACATCATTTGAATTAATAAACTGTAGGAAAAATAAACCATTAATAAAATGACATTAGGTGAAATGAAGCATTGGTGTAATATAATTTGTCATAATGAAGCTTCGTTAAATTAAGCTTAAGATGATAAGTCATTGGAGAAATATTACAAGGTTAAGCGTGTTTTGGAAAGGTGTAGTGAACCCAACATAAACAATAGTAAATAACTAAGTGCAGTGTAGTGTAATACTGTAACACTGTTTTTTAATTTTTTAAGCATGTGTGGATGAAAAAAATACTTTTTATTTATTTATTTATTCAGTGTAAAAAGATTTTGGTAACCTGCTATTATTTAAAGTTTTTAAAGTGAGTGTTTAGTGGTCAGAACAAATTTAACCACAAAATAGGGCGACAGGTTGATACAGTAAAAGCGTAGTCCATCGTGCGGTTTTGTTAAAGCCAAACTTTGGACTATTGCAAATATTAACATAGAATATATCAATATTAAGCCTGGTTGTGGTAGCTGCCCGATTTTAAACAGAAAAAAACTTTATAGATCAACTTGGCATGATATCGCTAATGCTTAAAATTTATGATATGTAAACCTATCTGTTTCGGGGCAGTGGTCCAACTGCCATATCCAATTAATTGGACTATGGGTCTTTACTCGCTACAGAAATAATATAATATTGTTTTTTTAAAGGACCGGAAAATTGATTTTTTTCTTGGATACTTGTACTAATTCGATTATGTCGATTCCACCTAAATCATTCGCTGATTGTGGTGCATGCGAATTTAACGTAGAATCCATCATAATTATCTTTACTCTATCAGATTCATAAATCAGATAGAGATAACTAGCAATTCTATTTATGCATGCATTATTCGATACAAAACGCAAACAGAGCATAGAAGACTGACATGGATGTGAAGCAAGGCAGATAGGAGGCCGCGCCCCATGACTAAGGATATCGCAAGGCAGATAGGAGGCCGCGCCCCATGACTAAGGATATCGCAAGGCAGATAGGAGGCCGCGCCCCATGACTAAGGATATCGCAAGGCAGATAGGAGGCCGCGCCCCATGACTAAGGATATCGCAAGGCAGATAGGAGGCCGCGCCCCATGACTAAGGATATCGCAAGGCAGATAGGAGGCCGCGCCCCATGACTAAGGATATCGCAAGGCAGATAGGAGGCCGCGCCCCATGACTAAGGATATCGCAAGGCAGATAGGAGGCCGCGCCCCATGACTAAGGATATCGCAAGGCAGATAGGAGGCCGCGCCCCATGACTAAGGATATCGCAAGGCAGATAGGAGGCCGCGCCCCATGACTAAGGATATCGTATTGCAACAAAAGGGCATTATACTTTAGTGCAGGGTAGTATTGTCTGTGTATTAATTAATTAAATGTGTCAAGGGTGGTGAAGTGTAAGATGTCTGATCATTTACAATGAGATTCAGGAAAATGGTTTGAAAATATTGTTGTGAGTAGACGTATTAAATAAAATAAAAAAATGTTTCGATAGAAACTACCAAAGTTGATTGAATATTTTATTTATCTGTGTAACACAACAAATTATAACTATATTAATATAAAGAAATTGACTTACTGATAGATCAACATACAGCACAAATTACTGGGTGTAAAAACTTAAAATAATAGATATTTGGAAAATCTCTTCCTAAGGAATTTTAAACGAAAAATGAAACCATTTCTGTAATTTTTAACGAAAAACAAGTCACGCGTGGAATGCTATCAGTCATGAAGGAAGAAAAAATTTTACACGCCAGCACTAAAAGAAAATAAAAAAAAATTTTTTTTTCTTCTTCGTTCTATCAGTACTGAGGGGTTAAGAAAAAGTTCGGAATACTTTTGTTTGCGTCGCTGCGTCGCATCATGTGGACTCGTGTCATTGTCTCATTTGTCCCTACCTAGTTACATCGTTTACTGTAAGTTTTGCGGTTATTGGTGATAAAACTGGAACGTGACCTTCATCCTTCGCTTCGAATTGGCCGTTGTGACCGTCACACATCAATGTTGCCGAGTAGTATAAATAAAAAAGTCTTTTATGCAATAATTCTTCTTCAAACATCTTGCTGCCGTTATGGAAACAGCCTCCGTAGCCGGTGATCAAATAAAAATTACTTTAGGTTGGGTCATCTAATTATCCGAAACGTGCAAGCGTGTATCCGTTATTCTTGACTATGGAAGGCACGTCAAGCTGTTGGTTCGGCTATTATACATATATTATTATTATTATTATATATACATGCACACACACGCACCCACGCACACACACACACACACACACACTGATACATACATCACTTAATCTCTCATAAACATGTTTATATAATTTAGTGTAATTTAAGTTGTACTTACCTGTCGTCCTCCTGGTCCGGTGTTGGAGAGGCTGGCAATCTGTCATACAGGATATCCTAGTACAGATGCCAGTCTCTCACATAGTTCATATTTAACTGTACGTCTTAGATTAATATTCATTTAATGTTTTTTTTATCTATGTGAGAGAAGAATAATAAAAATATTTATATTTCTATTATTTACAATAAAATAATTATTAATAAACACAAAAACCCGACTGCGTGTATAATTAGTATTTTCAAACATAATTAATAAACGAACTGAAAAGCTGCAAACAAGGTGTTTTTGTTTTGTTTTGAATGACCATAGTTGATAGTGTTCACAAAAGCAGTCGGAGGCAACTCGGGAAAGTCCCACAAAGAGTTTTTTGCTTGACTGTGTAACCGGGAATCGAACCCAGAACCTCCGTAATGGAGGCTGTTAATGGTGTTGTTGCACGCCCACTATGTTTGCGTTATTGTAAATTTTTAATAAAGTTGGACCATGTCCACACCATGTAGATAGTTTGTAAAATAGGGTCATCGGATTCGACCTCAGACGTCGAGGATTAATATTCGTTGAGCGTCCCATCTCAGATAATTGAATGGAATAATTAACTATTAACGTCTATTGACTGAAGGCGATTGTGTTTGTTCAGGACCTGGTTAAGACTAATAGTCCTGCAAGTTATCAATAGGGCTCCGAGACTCGGTGATGATGATGTTGTATAATAGGAATGTCATTAAGTTCATTTTCTTCACTGCAAAACAGCTTTTTCATTCAAACTGGTTACAAAACTCAGTTTCGATGGTGGCCGAAGGGTTCAATTCACATAACATAATTATTTCAATTGATTTCATCATGGATCAAATTATTTGTACAGCCTGTTGTAAGAACTATGTATCATAAACTATGTGAATTGGAGCAATAAAATTATATTCTTTTAAGGAAAATCAGTAACAGTCAAAGTGCAAGAGTGATTATTTTATTCAAATCATACTACAACTTATCTATGCGTCATATAAAAGTAAATAAAGTTATTAACGCTTTTTTTCGTAATCAAGTATTCCAGTATTAGATTTTTAATATAACGTACATGTGCAAGATGCTGCGTTAATAATCAAATACAATTATTTAAAAAAATCCTTCTGATATCATTGAGGTTAGACCTCGTCGATATATGTGTAAATATGGTCTTCATCTTCATTTATGGAGCTCTGACATCTGATTTGAGAACGTGCTGACAACGGGAAAGGCTTCATCTTAGGTTTACCTAAATCATTCTTTATATTGGCAGCGATCATCTCCCTGGCTTCATAAAAAGGAACTGTTGGTATAGTCTCGTAAATTTTATGTGATAACTTTTTCGCCTTTTTGTCTGTAGATTTCTGAAAATAACGTGAAAATATATGTTAAGTTTGGAAATGCTGTCAAAAATCCTATTAAAATTATATTAAAAATACGCTGGTCAAGGTTCAACGCTCTTACGGTGGAAGATCACGTCGAGACCTATCATTTGTTCCTACACACCAGTAGTCCAGGACATTGGTCTATTGAGTTTCCAAGATATGACCGTTAGAATTATGACAGCTGTCATTATGCTTGTAAGAAGAATGAGACCGTAGTAAGAACTTTAATAATGGATAACTCGCCCACTGTGCAGAGTTGAGTGTGGCCGAAAATACTTTTTCTCACAACTGTACGCTATCTGGAAGGAGTCTACGCAAAATAACCTCGTTGCAAAAGGACTCGACTTGGAGAGATACGATGTCAGACGAATCGACACTCGCTGCATAAATCAAGGAAAACATGGTGAGGATACCTGTACACTTCTTCGAAGAAATTCAAAGGTTGTGTATATGAAGTCCACCAACCCGCACTGGGCCACTAAGGCCTAATTCAGGGTTTAACGTTTATGAGCTGTTGATGATGGTCAAGGTTAAGATTTTAGTCTACTAGATGCATTATTGAATTATAGTTTTATTTAATAAATAATCCTAAAATAAAAAAAAATCTGAGGTACCTCTGATGACGGTGGCAATGGTTTAATGTTCTTCTTTTTAAACCTTCTAAACAGAAACACAGCTAAGACAACCAATACAAGAAGGCATGCAACTCCTGTTACAATACCAAAAATATGTAGTTTGTATAAATCTGAAACGATAAAATGTTACGCCCAAGGGGATTAAACTTTATCATCATCTATCTAATAATCTTCATTAAAGTGGGCATAATAGAAGAGTGTCGGGAGTCTAGTGGTTATAGGGCCGCTGTCTTCCGTCCGGGAGACGCGGGTTCGATCCCCACCACGTACCTATGTGTTTTCGAATTTCTAATTCATATGTCCGTTTATTCGCTAAGAGCTATGACATAATAATATACTTCAATGTCACTTTGGTAGAGGGTCGGTGCTGGCTGCCTTTTAAGTTATGTCGTTTGAAATAAGTATAAACAATCTTATATAATATATTATTACCATTTATTGCTTTTCGAAGATTTCTTTATAAAATCTTCCTAAAATGGTAGTGACTACAATGCACGCACGCTTATAGGTATATTATTATATTATATTATATTTCTTTCTTACCTATTTTTAAATCCATTCCGTTTTTAGTCATTTAGCTTATTATTGTAATATTCTAGAATTTTTGTAACTTAAGAAAAGACATGCAGTTTAATTTAGAATCCGTTGGAGGAGGAGTCTCCCGACACAGGCAATTAATTGCTTACTGGGAGTCTCCTTTGTCTAGCTATATACCATGTTTTTATTTATGAAATAAAGATTTTTGTATTTTGTATTGGATTAAATGCCTTTGATGATTTTTTTTATTTTTTTATTTTTTGTAACACTTGTATAGACACTTACATAAATCATCCATTTTGGTACTAATTTCGTCGTTAGTCAGTTTTCTTGTTGACATATCTGAAAACTTAATACGGAGTCTGTGATTTTTCCTGATTTCATTAAGTACCTAATTAAAGCTATGTCTTATTCAACTTTAGCTGACGGTTGCATGCACGGAGACAAACACAAAGAGGAGCTGCCCTAAGACGTTTTCTATATGATAGCGGGGGTCGCCATTGCGAGGGGGTGCGGGGAGATGAAGTTCTGCAACTATCTAGCGGTCAGTAGCAAAACTAGCTTTGCAGCTAGACACTTATGAACCGTTCTTAATTTTGCTATTAAACACAAGATGGTTCTGTTCGTTACGCTGTATAATGTTGCCAGGCAAGTGAAAAAACAAAAAAATCGCGTTAGGGTTGCGTGTGCAGGTGCTGGGACACGCGGGGCATGACATCAAAATGAGCCATCATTAGGGGAGATACACCACATTACCAATAATTGACATGCACTGTCTGAGCTATAAACCTACCTATGCATGCATGTCTCCTTACTTCGGCCGACTTAGGTCAGGAGTCTATTTACGAGTAGAGACTTCCATGTCGGCTAAGGCAGATCATGGTCAGCGTGGAGGTTTATTATTATATCGAGTGAGCTGCAAGTTACAAATAACCACCTCACAGACCTTGGATTTAAAGCTACCAAAAGCTTCTGTAGCGGTTATTTCCTTCTATATAATAATAGCCAGGTTGAATTCGAGGCAAATTTGTCTAACAAGGAACTCAAGACTTGGAATTCTTTTCATAAAGGTTATGTTAGGTTAAAGTAATGGATCCAAAAACAATACTTATCAGAGTCTGAAGAATTACTACTTTTTGGTACAAATTGCAGAAGGTTAGTAAAGAAAATACAATACTTGTCTATTGACCGTAAATTCGTTGTCTAGTTTCTCCAAGGACCAAGTTAATGTGAGAATGAGGGTTTTAACATGAAAATTCCCGAACTTTTGAATTGTAAAAAAAATACAACCAATCTTACCTCTAAAATTCCCGCTATCAATAACTGATAATGGTGCTAATTCCAGATCATATTTTCCTTCACCACCCATTCTATATAAGTTGTTTTTACCAGAGTCCCAAGTTACTTCGAGCCATCCGCTCGGTTTCAACTTTCCAGTCACTGTTCCTTTACCAGGTGGTATTCCATCCTATAACATTATAGTTATTTTTATGAAACATTAGAGATTTCGGTACGAGATTTTACGTAACTTTTGAGTCACCTTTACTAGGTTTCCGCTCGCGGCTACACTCGCGTTGTGATTTTTCCCGTGGGAATAAGACTTTTCCCGTAAAAAGTATCCTGTGTGTCCATGGTACAAACTATCTCCATTTGGATTTTATTACTGCATGTCAATTAGTTTAATGCTAACCTAATTGTTGTGTGAACTTTGACACCCATAGCACAGGGTTTTTCTAGTTTGGGTATCAATAACACTATTTTTTTTTAAGTAGCCTCTTGTGTGTCCCACTGCTGGGCAAAGGCCTCCCCTTGCTCTCGCCATTCCTCCCGATTTTGGGTCTCTCGATGCCAGCCTATCAGAAATCCGTCCAAGTCATCTCGCCATCGTCTTCGTGGTCGACCTCGACGGCGGCGACCATCCTCCGGCTATCCTAGCCCACTTATCCGGGTGCATGCGGTACACATGCCCAGCCCAGTCCCATTTCAGTTTCGCGGACTTCTTTCCAACGTCTTGTATGCCTGTTTTGGGGCGTAGTACTGTGTTCCGAATACGGTCTACTCTTTTCACTCCCAGTATACTACGCTCCATGGCGCGGTGGCAAACCTTGAGTTTGGACTTTTGTGCTTCCGTCAAAGACCATGTTTATGCTCCGTAGGTAAGAACGAGCAAGTAACACATGTCGACAAGTTTCCGTTTTAGCGACATAGGAACTTCATAGACCAGTAGTTCTTCCAGGCATTTTGAACGCGTCTATCGATTTCTTTGTCCTGCCTGTTATCGAAGGATGCTATCTGGCCCAAGTAGGTGTATTCGTCGACATGTTGTATTACTTGCCCGTCTACCTCGATCCTACATTTTATGCTGTTGCACATAAGTTGGGTCTTTGACATGTTCATTTTCAGTCCAACCTCAAGGCATACCACGCTTATTTCCTGTAGCATGGTTTCGAGTTCTGCGGCTGAAGTGGAGAACAGGACTATGTCATCCACAAAACGGAGGTTGGTCAAACGTTTGTTGCCGATGTTAATACCCTTACAGAACACTAAACTTTGTAAAAACTGAACAATACATTATTATTCTAAATTTTATCCAAATCTGTACAGTAGTTTAGGCATGAAAGTGGAACAAACATCAAAATATCTAAACATACTATTTTCACATTTATAATATTAGTGTGATTTATTATTCTGAGATTGACACCAAGGCTTTTCGGATTACAAAAAATAACGAAGTGACACGTAGTTCATATTGTAAAGATCGTCATCAACAATATCGAGATCTCATAACAAAGTGACACGTAGTTCATATTGTAAAGATCGTCATCAACAATATCAAGATCTCATAACGAAGTGACACGTAGTTCATATTGTAAAGATCGTCATCAACAATATCAAGATCTCATAACGAAGTGACACGTAGTTCATATTGTAAAGATCGTCATCAACAATATCAAGATCTCATAACGAAGTGACACGTAGTTCATATTGAAAAGATCGTCATCAACAATATCAAGATCTCATAACGAAGTGACACGTAGTTCATATTGTAAAGATCGTCATCAACAATATCAAGATCTCATAACGAAGTGACACGTAGTTCATATTGTAAAGATCGTCATCAACAATATCAAGATCTCATAACGAAGTGACACGTAGTTCATATTGTAAAGATCGTCATCAACAATATCAAGATCTCATAACGAAGTGACACGTAGTTCATATTGTAAAGATCGTCATCAACAATATCAAGATCTCATAACGAAGTGACACGTAGTTCATATTGTAAAGATCGTCATCAACAATATCAAGATCTCATAACGAAGTGACACGTAGTTCATATTGTAAAGATCGTCATCAACAATATCAAGATCTCATAACGAAGTGACACGTAGTTCATATTGTAAAGAGCGTCATCAACAATATCAAGATCTCATAACGAAGTGACACGTAGTTCATATTGTAAAGAACGTCATCAACAATATCAAGATCTCAGTGTTCATGCACTTTGCTAATATATGCATTAATTGTTATAGATTTCGAAATAAGTATATCAATTCACTAAGTTATTCACTCAGACTATCTTTATGACTAAGAGAAGAACTAGAGACGATTTTAATATAAAAAAATACTTTATATTATTACCTGGTCATGCCATTTCCAATCCATTCCTCTCACGACTCTAGTACCGATCGTCATAAGAGCGGCTAATTCTGGTCCTGACAAACACTCTGCTGCTAAAGGAAGCGTTTTAACATTTGAAATCACAGCAATCGTTATTTCCATTTAAGTACCTACCACTTTTGTATCATTATAAATCATATGTTACTCTAGTGACATAAGCTACCTTAAATTAAACACTAAATGTAATTAAATAACGGATTAAACAAAAGTTACATAATCTGTTGTAAAAGAAGGTAGGTACAAGAAGGTAGGTACTAACTTTTTAATTGACTTGAAAGTGCAAACATAATATAAAAACATATTAAAGATATAATCATTTTTCATTAGCACAGACACATAATCAACCTTTCAAGAGCAAACGTCGAACTGGTAATAGAATTTTATGAAAGTTTCATACATAATTTGATTATAGTTTTGTAAATGGTTATCCTTTATGTGTCTGATTTATAATTCCACTTACCAGTTTATTTCCTGTTACGGCCATCGCGAACAGAACGTATTTTCCACACGGACTCGACTCAAAGTTTATTAATTATAATCAAACTGAAATCGGGGTTTCATTGTTTGCATAATTTACGAAAGTGTACAAAGAAAACTTTTACACATTTCAAAAATAAACAAATCTTTGATCCCCTTGAGTCAAAAAGTTACCCTTCCTTAGACTTTCCTTAATTTTAGAAGCAATATCTTTAAGATTTGATCTCCATAATTGGCTCTAGAGATACAATTAAATAAGTATTTCATAGATTTTCAGTTAATTTAATTCTCGACTCTGGCAAATCTTCAAATATTCAAATTATTGAAAATTAAGATTTTTTGTTCTCCCTTGGAGGATATATTCTCAAATAGTGTAATAGTTCTATCAACAGAACTGATCCACAGACCTAGTGGGAATAAAGGGTAATTAATTTGTCATCTTCAATAATGAAGGTTTTTCTTGCAGCGTTTATTTTACCCTGTATATGTACAGATTTCAATATTGAATCAGTCATGTTGATTATGTCTGGACCTTTCCATCTTATGTTACTTTTTTATGCAGTTAATTGAATTTTTCACTTGAGGATAAACAAATCTAGTGTGAGTAGGTGCCGAGTGGTTTGCATTATGTTATTATGCAACGTAGACACACACGAACACTAGCGGAAATTACTTATAATGTTTCAAAATTACTCCATCAATGTTTTCAATTAACTGTTATTTTTAGCAATAAGGAAAATCAATAGTTTGACTAAACAATGAATGTGCATTTAACACACACAAATAAAACCTAACAGAATTAATAATAAAAACTGAGCTTTCATTTCAAATGCCGCGATAAAATTTTCTTCTTGATAAATACTGTATTCTAAAAAATATATTGTGAACCCTGTAATTGAGTTGTTACCAATGCAATAATTTATATTTGCATCAAATAATTTTCTACAGTGAGTAAACCTGTTTAAGTAGGAGTAAGGAAAATCAGTAAAAGTCAAGGTGTAGGGAAAGTTATTTTTATTCGAATCCTAAAAGATATATATTAGAATACGAGACTACTTCTATAATTAAAATTAAAATAGTAGAAAAAGACACAATTTAATAAAAAAAAGAAAATTTTAAAACATATAAAGGCCATTAACACTACTTTTCGTAATCAAGGATTATAGTATTAGATTTTTAATATTACATAATGTGTAAAATATTACGTTTATTATAATAAAACTCAATCTGATATCATTGAGGTTTAACATTGTAGGCATATGTGTAAATATCGTCTTCATCTTCAGAAATGGAGCTCTGACAGCTGTTTTGAGGACGTGCCAATAACGGGAAAGGCTTAATCCTGGGTTGAACTAACTCATTACTATTCTTTATATTTGCAGCTATCATTTCCCTGGCTTCATAAAAAGGCACTATCGGTATATTCTCATATATTTCGTCTGATAAAGTTTTTGCCTTCTCGTCTGTAGATTTCTGAAAGTAATTTTAAAATTTATGGTTAGTATGAATGACTGATTGTGTAGTGAACAACCCCGAAAATCTTAAAACATATATGATTGATGGTGTCTAAAAATCTCACACACAAATTCAACACGCAGGTCATAATTAAAATTTTAGTTTACTAGATGTAGTTGTATTTAATATCCTATGTATTTTAAAAATGTACCTTTGATGGTTGTGGTGATTGTTCAATATTTTTCTTTTTTATTCTTCTAAAAATAAATACAGCTAAAATAATCAATACAATAAGGCATGCAACTCCCGTTAAAATATTATGTTGCATGAATGAATCTGAAAAGATAAATAAAACTTTATGCTCTCATACATAGATTATAACTTCGGACGCTCTTACTAATTCTATGGATATTGCTAGCGAAGTAAATACTTAGTGCAATTTGTACTAACTTTAGAAGTTATTAACGATTGACGCGAATTCACTTGGCCAAATATTCATTATTTATATTTTTTTCAGTTATTCAACCGACGACAATTATGACAAGTTATCGCTAAAAAATACATTTGATAATTAAATAATAATAATGAAACTGCCCTTGTGCATGTACTTTGGAAATCACGTACCTTACATTAAAACCTACACGATAAGCAAAACAAAATCTTACAAACCACATTTTTTATTCGAAGAATCAATAATTATATTACGACTACATAAGAATAAAAAATATAGTTAAACCCAGTACAGTAAAGATATCAAATTAAAAATAAATGCTTGGTCGGATTTAAAAATTTTATTGTTGGCAATAACTTATATTAGTTAGCCGCATGGCTGCCATTTTGTTTAATACAGATTTTTAATTAAAATCATTTTCTCTTAAATGCTAGTGTTTTTATGTTAAATTCCGTATCGATCTTCTGACCAGTAGTTGAATTTTCTCAGAAAAATGTACTAATGTTTTTTGTCTTTTAAGTACTAACAAGATACGGACACCTTTCGGCGCTCAGGTACTTTTGATAATTATTTATTAAATGCGCGCATATTTTTTTTTTTTAAATTAAGATTTGCAAATGCTGCGCAGCCCAACTGTCTGTCGTAGAACCGATGAGCGTTGGACTAGACGGGTTCTCGAATGGAGACCACGTCTCGGAAAACATAGTGTGGGACGCCCCCCAGCCAGGTGGACTGATGACCTTAGGAAGGTCGCTGGTGGTGGCTGGATGAGGAAAGCAGGTGATCGTGCGCTTTGGCATGCCCTTGGGGAGGCAGCAGTCCAGCAGTGGACTGCAATAGACTGATTAGATAAGATAAGATAAGATAAGATTTTTATTCCGAAATAAGGTATTTTGACACAAAAATTTTCGAAGCCACTGGTAACCGAACTAGGCCGAGCCTGTGTCTCGGAAACCAGTCCCTTCCATGTGAACATTTTCATATATTAACCTATTATAGTATAAGGTAATTATGTAATATAAAATAGTAAAACTTAATGATGGTACACGTTCGCGTACGTATGTGCCACCAACAAAACAAGCGCCAAGCGGTCAGTTAACTTCTAACAATATACATACCCACCCCCATAATTTATTTTCCTTAAAGTAAAATTTACCTAGTTAACACTAAATATTATGTGATTACAGACTAAGATACAATTACAAGCAGGCTTACAGAAATAACTACCTTACAATAAACAAGAATTAGACGACCAACGTATTTACGTTAGTTGATTATTATTCTCCACTCATAATTCAGTAAGGTCTGTTCACTTAGTGATAAAATAGCACGAGAACTTACTTTTTTACCCGAAATACACCGGCCATCAAAGTGGTGTTATACTTTTTTAGAGGTAGGTACGCAAGTTGTTCAAGATGCAAGCATACATTAAAAGCCGTTAAAATCATACAAAAGCAGCACTTAATTGGTTGAGCGCATCGGATAACGCACGGTACGTGACTGACACTCAAGCGCATGCAATTGGTAGCAATAGAAGCACGTTACAGAATCATAAGGTGGTAACAAGAACTTTCCATTAGTGATAAAATATTAAAAGTGTAGTTAAATATATAAAATAAAATAAATATTTATTGTATTATTATTGATTGTATTATTTAGGGAACGAGGAGTATTATAATGCGTTTCTGATTCCACTTTATTAGTAAGTTCGAGAGACATAGACATAAACATAGACAACTTTGAGAGGGCTTCCCTTTTTTAAATAATAATATACTTGTTACTTACGAAAATAATCTATGTCTGTGGTATTTTTTTTGTTATTCGATTTCTTTGTTGATACATCTGCAAATACAAAGAGTAAATATAATACGTAGTCTGTGAGTTTTTCTGCGGGTAACGTAACACCCTAGTAAAATATTGCGCTTTATTACTACTTATATCTTATTGAACTTTCACCATGACTTTACGCGAGTGTTTACTCATGGTCACAAAATTAATATAGTAGTACCGTACAGAACAGCCACTCACCCCCTCCCGCCAATCGGCGCTTTATTACCCCGCACCCAGGTTGGAGGGCAGTTAGGAGTATCGTGTACTATATTATTAATTCTGTGGTATCGTATCAAGCAGCAGGCATTTAAAACGCGGTGGTATGGAGTGACGAAAGTGTGGCAAGGTCCTGGTGAGTCGACCCATAACAGTCTACGAAAAAAACGAGGTGCATAATGATTATTTTTGCTTTTAGAATTCAAACGTGGTTTCTAAATTTATTTGAAAACGCCGACATTCGTACTTACTTTTTCATCATACTAGTTTTCGTCATATTCTTGTTTCATCATATTACATTATAATTTATAAACATAAGTAGTATATACATAAGTATACAAAGTCAAAGTCAAAATAGTTTATCTCCATAGGATGTTATTACATCACTTAGACCCGTCATTACATTTTTTTGGGTGAGTTCACTAACACAATGGCGGAATCTGTGGAGAAGAGCTCACCGAAGAAACTCCACAGTTGTCGCATCTTTTGCGTTTCCTTTTTTAAATAAAAAATTAAAATATTACAAAATTAATGCTAATTAAATATCGAAAAAGCCTGCAACTCAAGCAATCTATTCCCATGGACATCTGTCCTCTAAGTAATCAGATATCCTTTAGTAACCTTTTTATACAATTTCTGTTTTATAATTATTTTAAACTTGTCTAAAGGCAAGTTTTTAATATCAGTAGGGACCTTATTTTAATAGCGTATACAATTGCCTTTAAAAGAATTACTAATTTTATGTACAATAAACATACAGCATACAACATTATGACTGATATACCAGCTGCCTATTAGGTTCTGCGTAGTTTGGGTTCAGATATCGCCATGTGTCTGGATTTATATTTAATAGTTTGATTTATTATTTGTACTCATTGCATAACTTACCCAAATTTTCCATTTTGGTAGAAATTTCATCGTAAGTATTTTTTTTTGTTGTTTGCACATCTGAAAGCGTTATACGGGATCAGTGATCAAAGTCAAAGTCAAAATTTTTTATTCGAATTAAGATTTATACAAATCATTTTTCGACGTCAAAGCTATCATAGATGGCACGTTCACTGCCAGTGTACGCCCTCTGTGGAGAAGAACGGCCAGAAGAAACTCCACAGGAATTGTATCTTTTGTACTTTTCATATATAAAGAATCATACATAAGTCATAATTACAATCTACTCCGCTGATTTGGAACAACAGTTGACCAGACGTTTTTATCATCTAAGTAATCATTTATCGTATAATAGGCCTTAGAACATAAAATTGTTTTAATTTTAGCTTTAAATTGGCTATCGGACAGATTTACAATATCATCTGGTATTTTATTATAGAAGCGAATACAGTTCCCCATGAATGAATTATTAACTTTACACAGTCTAAACTTTGGGTGCGCTATTTTATTTTTATTTCTAGTATTTATATTATGTATATCAGAATTCTTAGGAAATAGCATTATGTTCTTCCGGACATACAAGATGTTTTCAAATATGTACTGTGAAGATACCGTGAGGATATCAATTTCTTCAAACAATTCCCTTAGGGAATCGCGACCACGTAATTCATATATGGAACGTATCGCCCTCTTCTGTAACACAAAGATGTTATTTATGTTAGCAGCTTGACCCCACAATAAAAAAAAAAAAAAAATAAATGTATTTATAATAAAATTACGTAAGACATAATGCTGTGAAAATAGCTGAAATATACAAGTCTGGCAGTAGCAACGTCAGTCAGTTGACGAATCTTTCTGACTGCGTATGCCGCCGAGCTGAGCCTTGCGGATAACGCATTTAGATGAGGGTCCCATTGTAACCTTGCGTCGATAGTGATCCCCAAGAATACTGTTCCATTTACATATTGCAAATTTTCGTTATTCAAGACAATAGCTAAGTTGTTGTTCCTTACATTAGGCAATGAAAATTTTATACATTTTTGTTTTCTTGGGATTCAACATTAAATTATTTGTCGTAAACGAATCATGGATCTGGGAAAGAGCGTCATATGACGTCTACTAGCTTTGAAAATTAGAGAAGTATCATCAGCAAATAACACTATTCTAGATCGGTTTTGTACCATAAAAGGCAGGTCATTTATATATACTAAGAATAGGAACGGTCCATGAATTGAGCCTTGTCCATGAATTGAGCCGATTTTGTCTTTAGATCCCAGTGACTTCGTGCTGTTTATTTGAACTCTTTGAATTCTATTTTCTAGATAGGAACTGATCAAATTTAGGGCTCCATCTCTAACCCCATAATGTTCCAGCTTTATTAGCAGCGTAAAAACAATTTCGATCATTCAAATCATAATTTGGAACAGGCAGTTTATCGCATAATGCTTTATTGTATTTTTCAATTTTACTCGCGGTTACAGATCTTTTCTTTATTGAAATACTCTCTTTTTTTGGACTAATAGGAAAAGTCACTGCTTGTCCATTGTGATCTGATTGAAGACAGTTTATTATTTGTTTGCTGGAATAATTACAATCACAGTAAAAATTATCGAGACAAGTAGCCGAAGTCGCTGTGATTCTTGTTGGCTCTAGGAAAATGTTAACCAAATTAAATGATATAAATAAACCAAGTAGCCTGCTTTTATAGGTTGAATTTACTAACAAATCTACATTAAAATCTCCGCAGACTATGTGAGATTTATTATTAGACTTTACTATTAATTTTAATACATCTTCCATAATTAACTCAAAATTTTGAAAGTTCTGGTCATAAGGGGGTCTGTAAACCTGTGCTGTAAACGCAAACTATAATATGATTTTTTCATGATTTGATAAAATGATTGTTGCGCAAGCATTTTGCTTTTAATACCATACATATTCAATTCTTTGGCTTTGACCAGTGTGGTGACTGTGACAGTCCGCAAAAAAGGTCTAATTTCCGAGTTGGTGAATGTTCTTTATTTATATTTTATTTATTTAACATATTTATTTCTAAAATTCGACAACACTGACATTTTGTTAAACTTGATTTGCCTCGTGGTTTTTCGTCACACCCTTGTCTTGTCATTATCACGTGACATCAACACATGCATACTTCATAATATTAGCATGTATATCAGCTGTCTGATACTTTTAATAGCTCCTTTGTACGTAATATAAAAAAAAACTTTGCTATTATTTTCATTCAGGTGCTTGTATTTTCTTTATTGTCATAAAATTTTAATAAGTAGAAAAAAAATACTACTTGTATTTCAAAACGGGGTTAAACACAATAAGTTCAAGTGCATGTGGTTTAGTACAATCTATTGATTTTACTTCCGAGTGAAAATTATTCATGGAAGCGCCCGTTTGAATTGGTCCGCTGGGGAGCATGCTGTGCAGCAGGACCATTTTCAGATTTTAGTCCTCGTAAACTAATAAGGTAATTTTGTAGGCAGTACTCAAATTGCACCTATTGTGTACAATTTTTTTTTTCAATTTTAAAAACTACTAAAGTCGATATTAGTCCTGCCACAGAGCATAACGACGGGGCCGGGATAAGTTATTTTCGGCGTCCCCGCCCCGGCGGATGCGGTTTCCACCTGAAGGGTGTTGCACGATAGAGCCTGTGGCGATTGCATGATGTAGTATTTATAACCGTAGAGTATTTATATAATAGGACTACGAACAGAAGTTGAACATCAGTATGATGAGCGACTAAATTAATCCTTACCTACGATTGGTCAATACCCAGCTTAAACTAATGAAAAGCCTTTGAATATTAAAGAAATATCCATAAAACTTTCGTTGATTTAAAAGCTTGTGTTTTAAAATCTTTTTCAATTAAAACTCAATTGGCTCAATGCTCTACCATCATCCTCAATTGGCACTTTGTTGGATAACACGAGCCTCTCCCTTATAGTTGGTCTAAGACTCGGTGTGAAAACTGTCCAGCCGCATCTTTGTAGATGTGGTGAAGCAAGTGTGTGCGAACTGGGGTACCACGGTCTGTCCTGTAGGAGAAGTGCGGGTCGTATCCCACGCCACGCCACATTGAATGACGTGCTCCGTCGGGCCCTTGTCTCGGCAAACGTTCCGGCTACGTTAGAACCAAACGGAATCGTTCGCTCTGATGGCAAGAGGCCCGATGGGGTCACTCATGTGGCGTGGAAGGAGGGGAAATTCCTTGCATGGGACGTTACGTGCGTGGATACTCTAGCGCCTTCGCATGTCCATGCGTCCGCTGGGAGGGCTGGTTCGGCGGCTAGGGGGGCGGAAGTGAAAAAGGCCTCGAAATATCAAGACCTCCTAGGGGGGGTACTTGTTCGTGCCGGTGGGTTTTGAGACGTTGGGGCCTTGGGGCCCAGAAGCCAAGTCTTTAATTGACGAAGTGTCGGCGCGCCTCATCGAGGTTTCCGGCGATAGCAGAGCGGGCAGCTTTCTAGCGCAGAGCAATTCAGCGCGGGAATGCTGCCTGCTTGTTGGGCACTATGCCGCCTCGAGGGGACGCGCTTGACACCATCTTTTATTTGTAAGCTTTAGGTTAAGTACCATTTAAAATGTAAATAATATTATTATTTTTTGTAAATATAATAAATATATATGTGATTAAAACTTAATAAAATAATAATTATCTTAACACAACTCACACAAATCTTCTGTTTTGGTAGTAATTCCTTCGTTACTCAATTTTCTTGTTGACACATCTGAAAACATAATACGAAGTCTGTGATTTTTTCTAATACTCGTAATAACTATGTCCTATTCAAGTTTGACTTTGATCATGGCATGGCAGTTTCATGCGAATTCCAAAGCGTGTAATATTATGACATTCCGCAAAAAAAAAAAACTTATATCCATGTATGCTTTCCGAGGTTCTGAATGTTCTTGCGCTAGAAATATACATTACACACATTGTTTTTTCTAAAATATATTACTGTTCCTTTACTGAGGTTAGCTTAAAACGTAATTACTAAGATATACATATTTATTAGGTAAAATTTTAAAACACAGACATTCATCCTTTCACTTTTTAATCATGCTGTTTGTCATCACATCATTGGTTTATCATACTTACTACGTTATATAAACAAAACACGGTTCTACCTAGTTTGGGATCAGATGCCTGTTTATGAAATTATTTTTTCATACTCACCTAAATTTTCCATTTCAGTAGTCATTTCCACGTTACTCGATTTGTTTTTAAGCACATCTGAAAAATAATATTATGTTTATTCTGTGCAATGATTCTGTTATAGTCATGGGTAATGATGTGCCGTTCCCGGTAAATTACTTTTGTGTGGGAATATTCCGGGGAATATTCCCTTGAGAACTTAAACAATGGGAAAGTTGTCGAAATCTTTAAGTTTTAGGATACAAATCACAAGTAATATTTGAATACTTACTAACCTAAGAGATTTCGTATATTCCCAATGTTACCGGGAACAATCACCGGAAATTTCCCACATGCCTGGGAATATTCCCAAAACTCCCAAAAAAATGGGAATATTCCGAGGAATATTCCCAGTGTTTTTAGGAATATTCCCAATGTTTCCGGGAATATTCCCGGGCAGATTCTAAAAGTTTTAACTGTATTTTAATAAGAGAAAAAGAAACACAGACGTTAAATTTTGATAGTTTTTATTCATGTGTGTACAAATATGCGTTATCAATATAATCAACAATTAAACATCAATAAAATTTTAGTATTAACAATTTTAAGTATACTAAAATAATTAACAAATCACAGAACGATCTACATGTTTTTCATAAGTTATAGGTATAAAGCAAAGCAACTTTTAAAATCCGACCACAAAGATTCAGATTTATTTTTAACAACGAGGTTTGTATGTTTAAATACGTGCACCAAGTTACAAATTAAATAACAGGTAACTAAAAAAGAACGCTTTCATTGTTTGATGACCTTGTTGCCACTCAAATAAAGAGATTCGCAAATAAAGTGTTTTTTAAAGAGGAAGCGAGACAGTTGATCCACATCTTACAGTCAGCAATGAACAGGCAAACATCTACTTGGCTGTATGTAACTAACAAAACGACTAATACCTATAGTACCTATCTGTAATAAAATTACAGTTTCCTATAGTACCAAGCTAAGGCGCGAAAAGAAAAAAAGGCAGACATCAAGGGTCATTTCTGTGTCTGGGTATTTAATATTTGTCTATCTTTGACACCCATACTCGTAGTACAGGCCTTGCCTAGTTTTGGATCAGATGACCGTGAGTGAAATCTCTCACTTAAATAAAATAAAATTGTCTATATCAAAAATAATCAATTTTGCAAATTAAATCATACTAACCAAACCAGCCAACCAACCAACCAAACTAAATTAAAACACTAGGTAAAGAAAGAATTCAATATATTAAATGTTTCATGTGTAGGGGAATATTCCCGGGAACATTGGAAACTTTTGGTAACTTACCGGGAATATTCCCATAGGGAATATACTGGGAATGGGAACATTCCCCACGGCACATCTATAGTCATGGGCCGCAAAGTATATACGAACGGTTGACCCAAAAACCCTGATGTCATACCAGACTTATTGAGCTACTAAAGGTCTCTGACATGGCTCAACCCACCATATTATTATAATTACCAGCCTGAATCCGAGGATTTTTATTATGAATAATAGCAAGGCCGAGGCTTGTATAATGTTTTTCTCTAAAATAAATCAATTTAATTAATAAGAAGATAATTGCTTCGAATACTTTTGTTTACTTTTGTTTCCATGTAACCCGATTGCTTGGAAGAAATTGCTACCTTAGCAATATAGCCGCCAGTTGTACTGTTTTTACCTCTATAATGACTATATGTTTTGTGTCTGTGTGCCATAGATTATATTTGGTTCATTTCATTTATTCATTCATGCGAGGAAATTAAGTAAAAAATGTCTGATAGTTGTGTTGTATTGTGTTTAGTGTCAAATAAAAGTTGTCTATGTCTGCTTGTTTCATACTAAACTTAAAGTTACCTCTACTCCAACTTCATAGGATTTATAACTATAACACTTCTTTAATTCAACAAATTTTATTATTCAATTATTACATCCTCCGTGGCCAAGTGGTCAACATTTTAACGCTCATTACGGAGGTTCCGGGTTCAATTCCCGGTGGGAACACTTTTGAGCAAAAACCTTTTTGTGAGACTTTCCCCAGTTTGGTTAGGACTTTGCAAGCTGAATCACCTGATTGTCCGAAAAGAAAGATGATTCCGTGCTTCGGAAGGCACGTTAAGCCGTTGGTCCCGGCTACTATCGAGTCGCTACACGAGCCATGTCAGTGGCCTTTGGCGGCTCTGTAACACCGACATGATGATGATGAACCCTTAATATTACCTACCTGTTAAATTCTTATTTTCGACGGAAGGAGGTGCTAATTCTAATTCATGGCTTTTATTGTAAAACATTATGTCAGCGTAGAGGAAGCTTTGGATTACACCAGAGTCCCAAGTGACTGTGAGCCATCTGTATTTTTCCAACTCTTCAGTCACAGTTCCTACACCAGGCGATTCTGTAACATAAAATATGTTTTTATTAATGTTTGTTATATAACAGTATGGCAAAACAAAGTGATAAAACATACTAAATATAGATATATATACGTAGATATAATATACATATTTAGTTTAATGAGTATACCTCTTTTTCCAACAATAGTACATTGTTATACGAGGGGTGAAAGTAACTTATTCAGCGCAGAGTAATAGTTCGATTCACTAAATAAGTCTTTAACCAGAGGTAGATACTGTGCTTTTCATTACGAATACAAGGAAATTAAAGATAAAAACACGAATTAGCTAAAGAAAAAATGAGCGATTTCCATTTCTGAATCAGATGAACGCATTGTAAACAAACGAGAAACAAATGATAATCGGATTGTTGATTTCCCGCCTATTTTTATTTTTTGCTGTGGCCGTGCCGGCCAGCTTTTGTCCCATTATTTTTCATTTCCATCATTGTAAAATGGTAAATATTTTGCCCAAATCTATTTTATTTTAAAGAAATTGTTGAAAGTCAATTATAATAAAGTCATTTAAAAATATATATTCTTCAATTAATACTTAACTTTATGTTATTTCAAATTAACATTGCGCTGTAATTCAGTGGCTGTATAGAAAGATGGAACATAGTTCAATAGAAATGTGAAATCAGAACCAGTTTTTTTTTAATAATTTGTCACCTGTCAGTTGAAAGCGATTCTCCCTCGGGCTGAAAAGTATTACCTTCAACCCGCTTCTCAGGCAACTTCAGACCTACTTTCCGAGTATGAGTAATGAAAAAGGTCTTTCTGGGCGCTGCTGTTTAATAAAGCTGACAACTACATTTCGATACGAGGATCGTAGGTGGCAAATTACAAACGAGGTGACTTTTGTGAGCCCGAGCCGTAGGCAAGGGTTTATAATGCTACGAGTTTGTTATCAAACCTAATATCGGTATATTGTACGACGTTTATCAATACACTTATGAGAATACTGATAATAAATATTTAAAATGAAGCTTAAGAAAGATGCCCCTACAAATGTTACGATACTTCAGGTAAAAATTGTTCATGTAAAAGTTGTAAATACTAATCTTTATTATATCGCGCGCATTTTTAGTTGCTGTACTATTTACATTTATCATACACTTGGTCACTCATAAAACAACAATCAAGGTAACAAATAAATTATTTTTTTATAAAATTTGTGCCAACTTCAACCACTCCAATAATAGGTTTCTTTTTATATGCATAATTATGGAGTATTCAGCCTCTACGAATCGATTCTTCGTTAATCGAGATAGTTATATTTTTGTTATCAAAATATTACTGGCTGATTATATTTATGATACAATATTGTTGAAATAAAAAAAATATGAATACTTTTTTCTTTGTGAGAATCGATTAAATTTATTTTTATTATTGAAATGATCCAGGCTGAATAATAATTATGGAGACCATAGAAATAAAAGAAAAATTGTAATGAAAATCGCACTAGTGCGTAAAAGCGCATTTACCGCATAGTTTAATGCCTTCGTAAGTTCAATTTTCGAGCAAGGTGTATTGATAAGTGTATTTACTTACTTATTGTACAATTTCGAATTCCTAGCAGGACAGATGGACTTGGCGTGCTTCCTCTCTTACACAGTATCTGGACGAAAATATAATAATTATTATGGAGAAGTTTACACCGTAAAAACATAGGCACTCGATAAAAAATCTCACTACCTTGCGCTTATGAAAATATCAATCAAATAAACAGGTGTAAACACTTTTTAAGGAGATTATGTTGTTTCACAAACGGGAATAATTACCTGCTCTAGCCATCCCCAATCCTTGCCGGCGACAACGCGAGTACCTTTCTTAAGAGCGGTTAACTCAGATCCTGATAAACACTCCGCTGCTGAAGGCGAACATCAAACAAAATTCGAAACTTTATTCATAATATAATATCATTGATTTTTGAAAGCATTATTACGAGTACAGTCGCGATCTTTACTACGAATGAAGTTTGTTTCATGATTAAGAATATTTTATTTTAGTGACAGAAAACAATAACATAAGTAACAAATCGTAATCGTGGTAATAGTTGCATAATGTCTTATAAAAATGGTTGGTACTAACTTTTGAGATGACTTGAAAGTGCAAACACAATATAAAAAAAGATATATAAAATCATTTTGCATTAGCACAGACACATTAACCTTTCAATAATAAGCGTCGAACTGGTAATATCATTTGTTGTTATTTTAGTACATGATAAAATTGTGTAAATTGTTATCCTAGTAATTAGTCACGTTTATTGCAGTTGCCAGTTAGAATTCTGTACCTCTTTTACACTAATACCATTTAAGGCCATCGGTAACTACATGAGTAACTCACTCCACACAACCAATTGAACTCAGTATAATAATTAATAATTATATTGAAATCTGGCTTTCATAGTTTATCTAATTTTCGAAAGTAGTAGTTCGAGTCCTTCAACTCATTTTGAAGATAAACTGTAGGATACAAAACTCTAAACATAATACGGTATGTACATTGTTTTGCCTTCCTTAAATTTTGGAGGCCATGTTTTTTAGATTTTACTGTTAATTGTATAGTGATAGTACCCGTCAAACTGAACAACTTTTCACGAAAAAAAAATTACAGTGACAAAAAAAATTTTTGTCTCTCCATACAAAATGGGTCGCTCGGGAGTCTCACTTTGTATGAAGACCAAAAATTTTTTTGTCGCAGGAATTTTTTTTTTAGTGAAAAGTTGTTCAGTTTGACGGGTACTATCACTACACGGCGGGAACAAAACGATGTAAATTTCATGCTGTATAGTATGGTTTTTTCTGAATTTTTTAGTTAATTTGCTTAAATAATAATGATTTACTTACCGGCTCTGTTAAAACTTATAAATCTTATTATGCAGTTATTTTTTCTTTAGGCAGAATTTGTTAAATAAAAAATCTGAGTACCCAAACCATGTAATCTTACCTAAATATTATGATGATGTAACACCAACAGTCTCTAAAATACCAGTTATTGTGTCACAAAATAATACTAGGCTGGTTGGTGGTCATATTGTAGAAGTTAACAATACTACAGGGTCAATTAATGAGGAAGGAGAAGATGAAGAATTTTCTGGTGTGCAGCTCCCACTGATAATGATGCCTCTACACCTGTTGTTGCACAAACATCGGAGGATCCTTCACCTGCTCGACATGGGCAACCTTTATAGCTCAAGAACTGATAACCGCTGACAAACATGGGATGAAAGGTTTTCGATTGGCAACCACGGGTAGGAAGGCGTAGTGCTAAACGACTTCACACCCTTACTGCAAATGCCATGAATGGGACAGTCGTTACCGCGACAGTTTATTACCGCGACATTTATTTTAGATATTTTTTATATCAATATTAGACAACAAAGCTATAATATTATATCGCATAGGTTGTTAGTTATGACTTGGTGAAAGTTGCTGAACGCCGCCGGTGGATGCTAGCGCAGGATCGTTCACGTTGGAAAACAAACTAGTTACAACATTTTTAAACAAATGTATCTGTCCCTCTCTACGAAAACAAAATTTTCTATGGCAGATGTATGGCCCATGACAGATATGACGTCACATTTGTGTCGTCGGTCGGTCTAACCATCAACTTTGAAGCCTTATAATTTTATTTCTGAGCAAGATATTTGGAAAATTATTTTTTGTGTGTTTATCTGAAACTTGAAATACTTCGATTAATGAATTTTTAAAAATTGTCCATGTGGCCTAATAGGGAACATCATTAGTAGTTCTTGATGGAATCTATTGAAAATATTTTAACCTTTTGTGTTTTTAACTAAAGTAGGATTTTTAATTGAACGGAGTAATTTGACATTAGACAGAAAAATAATGTTGCCAGCTCCATGATCTTAGTGATGTTTTCAGTTCAATTCTAACTCAAGTGAGTTGAATCATTCACACTATTAAATATAAAAAAATGCTTGTTACCCCAGCCTATAAACATAGACTTCGTCTACATATCATGCAGTTCGCAATAGTTGGAATCCATCAGAATTGGTGAGTTGGTTTTAGTATTACTGGTAACAACAGTCAGGCTTTTTATGTAGGTAGGTAATAAAAGTAATTAAGTGTTTTTTTTATATTTCTAAGAGATAACATGCAGCTGCGACACAAACGAATGACTCATCCATACAACTAATTTCCTATTGGATGACGGGAGAAGCGTCTATTTTTTTATTATTATTACTTTCCTATTGTTCGTCATTCGGCTTCTTACCTCCGGTCTGAGTGTTCGAATGTTTCTCTTGCCTTTGCATTTCATCGTTGAACTTTTCGTTAAGTTTTTCGTTAAGTTTTTTGTTAAGTTTTTGGTGAAGTTTTGTTTTGTTTTTGTTATTTCGTTGTTGTTTATAAAACTGTTATGGATCCTGGCTCAGGGACCTCAAGTAATGACAATTTCATGTCTCCGAGAAAAAAGAGACCAAAGCGTGCTTTAAGTATGACTGAAAAAGTCATGGTGCGCAATGCTTATAAGTACGTAGTCCAAGAGCAATCTTCTCTGTTGGAATCTCCAAATATTCAAAACTGTGCTATTAAAACTGCTGAAATACTGGGAATCACTGCAAGCAGTAGCGTGCCTAGGGTCTAATGGTAGGGCATGCCGATGATATATTTTCGTAGGAATGAATAATACTACTGAATGAATAACATCATTTTGAATTTTGTTAGATAAATAACTTGGCCCCGGTTTGCCGCTATTTTGGTATTGCATATGTTTTTCCAAGACGAGATCGTATTTCGAAAGCAAAGATACTAATTCTAAGAAATTTCCTTTATTTAATGAAGTTATGGTCTCATCATGCCCTCTGAAAGGCAGTTCTTATTGTGCTAAATGACAAACAATATCTACTAATCTCTGAAAAACACTACGATTGTGGTCGACGCGCGAGTTATGTTTTGAGATTTCGTCAGATAGGTAACTGACGAGATAAAGAAGCTTCTATACGCTGTTTACCAAAATTACAAAAAGAAATAACAGCGTTCATGTGTTTTGTGAGTTTTGGTGCCTTTTTATGGCATTAGATATGTTATTTAAATCGTCATAACTAAACGTATTCCATGCATTTTTCTCGTTGGAAAAGAATATGCAACACCAACAATATAACTTATTGGAATGCGAGCATCCAGCTACCCAATGAGTTTTGTACACAGATCTATTAAATTGTCTTTTATGAGACTTACTTGACTGAGAAACCAACAAATCTGGTGTTGGTTTTGGCGAAGAAATAAGCTGCTCTTTATCGGGTAAGGTCAATGACTTTACCTTTCCCCCGCTTGTTAAACTTTGCACACACTTCAAATCACTACACGGAACAATATCACCCAGATCTACACTCATTTTAAACGTAAATCCTACACAAAACTAAATTTTTTAACAAGAAAATAGAAATTGCACCAATTATCACCCGCTCAAACAACAACTGTCAACAACAGAAGAATGCAACGTAACCGTCCCGAACATAGGTTCGCATCATTACTCAATTTACTACTCAAATTTCAAATGCGGAAGCCTGGTTTCATGCGCAAGCCCGGCTTAATTTTTCCCAAAATCTAGTACTATTTTCAATATTGTTAAAAAAAGTTCATAACACAACGACGTCACAGATCTCCATAAGATTGCGTAAGAGTAAAAGAGACGCAAAAGCATGCCCCATAAAAGCCCACGGGTCGGAGTGAGATGGCGGCGGTCCGAGCTACCGAGCAATTCCGAGACGCGTTTCGTGTCGACACGAACGCGACTCGTTGGTTTGTAGTGTGTATCGCCGGGAATAGGGTTAATGTTAGCGAGCGAGCGCGCGATTGATTCTGCAAGTTTCGAATGAAAACTGGCGCGAAAATTTAATTGTTTTTTGGACTTTCGTTCGATATCCGCATTATTACGTTAGGGCATGCCGGGCTTTTTGGCTTGTATGGTGGTCACGCTACTGACTGCAAGCACTGTATTCAAGGTTCTAAAAGAATATAAAGAAAACAAAGAATTTAAAGCACCTGAAAAATCTGGACCGAAGAAAACATTCAAAGATAAATTGGACGATTTTACGTTTTCTGCAATAAGAAAAAAGGTGCACGAGTTTTATTCTAAAAATGAAGCTCCTACCATTAAAAAGGTGAGAAATTAGTTACTTTTAACACACTAGAAGCTAAAAGACGTCCACTGCCATGGAATGGGTCAGAAGAATTATTTTGTATTTATTATAGTAACTGTCTCTTTTAATACATGTTATATTTTATTAGTGGTACTATTTTCTTTTTTAGGTTCTGAAAAGCGTCAATGATGACGAATGTCTACCAAACTTTTCCTGGAGTGTAATGAGAAAAATACTGAAATATCTAAATTTTAAATTTGTTACTAAATCGAGAAGAAGTGTTCTTATTGACAGAGAAGACATCGTGCTCTGGCGCCAAAAATACTTACATCAAATAAAAGAATACAGAAGACAGGGAAAATACGTTTATTACCAAGATGAGACCTGGCTGAACGAAGGTACGAATACTAATCAATATGTCATGAAAGTAAATGCAAATGTCGTTGCTTATCTATGATATTAAATTACTATTCTTTCTTCCTCAGGGCATACTACGAAAAAGGGCTGGGTTGACACTACCATTACTTCATCACGGCAAGCATTTATAGAAGGTTTGATCACAGGCCTGAAATCTCCGTCAGGAAAAGGCAAAAGACTTATAATTAGCCATATCAGGGGAGAAGGGGAAGGTTTTATAGAAGACGGTTTAATGCTGTTTGAAGCGAAAAAGGGATCCGAAGACTATCACAAAGAGATGAATGCTGAATGCTTTGAGAACTGGTTCCGCGGGCTTTTACCAAAATTGAAAAGAGATTCGGTTGTGATAATTGATAATGCACCCTACCACTCCCGAAAGATTGAAACTTTGCCAACGATGTCATGGACCAAGTCAAAAATACAACAGTGGCTTTCTGGTAAAGATATACAATATGAAGAAAAAATGATTAAAGCTACTCTCCTTGACATTGTAAAGCAGCATAAAGATCGGTTCTGCGTCAAGTACGCTGTGGACGAGATGGCAAAAGAGCAGGGTATCACAATCTTGCGACTGCCCCCTTATCACTGCGAGCTCAACCCTATCGAGATGGTTTGGGCTCAGGTAAAGGGGCATGTCGCAAGAAATAATAAAACATTTAAAATGAATGAAGTAAAAACCCTGTTCGAAGAGGCACTCTCCAATATCACTGCAGAGAAGTGGAAGAGCTGCGTGGACCATGTCATAAAAGTTGAGGACGAAATGTGCCATCTCGATCCCCGTATCGACAGCATTATCGATAGTTTTATTATTAATGTTACCGAAAGTGATGATGATAGCAATATATCAGAAAGTGAATAAAATTATTTTCATACACATAACATGCATTTTCATTGTACCAAAATAACTTTTCTAAAATACGAGTAATACACCCTCATAAAGAAGAAAGTTAAAAGCCTTTAAAAATAAAAATAAATATGAATATTTTAATTTAAGGTAGTTGATATATGTTAGCTTAGGGTAAGTCTGAAAAGCAACAGTTATGCTGAGACTCTGCCTTTTCATACCTTTGTAAATATTTTTTTGGATGAATAAATGACTTCTATCTATCTATCTATTTAGCTTAAGCATACTTACTTTGACATAGACTTAGTTTTACATAATACAAATAAAAAAATGTTTTATCTCCACACCACAAAACTAAGTATGTACATTTCAGCACAGGAGATACAATTTTTGTGGAGGGCTGTTGCCTAAACTAAGTTTAAACCTGTGTTATAGGACATTAGTCCTTCCCCCAGGAGTCCACATTACTTAGTGACCATATCACCAGGGAGCCGTTTCATGAAGCTACAAGTTACAAATTACAAGTACAATTTGATGTACATTGCGTAGACAATGAGGTAAAACAATAAGGGCTTCCAGTTTTGGCGAATTGGCTACGCAATGAATATCAAATTGTAACTTGTTACTAGTAAATTGTTGCTTCGTGAAACGTGGCCCAGATGAGTGATTGAATCATATCTTTTTAGCACAACACTATACTTTTTTCTCAAAAAAGCGGCAACCCACCATATGTCAGATTACTCCGTTCAATTAAAAATCCTACTTGTTCAATTTGTATTCCTCGTCTAAACAACACTAAATCCAATAAAAATTGCTATGTGTAGATGATAAAACACACTGAAAGTAATATGTTTTTATTAAAAAAATTACATACTTGCGTGGTAATCTCTTGTTATGTTCCAAGATTTTCGTGATTCTTCACTGCATTGAAATTGACACAACCGTGGTAAAAAACACGTAAATTGTGTAAATTTTTACTCATATTTAATTAATACATTTCAATAAGTTCTTTTAAATTATAGAATAACGTGGGTAGATATTACTGAGGTTTTACACCGTAGGCATATGTATAGATATCGTCATCATCTTCAATAATGGAGCTCTGGTGGTTAATTTGAGGACGTAATGGTAACAGGGTAGGTTTGACGTTAGGCTTTACCAAACCTCTACTGTGTTTCATATTGGCAGCAATCATTTCTCTGGCTTCGTAAAAAGGCACTGTTGGTAAAGTCTCATAAATGTGTTCTGATGATAGTTTCGCCTTATCATCTAAAGATTCCTAAAAATTAAATGGCTTTGCTTAAAGTTTTCAAAACACCTTTAAAATAAGTCATTGTTAATAAAATTTTAACACACCCCCGGGTAAAGGTTAACATTTGATTTTGCCAAGTTCATCATCAGCTCATAAACGTCCCCATCCAGGGGCTGGAGCTAACCCTGAATTAGGGCGATCAGGCCCACGCTGTCAACCACGCTGGCCCAGTGCGGGTTGGATGACTTCACACACAACCTTTGATTTTTTCTCAGGAGTGTGCAGGTTTCCTCACGATGTTTTCCTTCTCCTTAAGAGCGTCGAATAAATGTCATTTTTTCAAGTATGACTATAAAAACAAATAGATACCTCTGATGATGATGGTGGTGGTTCAATACTTCTTTTTTTAAATCTCCTGAACAGAAATACAGCCAAAATAATCAATACAAGTAGACTTGCAACTCCTGTGACAATTCCAATTATGAGTTTGTTTGAGCCTAAAATAATCGATAATAAACATAAATATCTCCTTTGTTGAACGTACTTTCAATAATAGTAGGACAAGATAATAATATATTTAAAAAACATAGGAACTCAAGACAGACTCACTAAAATCACGCGTTATTGTATCAATTCCCATATGATTCGGTTTTACCGTTGACGCACCTAAAATACAATATATTGCAAATTATGAATAAGTAAATGTATTGTCCGGGGGATTTCTGTTAGATACAAGCAATATTAGAATGCGTTATAATTTTCACTACAGATTTTCAAACACGCACAATCAAGAAGTTACACACGCTGTACAGGGTGGCCCATAAAAATTCTAGTGACAAGAAAAACTACATTCATAGATTAAAAAAAAACTCGTACTTAGTTCGGGTATCAAACCCGGTCTTATAGAAAAAAAAAACGATATTGATTGTGTAGGTCATAAGCCGTAAATGTTACTATGAAATACGTCATCTTAAGTGGTTAAAATGCAATGTATTTCACATTACTTTTTCTTTTTGTTTTTTCTTAAGTACCCGGGCGGGGTTCGATTCCTGAACTGATAATTAGTTTTTTCTAATCTATAAATAAACCACCCTGAATATTGTAGGTTTATGCATAATTAACTTACTTAAATCTTTTCTATTGGTAGTCATGCTTGCAGTCGTCGATTTCTTTGTTGTCATCTCTGAAACATAAATTTCCTGTTTTCATAAACTAATAGCTGGCTTTCTTTGGTATTGACCGTGGAAGATCAAGCAGACTATTGATATTAATTTATTTATTTGTTTACTATATTTTAACTGGCCGTGTCTGTTGGGGTCTTTATAAGGGCAAAGTTCTTTGGAGTCGCAGGCAAACAGCTGGTGTTGTTTAATATTCATACATACATGTATTAAGTCATGGCCATATCGTAGAATTGACCACATCATGAAATTTTTACTGTCCATTGGCCACATCATGATGTGCCTTGGCCAGATCAATGATAAGAAATCGTTTGTCGATATGTTCAACTAAAAACGCAGCTACTTCATGAAATGGTCAAGATTATTTGATCATATCGTAAAGTTATTACATTAATTGCCGATAGAGGCGCTGAAAGCGCTTTGTTTATGTACCAACATGGCGGCCGCGTTATTTCTCGCAGTGAAAAAGTGAATAATTCCGCTTAGGTACATAAAGTCTACTTTACCAAAATGACCACTTTTTCATAAAGACTACGACATTTTCCAAAATGACGACTTTTTCAAAATGACCACTTACCAAAATGACCACTTTTTCATAAAGATTTTGTTATTGAAATGAGGAAGAAAAAAGAATTTTTGATGAAAATGTACTCTGAAAATGTCTGTTGGACTTAGAGAACAATAAGTACCAAACGTAATTTAGATTCTTATTAAATATTTCTTGGACGCCCTATTTTAACGATATGGCCAATGGACGACAAAATCGTGAAATATTCGCGATTTAATGATCTGGTCAAATTTAGGTGCCCTCATCATGAATGTCACCATTTCATGAAATGATCGAAAATTTCATGATGTGGTCGATTCTACGATATGGCCACGACATATACATACATAAAAGTCGCGCCTTTTTCCCGGAGGGGTAAGCTGAGACCATGTTGCACTTGCTACGGTACTTCTTTCGCTTCATCCACAGTCGCTCGTCAGTTTAGGGTACTCCTGAACTGGCACTCCCGACCTCTCATTCAATAACAACTCACCTAATTCTTTTGTTTTGGTAGTTGTTTCCACATTAACAGATTTCCTTGTTGACACATCTAAAACAAATACGGAGTCTGTGAATTATCCAGTGCATAATATAATGGGGCCAGTTTGGGAAGTTATATTACAGCGTAACTTTAATTTAAATTTGTTTATCCTTTTCTCCTTTGAAAGGTAAAAAGGGATAGGAAGTAGAAAATTTAATTTAAGAGCTGTCAAACACCGAAATTAGACCTTTTAGACGCGTCTATTGCAAAATTTTGAGGATAAAAGACACCAGACAAAATTGTTGATTGACAGCTTATCATCATCTTCATCATCGTGTAGGTTCTAAGGTCGACAACCGACCTCACAAACCCTGGTGTCAGTGTTATAGGGCCGCCAAAGGCCACTGACTTGCCTTGTGTAAGATAGTAGCCGGGACCAACGACTTCCGAAGCACGGAATCATCCTTCTTTTCGGACAATCAGGTGATTCAGCCTGTAATGTTTTAACCAAACTGGGGAAAGTCTCACTAGATATTTTTGCTTGACAGTGTCCCCACCGGGAATCGAACCCGAAACCTCCATAATGGGCGTCGAAACCTCGACCACTCGGCCACGGAGGCTGTTATTTTATAAATAATACAAAATAAAAGTAGATACCTACTTTCTACTGTCAAGATTTTTTTTATACCCAATTGGCGAGTGAATCTTGACTTACCATGAATATGTACTGAATCCAATTTCGCTTTGAAAATATAATCGGTGTTCATCATCCAGTAGTGCTTTGGAGAGTAATAATTAAAAAGTAGTGCACAAAATACTGTTTTTCCACTGTATTTTGCTAAAGAACTGTGACTGAGAACTGCAATGCTTGAATTGTATTTCTTCACAATTACATTATTGTGACCTTCGCCTGTAAAAAAAGATTGTTCTAATGCCTTCTATTAGTACCTACAGTACCATAAATATTGTTAGATAAATGTTTAGTTGTACGAACATATTACACGACATTTAGCACCCTTTCTGCCAAAAAAGTAATCTGCCAAATAAAGCGAAAGGGAGAAGAATTCTACATAATCTAGGTTACATAGTAAATATTATAGAGTCACATAAAGATGTATAGGTATATTTGTGTCTATGAGATAACACTGACCTTGTTCGAACCACACCAATTCATAAGGCTTAATCCGAGGCAAGTTGGTTCCAGAGGCAATGCACGCTAGACTTGTATCGCCTTCCACCACGGTTACATTCGGTCGAACAGTTAAAGTTATGGGTTCTGAAACAAATCCATCGGCTTAACCGGTTATCACATCACCTAACTCCTCCAAGAACATCACCGAATGCAATATGAATCTAAAAAAAAAAAACTGGCCAAGTACGTGTCAAGCCACGCAAAGTGTAGTTATAGTTTCGCCATGTCCATCTGCCTTTCATCATTATCATCATTTCAACCAAAAGACGTCCTCCTTCATGTTACCTTAATTTGAAAACAAGAAAGTGTTCATAAATTTAAAAAAAAACCTGTATAGGTATTAAAGCACAGGCTTTTAAGAGTTATTATTATTATCATAACTTCGAGTCATTGCTACAAATAGCTGAAGAGTTCCCTCGTAAGGCCCAGTTTCCACCAAAGCGGAGAGGAGAGGAGATGTGTTTGAATAACCAATCAGATTTCGTTATTTCCACATTTCCTCTCCACTTAGCCTTAATAACGAAATCTGATTGGTTATTCAAACACATATCCTCTCCTCTTCGCTTTGGTGGAAACCGGGCCTAAGGAGGTAATCTTAGCTGAAACAGACTGAAACAGCCTGAAGTTAAATAAAAACTTGCAAGAAAAACTTCTGCTCTCTAATCTTACTTGCAGTATTTCGGTTTCCGGCTGAAGATGGTGCTAATTTTAGATCATATTTTCCACCATTACCCATTCTGTATATGTTGTTTTTACCAGAGTACCAAATAACTCTGAGCCATCCAGTACTTGATAGCTCTTCAATCACAGTACCTTCACCAGGTGGTACTCCATCCTGTGATAGATATCATTATTAAAATATTGATAAAAATATTATGATAAATCAATATCACTGACTAAGAAGTACTGATATAATGTTGAAACAAAAAAAAAACGAGAGTCAGTTAAGTACCTGATCGCCCCATTCCCAATCCCTGCCTCTCACGACTCGGGTACCGATTTTCATACGAGCGGCTAATAATTCTAGCCCTGATAAAGGTGCCAATTTAAGATCGTATTTTCCATCGTAACCCATTCGGTATGAGCCGCTTTTGCTAGAAGAGTCCCAAGTAACTCTGACCCATCCATCACTGCCCAACTCTTTTATCACAGTACCTTCACCAGGTGGTACTCCATCCTATGATAGATATCATTATTAAAATATTGATAAAAATATTATGATAAATCAATATCACTGACTAAGAAGTATTTATTATGTTGAAACGAAAAAAAAAAACGAGAGTCAGTACCTGATTGTCCCATTTCCAATCCCTGCCTCTCACAACTCGGGTACCGTTTTTCATACGAGCGGCTAATAATTCTAGTTCTGATAAAGGTGCCAATTTAAGATCATATTTCCCATCGTAACCCATTCGGTAAGAGTCGGTTTTGCTAGAAGAGTCCCAAGTAACTCTGACCCATCCATCACTGCCCAACTCTTTTATCACAGTACCTTCACCAGGTGGTACTCCATCCTGTGATAGATATCATTATTAAAATATTGATAAAAATATTATGATAAATCAATATCACTGACTAAGAAGTATTTATAATGTTGAAACGAAAAAAAAAACGAGAGTCAGTACCTGATTGTCCCATTTCCAATCCCTGCCTCTCACAACTCGGGTACCGTTTTTCATACGAGCGGCTAATAATTCTAGTTCTGATAAAGGTGCCAATTTAAGATCATATTTCCCATCGTAACCCATTCGGTAAGAGTCGGTTTTGCTAGAAGAGTCCCAAGTAACTCTGACCCATACATCACTGCCCAACTCTTTTGTCACAGTACCTTTACCAGATGGTAATCCATCCTATAATGTACATATTTATTAAAACATTATGATTATAATCACAAAAATAACTAACACTTATTTTATTTCTTCATCCTAAATATGCTTTAACTGGGAAAAGTCTCACAAATAGAATTAAGTCTGTCAGTGTCCCCATCACCGGAAATCTCCGTATAATGAGAGATGAACGCACGACCGTTTTACAACAAAAGCCAATACGATGTTGAATTAAAAAAAAAACGTGAATCATAAACCTGATCATCCCATTTCCAATCTTTGCCTCTCACGACTCGGGTACCGTTTTTCATAAGAGCGGCTAACTCTGGTCCTGACAGAGATCCTGCTGCTGAATAAAAAAAAAACATTTCAATGCACAATGCGGTAAGGGATTGCAATCGTTATTTTCACTTACCACTCTTGTATCATAATAAAAACATAATGCACTACTGGCAAAAAACACCTGAGAAATAATCTGTAGTAAAAGGTATTTAAATAACAAAATAATAGAAAAAATGCATAAACTGGATACTAACTTTCTAATTGACTTGACAGAACAAATATTGTATGAAATAAAATTATAAGTATAAACATTTTTACATCTCCAAAGACGCAATTAAACCTTTCAAGAGTAAACGACTAACTAAAAATATATGCATTATTGTTGTAAGCTAGTACAAAACCACAATGGAATTATCCTCTTTGTCCCGTTTATACAATGTTGACGCAAATCATTTAAAAAAAAAAAAAAAAATTAAGCTGATTAAACTGAACAACTTCAGTTCTACCTATACACTCTTGAAAATAGCGAATAATTAACTCTTAATGATAGTTAATAACGTACTAATCATCATCTCAGTCAAAAGACGGTCACTACTGGACACAAGCCATCTTCACAATGGCTAGTCTTTCGCTCGCTGCCGGCACGCATCTTGCGCCTTCCCTAATATAAGGATCTAAGTGATGTAATAACATCTTATGGAAATAAATGATTTTTGACTTTGACTTCCCGTGACCTTCACCAGATCATCAGTGCACCTTGTGGGGAGCCTGCCCACGCTGCGTCATCCAATGCATGGTCACCTATATTGAGGAAAATACTTATTAATTTACCTCCATACATGTTAATAATTAAATACTTACTGCAACAAGGAAAAACAATTCATTAGCCATCATTACCTATATAAAACTAATACCATAAAACCAACAGCTATATGATTATTATTATAATGCAGCTGCGATCGATGAAAACGCACCCAATAAAAATCTGGCATCAAGGCACCATTAGGTGCAATCGGTACGGCGGGTTTAGGAAAGAACCAATGCTCTATAAAATCAGCATGACAAAAGATAAAAAGATAAAACTGTTTACGTTCAGATCCTCGCCTAACAAACTCGAATATAGAAGGTGTAAACCACACGTTAGTCACTTGAGAATTTACCAAATTGTCGTCATAAAGGTACCAACAACCCTCGTCGGTTGATCCCCACACAATGGCTCGTTATTTCAGCCTGAGACAAAGGTCACCGGCTCGAGGATTTGACTTAGTACCGCTTTATACGGGGATGCCTCAATTTGTTGCTTTCAGAATTTTGGTGGGGCAATTTACTTGAAAGGCTTTTGACACGATATCTTATTCAAACCCTCGATACAATTTGATGTAGGTAGACTTATAGTTGTATTGGGTTGATTTCGAAACATGATTGCATTTGTTTCTAGAATTCCTTGAGTCTTTTTGGAAGAATGTACCGTTCTGTCCTTTTGTTGTAATAGGGAATATGCATAAAAAAATATTCATTTTTTTCATAGTTCATCTGAAAGTATACAAAAATAGAATAGCGACAGTCAAAACATAATCGAATTTGATCGAAAAACAAACTAGATACAACATTATTAAACAAATATATCTGTCCCTCTTAAGAAAACAAAATGTTCTATGGCGTATGTATGGCCCGCATGACATGACGTCACATGTCATGTCGGACCTCTCTTTCTAACCATCAACTTTGAAACCTTATAGCTTTGTTTCTGAGCAAGATATTAAAAAAATAGTTTTTTATGTGTTTATCTGGAACTTGAAATATTTCGATAAATGAATTTAAAAAAATTGTGCATTGTGCAAATTATTACATGATTTTCTTAATAAAAAGCGTGTGACTGTTTATTGCACTAAAATTGTCACAAATTTTGGAGTGAACAACCACGAAAATCTTAAAACATAATATATTGACTGTTTATTGTTAAGTTAGTTTTAATATCTTGCAGTGTTGAAATAAATGCTAGTAAAAAAAACAATTTAAGATTAACCTTTACACAAAACCATATTTTTGGACAACTATGTTTTTATTACTATAATAATTATAGTTTCAGCTTAACATGTCACCCTGTAGTCCACAAAACCACTTCTAACGTTATGATAATGCAGAACTTTTAGAAGGATTCACGCTTTTAGTTTCCTGAGCAACTCCGTTTTGTCCCCTTTGTTAAAACTTCACAATTGCTGGCGTAACTTCGCTCTGTTCAGTTATCAAGACTCCGTGTGTATCGTTTGAGGAATAGACCGTTCTTCCGACAAAAGTTGCTCTTGCCGAGTTTTGTCATCGGAGAATTTGCATGGAATCGAAATAAATTATTGTGGCCGCGTCTTTGTTCTGAATTGGAATGCCATGCAGTGCTATTCAATAGGGTGAATTCTGTGGACATAAAGTGTTAAGATTTAGCAACAAAAACCATCTAATAAAAATAAATAAAGGCAAATATCTTTACAAAGTCTCGATATATTGCAGTGTAGATTATTGAACTCAAAGCTGAATTTAGCGCACCAAAATCTAGATTTTTGTATTATTCATTATTTATTATCAGCCCGCCTGTATGTCTACCTAATATACCCTTTCCAAAATATATCTTTTTCTCAACATAATACTTGAACCGATTTCTTTACCGGTTTCCTGATCGAACAAAACAATCCATCATTTGAACAATTGAAGAAACAAAATCGAATTCGCATATTTGTCCCAAGTGACAACAAAAACAAAAAGACTGGCGGCGACGACATTCGATTCTGAGCACATCCTAAACTGATTTCCTGGCTGAGAGCAGCATTATACGCGTGATTTGCGTTTCGAGACAAAGGCGCGTATGGAACTGCAGCTACATGACAATAGAGTTTCATTTGCATGCCCCGATATGGAAGAGGGGACGGGCTGACACAGTTCTGGAAAAGCGAACGTTGATGATTCATTTCGTCAGTTTTAGACAGCTCATGTTTTGTGAGGCTAAACGACGTATTAGAATCTATTGACTCCTTGATTAACACAGCAGCAGTTTTAAATAATTATACTCAAAAGACTTTCTTCTTTTTAAAATCAGAAGTAACCTTTTTTGGCAAGGAAAACGAGTTGAGAAATGTATACTTGCCCCGATTATAATAAATTACCTTAGCCGGAGCATCGTCGTCGGTGGTGTGCCGTACCAATGTGTTACCGAATTTCAAATACATTTCTTACGGTGTTGGAAAATATTGTGAGGAACCTGCACACTCCTGCGAAGAAATTCAAAGATTGTGTGTGAAGTCAACCAACCCCCGCCGCGACGTACCGTAAGCACCATTGACTTGCACCATCAATGGTGCAAATGCAACTAATTAGTTTCGTCCCGCACTGGGCCAGCATGGTCAACTATGGCCTGATCGCCCTACTTCAGGGTAGGCTCAAGGCCTTCGGTGGGGACGTATGCGAGCTTTTGATGATGAACCTGAGTTTAGCAAGAAAATAAAGACCATAAAGAGACCATATCGACACGTTACATTATTATAGGTGCCTAAAGTAAAAAAATCCCAGCTGGGACATTATTTAGACCAATATATATTACAAATACCCCGATACCCCCCACAAATAACTCATAAGCCACAAGAATCCTACAAATACTTGCAAAGTAACGGTGTACATTAAATCGTAGTTGCTCGAATGATTTATTCAGTGAAGCATTTCATATGTAAATGTAACCCGTGACTATCGTTTGAGTCTACATTATTTCAAAGAATATTTTTGATATACAGGTGTAAGACCGTGTGCGAATGAGCTATTACTGTTACTAATCTCACTGTTTTCTTCATGGACCAGTTAAGTAGATATGCATGCACAACTAGCATACAGGATATTATGATGTAAAAAAAACAACACAATCAATGAAAAGCTTAAAGATTTCTGGGGCTAAATATCCAGTGCAAATTTAATTATCAAAGTGCCGATGATGATGATGATGAATCACTTTTGATAAAAATACACCAAGCTTCAAACCGCTTAAACGGCCGTGATCATCATTCGCAGTCTACATCCACCCACGCTCGGTAACGGCCTTTTCGAGCCTTCTGCTCCCCCGCAAGTCCCCCGCTATATTACTTCTCTGGTAGAAATAGCGATTTGTCCATCAAATTTTTTGTTGGTTCTCCTGTCAAATAAAAAATAAATAAATAAATAATAAAAATATGCCTTTACTCCCTTGCGCCATTCTACAAATAATTGAAAAAAAAAATACATTACTGATAATTCTGTTTCAAAAATTCGGGATTTAAAAATTATTATAACCGATTGGTACCTTCTTGGAGACGAGTTTTTAGTGTTTATTGTATGTCTGTAAATCTTTATTTACACGACTGCCCAAAAAAAGGAGTGTAAATGTAAGTGCGTTTCTTTGTTTCACCATAACTTCTAAATGGCTGGACAGATTTGGATGTGTGGCGTATCGTTAGAATCCTTACATCATCTCGGGTGACACTGGCTATAATTCAGTCAGTGTTGAAAAGAAAATCCACCAAAATAGATACAAAGCTAACGCTACACTTAACTAAATAATGTTCTTCACCTACTGGCAGTTTTGCATGACTGACTATTATATGTTACATGGATGACCAGTCTACTCTTCATGTGTACAATTAATAATATCTTCAACTATCACATCAGAAGTCTTTCATTCCAAAAATATTTATTACAAAAGATACGAAAAATATTTTCTATAATAATCCGTCCGGCCCAGAAATAAATGCGTACGTGGTTATAAACAACTATATGGCATACCCGCACTTAACATAGGAGGATCGGATCGGCTGCGGCCTCAAAATGTTTCGTATGCAAAACAGGAAAAAAAGGAATACCATAGAGGTCAAAGTAGCTGGAAAAGTCAGCAATTTGTTTTTTAAACAATAAAATTTTAATCAAAATACGTTTTTTAATTATAATAATTGACCGAGCGAGCGAAGCGTCTCTGCTTCAGCTTGGCCAAATTTGCTTTTGTATGTCCATCTGTTTGTGGATTTGTTTGTTTGCTTGTTTCACTCTACAGGTCGCGTTTCTCAACCGATTCTCGTGAAATTTTGTGAGCAGGTTCGATAAATTAATCGAATTTTTTTTATCGAGCCAGTTTTGTTATGGGGATTGCCAGCTTACAAGGTCTACCGCTGAGGCTGTTTTCCTCTACAGGTCACATTTTTTTTTTGGGACGATGGGAGGGGATGTTTGTGGAGAAAAAATAAAAATAAATATGAAAAAATATACAGACTCGCGAGGTCTACAGCTCACAGAGCCACTAGTAGATATTATATATAGCAATGCAAAAATCATGCAATTTTAAAAAGTTTCGAGACAAAAGTTTTTTAGTTTCATGGCTGACCGAGAGGTTTTGCGTTGGCTAACACGTTGTATAAGTAGCGACCGCGTTTTTAGTAAGCGTGAACATTTTTCGGCTGAAACGATAATGATGATTAAACCATGTAAGCGCCCAAAAATTGATTTTTTTGGAACTAATTTATAATGTTATGTACATAAACTTTCCTCATGAATAAACACTTTTAGGTTTTCGCGGTTTCCTCATGAATCACGTTCATTGGCGGTAACTGCATCAAAATCCCTTGCGTGGTTTAGAAGGAATTAGTGGATATACAGACAGACGCGGAAAGCGACTTTGTTATAATACTATGTAGAGAAGAAAAAATATTATTGGTTATAAAAAAGGTATTTGTGTATGTGTAACCCCAGCAAAATGTAACGCGTTAGAAGGATGAGAGTCGTGGTTATGTCGACCGATCTCGGAGTGGCAATTCCAGCCAATAAACTAAGGTTTGAATTCTTTGGCGAAAATATTCAATTCCTAGTCTGCGACGTGCTTTGCGAGAGTAGCATCATAATCCTTTTTTTGGCCGAGGCCAGACTTCGATTTTAAGAGAGGCATAAATGTGACGTGTTTTGAATACATAATAAGAAACTATTCTCAAGCTACGAAACAATCGAGTAATTTAACTTATGAACTGCGAAATTAGCCATGCTAGACTATATTCTGTCGAATCCAATCTTCAGAATCAATAAGTCTGTATATGGATTCATTAATTTATTTAAATTTTGAATAATTTATTACTGATTTATAATTAAACAACACATTTTTAAATAATGTGATATTTTAATTTTAAGGTATTATTTTTACTAGTAATACAACGCATTGTGATTATAACTGACAAGTATGTGTAAATGTAATGATACCATGAAATGTTTTAGAAATCGATAAATCCTCAAATGTAGGGCACTTCTTCAGTCTTATCGTTCAAGATGTAATAACAGATCAAGTTGATGAATTAGTAATTCGCATTTCTCTCGAAAACGAGACCATTCTCCACGCCTGTTCTAATGGAAGGCTGAGCGTAGTATGTGTCCAGAATTCGCAAACAGGCAAGTCCTTTGCAATCCGTGTATCCGCAATTTGCAAGCCGATGCACTCAGTCTCCGTATTCTGATAAAGAATTACACAATAGATTGAATACTGGTGGTTTACTTGTTACATTTGTTAAGGAGACATCTCTAGACAATATTTTAGGAGACATCTAGGCTAAAATGATAATCTTGTACGTCCAAAAATATTCCCTATTCCTACAACATTTCATAAATTATAGACACAACAGAACTCGTGAGTGTTTTTTTATTTGAGTTTTGCGGATTGCGTATCTGAGTTTTGTTTCGATAAGATTAAATTTATAGTGTAAACATTAGTACAGAGATATTTTATATATTGTCCAACGATTTTTTGGAACGAGCGCAAAATAGCCGTCACAAAATGGCGTTATGAGTTTATCAGAATCAGTGTGTAGGCCGGCTCAGGCTCAGACCTCACCATTCAATGGACAGCATTTACATAACATAGAGCCACGACTGGGCCGAGGGTTGCGGAATGTTTTGTGATTGTTTCCCTCACTGCACAGTCGCGTGTGTTGTTCTCTGTTTGGGGTGTCTGCAACTTTGATTGATTTACCAACAACGGTGTTTTGTTAACGTGCTCATTGTTTCCGCTTTATTCTGTAATAAATAGATATTTTGAAAATACTAAAATTACGCTTATTTTTGACAATAGTTGCACTAAAATTGTAACTAGCTTTGACATCGAAAAGTATAAATAATTTTGACTCAATAAAACAGAAGATTACTGATTTCTTATGGAGTATGTTAGATACTAGCTGGTCAAGACTGGTTCAAGACGTTTGTTATTTTTGGACGATAGGGTTCCGTAGTCAACAAGGAACCCTTATAGATCTTCTATCTTAGACTAAAACTTCTCCACGCTTACACAACATTGACTAAGGTTACCGAAAAGTAGAAAAAATTTATTTCATTCTGCTGACGTAATTTTTCAATTTTAGTTGTTTTCAAAACTATGTTGTTCACGTTGACCTTCGGGAATATTTTGAAATTATTTTATTATTTTCCCGCTGTCCTCGTACGTGACTAGCCCAACGTGGACAGCGGGAATAAATAAACTTAAATTTCAACTGCCTTTTACTTTCATGTTTATTCTGCCACACCCAGCTTTCACTTCCATACTAGCTTTGTAATACTAGAAATAAAATAGCGCACCAACAATTTAGCAATTCTTTCGTGGGGGACTGTATTTGTTTCTATAACGAAATACTAGATGATATTTTAAAGCCCAATAACCAATTTAAACTAAATTAAAAAGATTTGATATAATGAGCCTAACTATAAGATAAATGATTCAAATCAACGGCCCGGTACAGCCCACTGCTAGACTATGAGCCTCCTCCACTTGAGTGGAGGGTTTTGCCATAATCTCCACGCTTGGCAGGCGGGTTGGAGATCAGATAAATGATTAAATGATAAATGAAATCAAATGATTATGTAGCGAAGTTTTTATAAATTGAATACCATATTTCGTTAGGCAACACACACATGCACGTACATTCTTTTAGTTTACGGTCAATGTTTGACCTATTTTGATCCGCTTAACAGAAGGGTAAAGAAAAACCTAAGTTCGTTTGAATTAAATCCCTTATTTGCTCTTTTGGGAGGAATGTCAAAAAATTCCTTTTTTTTCTATCTCCTATTACTCTCATCCGAGGATATTGATCAAAAAGGCAAATATTTATTCCATAATGTAACTACTACCTAGAAATACTCGTATATGTGAAAAAATGTGTCTGAAACAAGTGTAGATTTTTTATTACTGTTTATGAACTAGTTTTTCCTCTTCAAATCACAGGCAATTTTATTCATACTACATTACAATACAATAAAAGGATTTGCAAAATACGACAAAACCTTAATTAAAAAAATTAATAACAATCAATTATCATAAAAATGAATTCCCTGAGTTTTAAGACTTTTTTAGATTTTGATGAACATACTTAGTTGTTAGTGGGGTGTAAGGGGTCTAAATAACATCTTACAGACCTAAGCCAACCTCACCTGCTCGTTGGTGCACCCTGCTGAGAACAGCCTCGTAAGGAACCTTGGTAGAAACCAACGAGGCTCTGGCGACCGTAGTTCCTTTCGAGGTTTTGGGGGTCAGACGGCAGTCGCTTCATGTAATACTACAAACCTGTCAATTATTATGGAAATGTCGGATAAAGTTTTGGGTACAATGGCTAGGGCGTCGCCGCATAACGACGCGCAGGCACATCGCCCTACACCTGCGATAAGTGGACTAGGGCTACCGTGTCAAGTACGGGCACGGCTAAAGACGCAAGTACCCAAAATGAAACTCCGCTTTGCCACCTGGAAAATAGGTTCTCTAACAAGCCGCTGCCGAGAACTGGCAGACGTGCTGATGAAACGTAGGGTGCATGCTGCATTCCTGCAAGAGACTCGTTGGAAGGGTAAAAAGTCACGTGACATCGGTCAGGGATAAACGCTGATTTACACTGGGTCTCCTTCAGGGAAGAATGGTGTGGCAGTAGTACTGTCTGAAGAGCTCCAGAAAGGCCTTCTTGAAGTCGATAGACTGAGCGACAGACTCATTCGAGTGAAGTTATTGATAGAGGGTGTTGTTACACATCTTGTCAGTGCCTATACTCCCCAAGTCGGATGCCAAGAATCAGAGAAAGAGGCCTTCTGGGACATGTTCGAAGACGTGCTTCGCTGCATTCCAAACTCAGAGAGCATAATCGTGGGTGGAGACTTGAACGGGCATGTAGGTGATGACTCACGGGGTTCTAAACGTGTTCACGGCGGGTATGGCTATGGTCGTAAGAATGCAGAGGGAGATTCAATTCTCAGCACCTGCCTCGTATCAGATTTGGCTGTCGTGAACACTTTCTTCCAAAAAAAACCTGAGCACCTCATAACTTACAAAAGTGGGTCACACTCTACCCAGATAGACTATCTGCTCATAAGAAGGAGCCAAATCAGCAAAGTGTCTAACTGCAAAGTTATTCCTGGCGAAAGCCTCACATCGCAACACCGCATTCTTGTCATGGACATGCTGGTAACACCAAAGAAGAAAGTGCCCGAACGACGTAGACCCACAACTAAGTGGTGGCTGCTGAATGGACCAAAAAGAGATGACTTCCGCGAGGCTGCTCTAGGCTTAGATTTAAGCCCAAGCGAGGAAGAATCCGCCGAAAGTCAGTGCTCTAGGATCCAATCAGCTGTCAGCGCATTAGGAAAACGGAAGCTCGGCACTTGCAAGGGAGGCCGCGTCATCGACAAGGAAACGTGGTGGTGGAATGACTTAGTGCAGGAGGCAGTTCGGGAGAAGAAGACACTTTTTAAAAAGTGGCAAGACACTAAGTCTCCTGAAGACCGCGAAGCATATAGAGCAGCCAAATGTGCCGCAAAACGAGCCGTTGCCAAAGCGCGGCACGATCAATTGTCTCCATTATACGACACATTAGAGACAAGAGAAGGCCAAAAATCTATTTATCGTTTGGCAAAGGCTCGGGAGAAGGCAACACAGGACATAACCAAATGTCTGTGTATCAAAGACTCCAACGGCATTTTGGTTTGTGACGCAGTGCGAGTAAAGGAGAGGTGGCGTAGCTACTTTAACGAGTTGCTTAACACGCAACGCGCAAATGTGTCCTCTCCGGAACTGCCCCCTAATCTTGGACTTGTTGCCCCAATAACACCAGACGAGGTACTGACCTTTTTAACCGAATTCTGACCGGCCGCAAGATGCCCAACTCATGGAGATTGAGCATTATCACTCCAATCTATAAAGGCAAAGGTAGTGTACAAGACTGTGGAAGCTACCGAGGTATTAAGGTCATGTGTCACACCATGAAACTCTTTGAGCGCGTAATCGACTCAAGGCTCCGGCAAGAGTGCACTGTCTCCGAGTGTGAGTATGGGTTTCGTCCTGGCTGTGGTACCATAGATCCCATCTTTGCCCTAAGAATGCTAGTCGAGGCCTACAAGGAGAAGAAAAAGCCATTACATATTGCTTTTCTTGATCTACAGAAAGCTTAGTTATCTGGTGGGCTTTGAAGGAGAAGAATGTGCCACACATTATACGAGACATGTACCACAACTCGAAACCAATAGTGAGGACCGCCGTTGGCGATACTCACCCATTCCCGATCACAGTTGGAGTTCACCAAGGCTCGCCCCTGAGTCCTTTTCTGTTCAGCGTAGTGCTAGACGTAGTTTTGGCACGAGTTCACGAACCATATCCGTGGCTTATGATGTACGCTGATGACATTGCACTGACCGATGAGGACAAACAGAAACTGGAGCATAAGGTGAATCAATGGAAGGGTGCGCTAGAGAACGGCGGTCTGAAACTAAATGTTGCGAAGACCGAATACATTGCATGTGGCAGCACGGGCTCCGACCCCATAAAGGTAGGAGACGAATTTGTCGTGAAAACGGATGGAGCCCATCAATTAATAAAAAAAAAAAAAATTTAAATACCTTGGGTCCGTGCTGCACGAGTCTGGTGAAATCGATCACGACGTTCAAGCCCGAATAAGCGCTGCTTGGGCAAAATGGCGAGAAGTAACCGATGTCCTCTGCGACCCCAGGATACCGGTGAAGCTAAAAGGCCTTGTGTACAAGAGCATCATCCGACCAGTCCTACTATACGGCAGCGAGACCTGGCCTGTCCTCGGAAGACATGTCCAGCAGCTACACGTCACGGAAATGAAGATGTTGCGATGGATGTGTGGCGTTACGCGATTAGATCGAATTCGTAACGAACACATCCGTGGCAGTCTCGGAGTCCGTGACGTAGCGGATAAGCTTCAGGAAAGTCGCCTCCGATGGTATGGCCATATAAGCCGCAGACCGTCAGACTATGTAGGAAAAAGATGCCTCGACCTCACTGTCCAGGGCTCTAGGCCTAAAAAGCGCTGGCTGCACGTCGTGAAAGCGGATATAGAAGAGAACAATCTCACACCTAAGGATGCCGAGGACCGGGCAAAGTGGAGAAGATCAAGTAGGAAAGCGGACCCCAGCACTAGGCCGGGAAAACGCTAGGACGAAGAAGAATTGTCGGGCTTGTCGGCTTGCCTTTAATTTTTTAATAGCGGAACCAATCAGTATTTAATTTAGATTAGATGTGTAGTCTATGGTTCTAAGTAACTTACAACATTATTTCCACAGTGCAAAGTAGAATTTCTTAGATCTGTATGGAAAAACCGTTGGCAACTATTTTGCCAATGCTAATGAAAGGGGTTTGGCTCTTGTAAAATGATATCTCACACGTTTATTACAACTTTTCTTCAACTTTTCTTTTTGTTCTATCTATCACTATGCCTTATTTTACGTTTCTACGTTGCTTAGTTTTTGTGAAAACCTTTTGTGACAGACGGACAGACAAACACGCGAGTGATCTTATAAAGGTTTCGTATAATATATTATATTTTATCGTGAAGTACGTGAAGTTTGAAAACATTTTTTACTACGATTTAGTCGAATTCTCCCCTCTAAGATAGGACCTTTGTTCCCTCTATACCAGATTCCCAAAATACCAGATGACCATCATCGTTGGCTATTGTTCCTGTGAAATACATGTTTTTCTAAACAATGTTTCCTTAGCACTTTTGAGTATATGAAACTGCTCTGAAATCTGTACTAAATAGAATCTGCCTTTAGGCGAACGAAGGATTTATTTAACTCAAATGCAGCGGAAAACTGTCGTTTTTCATCCTTACAATGCATACAATCAAGAAAAAAAAGCGGAGCTTTTCGATCATTTTTCGCGTGGCATAGCTAATTTTCAAGTGTGGCCGGATTTTAGAGGACTGTGGAACCATAATGAACAATAACTAGCGTCTTTCTTAAGTCTGTATGAAAAAATATTTGATTGCTGGGCAAAATAGTAGTCGTTTCACGATCACTAAATCCCGTCAATATGTTGTTTCACCTACTTCCATGTATTCCGTTGCGATCGTGATGGCGTAAACGCGTCGCGATATCGCGTGCCGTAAAACCTACTCGTATGCGTTTATGCTATCATAAATTTGATCGGTGGAAAAAAGTGTTTCGACTTTTTCTAAGCGAGGATAGAAAGCGTTGACGCTTGAGCACTAAAGTGGTCGTCGACAAACTTAAATGATCCGCTTTATTATCTGGAAACACTTTAGTGGGTGATTTTCTTTATTCTTACCGAGCACAATATCAGACAGTAATTGTAACAACGTACTAACTTTCTTTTGAAACACACCGCAAGATGATAATTTTTCAGGATATCAAACATTATGTTCTTTATGCACAGTTGTTTTTTCTCTCAAAAAATTATCCATTAGTTTTGAAGCTCGCACAAAAGATAATTCGAGCACATCTTAAATGAAAAGTCGGAAGCACAGTTTTCGAACTTTGACAATATTCTATTACATCTGTAGATCCAACATTCACCCTTCGATAAGAGTGCAGAGATCGCGACCGGCAAAAGAAGGGATTCCATAATCTATTTTAGTAAGAAGTTTGCCACTTCTAAAACTTTTGCTAAAAATTTTCCAACTTTGGCTCTTTCGGCTTTAGAGCAAAACCTTAAATGAAATACACTGGACATATTTCGCTTGTTATCCCAACACGTTACGGGTAAAGCTCTTGCAAAGTTTCAAAAACTTGTCCGGAAACGACGCAAAATAGTTTTCTAGTGTGGCTTTGAATCAAGTAGGGTTGGGCCCAAGTAGAGCTGCTATCTGAACTCATCTTCTTTCTTTCTTTAGCCAGATCTGTCCCACTACTGAGTGAATGCTACCCCTTATTTCTTCTACCGTTTTCGATCGTGAGCCAGTGACTCCCATCCTAATCATTTTCAAAAGCGTCGAGATGGTCTCGCCATCGTTTTCGAGGTCTACAATCTGCTGATAAAAAAACGCAATAATACAGTCATGCGCACCCCCACCCGCCTCGGTAAGTGCGCCGCATACGTTTGAGGAATTTGGTAACAGCGCACCTACGACCATTGAGCTATTATTATACTTCAATGCCTACGACGCGACGACGACGTAGGGGCCGCGCCGTCACATTAGGAAATTATGCACCTACGAGGCGGGCTTACCCGCACAGTATGCCACGCTCCACCTACGTGCATAGCAGACGTTAGCATCGAAATAATCTTTACCTAGTTTAGGAATCAGGATTTCCACTATCTTATATTCCGTTTTAAACTCACTTGTTCTAGTTTCTAAGATAATCAAAATTGTTTCTTTGGTTAATAAAGATATTATTATGGGGATATCATTATTATTATTATTATTATTATATTGGTTCATTTACATCAAGGTAAAAAAGCTTGACAAACTGAACGGATTGGGATTAACTTGGATTAACACATAGGATACTTTTTACGGGAAAAAATCCTATTCCCGCGGGAAAATCTTACAAAACGCGGGCGTAGCCGCGGACGGACCACTAATTTGGAATAAAAATTGTACGTACCCTGGATTAACACATAGGACACTTTTTACGGGAAAGTCTTATATCTATGAAAAATTCCATTAGCCAAATACGTATTCAGTAAAAACAGTGACAACTTTCAAACACTAGTTACTGAAACTCGCACACCCGCATAAGATCAACTCTACAGTTAAGTGCTGCTTCGCGACCAAAGTCTTAAGAATTTAGGATTTTCGCCCCTTAAGCCGAGTTCAGCCAAGTTGAGAGTACATAAAATTATCGAGTTTTACATGGATAGTAAGCAGAATCTAATGTAAGACATTGATCAACCCTTGTAACAAGCTAGGATGTATTAAGGCGTTGGGCCAAACATTTTAACGCTGCTCAACGTGTCATCAGCTTGACGCCTGAACTGCCCCTAGCCACCGAGCTGGATAAGCTTCTATCACGTGACAAGGATGTCTCTGCATTCAGACAACAACAAAACAAGCGGGTGGTTGGCACTGACCTTATACCGGGAGAGCTGCTTGAGTACAGCTGCGCGGCGGAGGAGGTGAGAAGCCGCACACGTTGGTTTGAGAACTATTTGTTCGCAGGTGGGGAACAAAAAAAGTGAAGAAAAGGAGAGAGTCTCGGATGATTTTAAAGTGTTTCGCATAAGTGCCCTCTACTAGAATGAAAGTGACCATTCCGATTGCAACTAAAAGGCTTTTGCGGGAGTTGTTTTAAACCGCCTGAAAGATTTGTCAGAAAGGATTCTACCCGAAAACTAGCTTGGCTGCTAGCTACCTGACCGAGGCACCGGTAAAGCTATTTTTGCCGTGCGTCAACTGTGAGAAAAATATATAAGAAAGCTGGGATGCACGACAATATAAAGTGTCCCGTTACCAGTGAAACAAGCGTGTGTTGCGACGTATTAAAAAGAATAAAATATTACCTCATGGACAGTACATTTGATTCATCTCCTGGACCTTGTGGTCAAATATATACCTACCATTCACGCCGACCTTAGCAATGAAACTACAGGAAACGAAGTTCCAATATTATTTGCCCTTTTCCAAAACAAAACTCAGTATACATACCAAAGACTTTTCACACTGGTAAAACAGGCTATTCCCGAATTTGCACCCACGTATTTCAAACTAGATTTTGAAATGGCGGCAATTAATGCGTTGAAATCTGAATTCCCAGAACATAACTGGGTTATTTTTTCATTTTTCCAAAGCACTTTGGAAGAAAGCCGGTGAAATAAGGTTGACAGAAATACTAGGAGGTAAAAAATACCTGAGAATGTGTGCGGCTATGGCTCTTCTCCCATGGCAGTCGATACCAGAAGCATGGTTGTACATGGAGCATAACCATCCTAAAGGGAAGGTTGTGACAGTTTTCCAGGCTTACATGTCAAGCTAGTGGTTGGGGCGTAAGTGCTCGTAATATCAAAAACAGCAATGGACACTGATCGTCGAATCCACAACATAATTGGCGACTTTTTCCGAACGAAAATTGAGATAGGGGCCTGTTTGCGGTGGTTATCAATACAGTGCGATTAAAAATTAACAGCAAAAAGTGTGGTTTATAATGTTTAATATTAATATTATTATGTTTTTTTATTACAATTACATATCACGTGAAGATTTTTTATCTTCAACTACACAACGTCAGTGCGAGAATGAGGGCAACATTCCAACAAGTTCCTGTAGACGTCTATAATGAGCCGATTTCTTTAAAAAATACTTTTTACGGGAAAAACGGTTCGGTTCGGTTACGGTTCTGGTCTCTATAGATGGCCCCAAATGTCATTTTGATTTTTTAGCAAGGTATTGAAACTTCTTTCACTCGGCGATCTCAAAATTACTTATAAAACCAATATACTTTCGAGTAGATATTTCATTATTCTAAGATTAATACCTACAGATTACATTTTATTTTGTTTATGGTGGCAAGGATACAAACAAATAAATTAATAAAATAAAAGAAGTACCATTTTATTTATTGAGTAACAAAAACCTAAGTTAATGTTTAAGTAATAGGAACAAACGATATTGTAGAAAATTTAGGCTCTACACAGATAACATCCAATATTATTGCGTTGAACATCTAACCTGTTAGTTTTATTCTACCTACTGCAGCATTCCGCTGCGGCTCTAAACCTTTTTTTGATCTTCTCCCCTAATCTCGTCCTTTCTTTTTTTGCTTAGGCGCATTTTTGACTGTCTTTCAAATTTTAAATTCCCCTTTTTTGGCTGACACGTTCGATTTTTCCCGACATTCATTCATTCTGATATTTTTTCTCGACACAAGAACAATCTAAATGTTTATCTCCTTTTTTTATTAATTTCAAAGCCTTTTCTAAGGTTGTGTCTTCAGTAACATGCCCTAGCGGCTTATTACGCGTTGTTTACGCGAATTTAGTTTTGTGGCCAAATGCCCGAATTATTGTGATTCGTTTATTCTTCAACCGGTAAGTTTTTCCGCACCTCGTCTTCCTCTCGTAGTTCTTTAGCAACGTCCTGTTCCTTTTAACTTTCTCCCAGTAGTCCATCTGTTAGCCAGTGGTTTTACTTTCTCCTCCTTTTACAGCCCCGCGCGGTCTTATTTACCGCGGGTGCGAGGATTGGATAAGATGAGCACCAATCCTGAAGCATAGAAGCGAACGTCCCAACCCCTACCTACTGGATGTCTCGAACGGTTGCTACAATCCATTCTGGGAGTTCTGCTGGACCAGCACGAAGACACCGCCGTTACATTAATCAAAGTCGCGATATTCTCGTTTAGGATAGGCTAACTTCCCAAATATTTTTTTAGTGCTCTTGAAGACCATTTTAAAAACGCTTTCTCTCTCTTACCGCAAAATAATTTATCTACTGGTGCCAATAGATCTTTTAAATAGCGGAGATAATAATAACAGATTACCTGATTGTGTGTGTCTTCAGTTGCAGGTAGGCTTTGGACCAAACTTAAACCAATTCTGTGCTTTTTCTCAATATATCCTATTTACTGTCGGCTAGTTTAGATCTTTTCCTTTCCAAATCCTGGCTTAACAGCCAGGTGACTATCGGTAGTTCTTAATACAGTTAGTCTTGTCGCGCATTTACTGATTTGGCTTTAACCTTCCAGCCTAATTCCTTTTATTTTGCGTGATAGTATGGCGCCCGAACAGGGACTTCCATCCCTTTAACCAGTTTTCCCTATCTTCATCTAAAAATTAGCAATTTCCTAATTTTTTTTTATCCGTGACAGGAGGGTCACCGATCCTCGGTTTTTTGACACTTCCTGTCATAAATATTCCCCCTATTTACTCTTCCACCTAAACGTGAACAACATCTCACTTCAAAACCCATCACAAAACACATTCTACATTCACTCACTCAATAACTCTACTTTTCACCTGAGTCTTTGTCGAACAGGGTCTTCGAGACCGACTATCTGTTTGGCAAACGATTTCAACACTCCTACAACACCTACCTTTCCCTAGACACTATTCACTGATGAGTAGATTTCAATTTCGCTTAGGCAGCAGAATACGGCATAGCAGCCTCGTTACTTACATTTTTGGTTAGTTTTAGGGAATTTCCCAGTTGTCCAAAAGCTTTCTACGAAACAATCAGTAGGACAATTTAGGAGTCATATCACATTTATTGGCTTCCCGTATCAAAAACAATAATAAAGTAAAAAATCCTTGCTTCCTTTCTTCACGTTATGGTATTAGTAGTCGTTACCTGTTAAAAAAAATCAAAAGTAAAATAACTTGAAAATAACATTACACATAATATGTCAAATCTCTTACTCCATTTTGTATGAAAACACGAAATATTACCTGAGATTTTACCTTTGAATACGAGAGCGTAAGTTGTTTGATTTTACGCGTCGAATTTTGGAAAGCGATTTTCGCTTCGACTTATATTCGATATTTTTAGTTATATGATTTCATTTCTGAAATATATTCGCATTATTTTCATTAGACATTTCTTGCTTTGAATGTCAGTTCTTTGAATCCGTCAAATATTTTGTTCTTTCATTACTTTACCTTTACAAGGAAAAAGTTTGTATTTTTTTGAAACTCGATCTTCTCGACTTTGAGTCTCCTTACGAAATATTTTAGGGTCGCAGCACACGGGTTAATTTTTTGCGCCCAGTCTTTGTGTGTATGATTTAAGTGGCTCTATTATCGATTAAAAATGGAAAACGTCGACGTCTTGGACATGGGAGATCCGGCTGAAGACCAGTCTCCGGTCCTTCAGAGGTTTGATCGTCAAGACAAACAACAACTATTGGTCGACATCGTCCAAGAAGAGGTGGCTATCACTGTAACGCCCCGTGCCTCTCCTAGGGTACTTCCGAGACGTAGCGTTCTCACCTCACCAATCCCCTCTCCTATGGAAACGGGATCAAGATTTCAAAACCCAATCAATTTTACGCAAGTCTTACCAAGAGTTCCTCCGGTAGCTCATCCCCAACATTGTAGTAAAGGTCTTAGCTTGTCCAAGTGGAAGCTATCTTTTGACGGTCATACTTGTGTTCGTGACTTTTTTATAAGCCTAGACGAAAACATTATCGCATACGACGTCCATGAGGATTACGTCGTACGTCGCTTCCACGAGGTGTTGTCAGGTCACGCCCTAAAATTTTATAGGTCGATTAGGGATGACGCGCTTACCCTCCCACAAATAAAAACTATTTTTATTCGAACGTTCGGACCTGTCGATTTCGACGATGCTACTGAAAGGGAATTACGCAATATGAAACAAAAAGGAAATCAGCCTATCCGTGAGTTCCTTATTGAGATCAGGGCCTTAAATAGCAAACTTGCCCTGCCACTTTCTGACCGTTCATTGCTCCCCATTATCAAATTTAATTTGCACCCCAGGTACGCTCTGTGCCTTTCCACTAATCGCATTACTGACCTGGATACTTTGTTGGAGATCGCCGCTAATTTCGAAGCGTATGATCACCCGACGCAGAAGGCTCTTTCGCGTGACATCCCCGCTATTTGCGCCACTACTAATAATGTTTCTGTCGCGAGTACGTCCGCGCTATGTCCCAAATGCGACAAGCCTGGACATTCTTATCGTTCGTGTCCCAATATACCGGGCCAGATTTGCTTTAAATGCAAGAGTCCTGGCTTTTTGACCCGAGATTGTCCAAATTGTAACAAACTTCAAAAAAACTAGTTTACCACCGGAGATATCATCATGTTCAGATTTCTCCGGTACATTTAAGGGATTCCACCGACAATCGTCTTTTTATCGAGATCCGCCTTTCGAACCAACGTTGCGAAGCCCTTTTAGATACTGGCGCGCAGTTATCGCTCCTTTCTCGGAAGTTTCTCCAGGAAAATTTGAATACTCCTTTTATCACCGGTTCTCGACCCTCTGTGTTTTCGGCCGATGGATCGCCTATGGTTATTTTAGGATCAGTTTCTCTCTTAACCACGTTTAATGGTATTTCTTTTTTTCATGACTTCCTAGTTGCGGAGCATGTTTCTTCTCCCATCATTTTAGGTATGGAGTTTTCTAATAGGTTTGGTCTAACCGCCGTGTTTAGTGAGGCCTTTGAAAAGAATATTCGCGGCAGCCTTTTTTTGTCCAAGGATTCTTTTTCAAAGAAGGTTTACGTTAACGAGGTTCGCCAAGTTCAACCACGCCTTTTTTTATCTCCAGAGCAAGAGTCCGAGCTTCAACGAGCGATTAAGGATTTCGAGGAGATTTCGTCTGACAAAATAGGTCTGGGTAGAACCAGTTGGCTTTCCCACAAGATTAATACCGTTGGTCCACCTATTCGCCAACGTTATTATCCACTTTCCCCAGTTAAACTTAAGATTCTCAATGAGGAGATTGACAAAATGCTCGAGGCTGGTGTTATTCGACCCTCTCGTTCTTCATGGGCTAGTCCAGTTGTTATGGTAACTAAGCCAGATGGTTCTGTACGTTTTTGCGTTGACAGTCGTAAACTGAATAGTGTCACGATTAGAGATTCGTATCCTCTTCCTCGTATTCAGGACATTTTGGATAACCTTCGTGGAGCTCGTTTTATTACTTCCCTTGATTTTCGAAGCGCTTTTTGGCAGATTCCCCTCGCCGATAAAGAAAGTTGCGAGAAAACTGCTTTCATCGTACCTCAACGTGGTCTATTCGAATTTGTTAGGATGCCATTTGGTTTGACTAACGCCGCATCTGAGATGCAACGTCTAACCGACATGATTGTTAATTATGAATTCACTAGTAATTCTGATAATTGTGTGTTTGGGTATGTTGATGACTTAATTCTTGTTTCTCGTGATTTTGACGAACATCTGATGTTGCTGAAGAAGGTTAAAGATCGTCTTAAGGAGGCAGGTCTTTCTGTGAACATCAAAAAGTGTGATTTTTGTAAGTCTGAATTGAAGTACCTTGGTTATATTCTAAATGAACAAGGATTAAAAACCGATCCCTCTAAACTTGATTCTATTCGGGATTTTCCAGTTCCTACCACTGCGAAGGCTCTTCGTGGTTTTATAGGTCTATGTTCTTATTACCGACGATTCGTCGATAACTTCTCGTCGATCATTGCTCCACTTACGGTTTTGATTGGTAAAAGGAAGGGTCGTGATCCAATTGACTGGAATGATTCAGCCAACCTAGCTTTTCAAAAGCTGAAAGTTGCTCTCGTCAACACTCCTGTTATGGCTTGTCCAGATTTTTCTTTGCCATTTATTTTGCATTGTGACGCTTCATCAGTTGGTCTAGGATCGGTTCTTTCACAGATCATTGATGATAAAGAACACCCTATCGCTTACTTTTCTAAACTTTTTTCTAAAGCAGAACGTAACTACAGTACAACCGAGAGAGAGTTACTTTCTGTGCTCGAATCCATCAAGCACTTCCGTGGTTATCTCGATGGTACTAAGTTCACGATCGTTACGGACCATATTGCTCTCAAATGGCTAATGACCTTAGACAACCCTTCTGGCCGTCTAGCTCGTTGGTCTACCCTTATTTCGCAATTCAATTTTGATATCGTTCATAGGAAAGGCATTCACCACGTTGTTCCAGACGCCCTATCAAGAGCTTTTGTTGCTCCCGTTACTTTTGACCGCGGTCCAGATTTCACTACGGATGAGTGGTATAAAAAGGTTTATAGAGGTGCTAGTGAGCATCCGCAAATGTTTCCGGCCTATTGCATTCGCGACGGTGTTTTACTCCGCCACGTTCCCTTGTTAAACCCTTTGACAGGTGAATCTTGGCGCGTCGTTTTGCCTAAGGAAAAGGTCCGTGAAGCTGTTTGGGAAGCCCATAACACCTTCCCCCAAATACACCCTGGCATCACGAAAACCTATCTCAACATTAAAAAAACCTTGTACTGGCCAAACATGTTTAGGGATGTCACCAAAATCCTCAACGAATGCGAAACGTGTAAGTCTTATAAAATATCAAATGCACAGCCACGAGGTCAAATGCTATACCCCAAAGTAGTTTCTGCTCCCCTTCAAATGTTGTCCATCGACCTCATTGGTCCCCTTCCCATAGCGTACTACGGTTTCAAATATATCTTGTCCGTGGTAGATGTTTTTTCCAAATATGTCTGGCTGTTTAGCCTAAAAAAAGTAGATGCCAAATCTATCTGCGATTTGTTGGAGAACCAAATATTCTTTAATTTTGGTGTTCCTCGTTCTGTTCTTTGTGACAATGCTACCGTTTTCAGAAGTTACCATTTTAATAACTTTTTAACTAAATTCAATTCCCGCCCCTTTTATACCCCTTATTATTCCCCACAAGCTAATACCGTCGAACGGTATAATCAGACTATAGTTACTTGTCTGAGTATGTTGGTACGGGATAACCACAGACAATGGGCTCGTATGTTGCCCAAAGTCAAGTTATACCTGAATTCCTGCATCAACTTATCCACATCATTTTCACCAAACTTCCTTATGTTTGGTAGAGACGTCGTTCTCGACACATCGCGTGACGAACGCCAGACTCGATGCAACAATTTAGCAGAAAGTCGGGCAACGCACGCTGCGATGTTATCATCGTTAGACGAAGTCTATGCAAAAGTTGCAGATAATTTATCCTTCTCTTTCTTACGAAATTCCCGCTATTATAACAAAAATAGGCATTCCGTCGCTCTCAACGTAGGTGACATTGTCTGGAGACGTAATTTCGCGCGCTCCTCTGGAGCCGACTACTTCTCTAGTAAATTTGCTCCCCGTTTTATTAAAACCCGTGTTCTCAAAGTTGTCTCTCCGCAAGTTTATGAGCTGAAAGACTACGATTCGCCCCACGTGGGTACTTATCATGTTAAAGATATTTTAAAGTAATGTACCCACTATTTTTTCTGTCCTTTGAGGGTGTGGCCCGCGTCCAACTCTGGCCAAGCCACGCTCCATCTTTTTTTTGCGTACCTTTTTCCACCGTTTATTTTGAATTTTATTTGGCGGTCAGCTGTTTGCATTCGGCAACTGTCAAAACTTTTCGGGCGCGATTTTAGAAGTTGTCTGTCAATCCCTTGAAGACACTTCGCCTTTTTTCGTAATCGGTCGTCCATCTTCGACGCTTATTTGTGGATGTTCCACGTTTGAATTTTTTTGTGGCCAAACACTTGTTGTTTTCCACAGTGTTCTTGAGATAGATGAGACTTATCCAATTAGTCTCAACCCCTTAACTTACGCTACTAGTCTATTGACATGACATACAAACTCGAGTTTTCCTAGGCTTAGTCATTAGACTTGGAAGTCCATAGGTGTATAAACTTAGGTTTTTGCGTTGCAGTCCTATCTTTTGATTGTTTATAACGCTATGTGTTTTGTATAGGTCTTCTAATGTTAGGTTAGGTTAATGATTAGGTTGCGTTAGTTTTAGGACTTTAGTTGTTAGTTAACTTAGGAGCCCGGGCTGTTTAATTGATGTTACTCTTAACTGTTGTTTAATTAATGACAATTTTTAACTGCTATTTAACTAACGATTCTTTTCATTCTTCTCTTTCATTAAATTGGAACCATTAATGTTCCTCTCTTCATACTTTCAGTTGGACCTCGGATGCATGCAACCGTCTGCTGTTTTAAGATCCTCGCAACGGTCTGAGTGTTCCATACGCCTACCTGACTTCTTGCTTGGCGGATGATTAGCCATGATGGTTCATCGTTAACCATCTCGTCTTTCAACTACTCTGGCGTTTCATTCATTTGGATCATCTTTAATTTTAGTTCTCCTTTGCTAATTTTTTTTCTTCTTTTAGCCGACTTTCCTCTCTTTTTGCGTCGTTTGAGGGTACTGCAGCATTCCGCTGCGGCTCTAAACCTTTTTTTGATCTTCTCCCCTAATCTCGTCCTTTCTTTTTTTGCTTAGGCGCATTTTTGACTGTCTTTCAAATTTTAAATTCCCCTTTTTTGGCTGACACGTTCGATTTTTCCCGACATTCATTCATTCTGATATTTTTTCTCGACACAAGAACAATCTAAATGTTTATCTCCTTTTTTTATTAATTTCAAAGCCTTTTCTAAGGTTGTGTCTTCAGTAACATGCCCTAGCGGCTTATTACGCGTTGTTTACGCGAATTTAGTTTTGTGGCCAAATGCCCGAATTATTGTGATTCGTTTATTCTTCAACCGGTAAGTTTTTCCGCACCTCGTCTTCCTCTCGTAGTTCTTTAGCAACGTCCTGTTCCTTTTAACTTTCTCCCAGTAGTCCATCTGTTAGCCAGTGGTTTTACTTTCTCCTCCTTTTACAGCCCCGCGCGGTCTTATTTACCGCGGGTGCGAGGATTGGATAAGATGAGCACCAATCCTGAAGCATAGAAGCGAACGTCCCAACCCCTACCTACTGGATGTCTCGAACGGTTGCTACAATCCATTCTGGGAGTTCTGCTGGACCAGCACGAAGACACCGCCGTTACATTAATCAAAGTCGCGATATTCTCGTTTAGGATAGGCTAACTTCCCAAATATTTTTTTAGTGCTCTTGAAGACCATTTTAAAAACGCTTTCTCTCTCTTACCGCAAAATAATTTATCTACTGGTGCCAATAGATCTTTTAAATAGCGGAGATAATAATAACAGATTACCTGATTGTGTGTGTCTTCAGTTGCAGGTAGGCTTTGGACCAAACTTAAACCAATTCTGTGCTTTTTCTCAATATATCCTATTTACTGTCGGCTAGTTTAGATCTTTTCCTTTCCAAATCCTGGCTTAACAGCCAGGTGACTATCGGTAGTTCTTAATACAGTTAGTCTTGTCGCGCATTTACTGATTTGGCTTTAACCTTCCAGCCTAATTCCTTTTATTTTGCGTGATACTACCTACTGTTATTTTAAGACCAAATCAGTTAGATGTTATTATCAATGTAATAACCACCTTTATTTTTAATTGTATTGGCGGCACATAATGCACATATCTATAGTAAACTCGATAGAAAACTATCTCCAGTAAAATAATTATGAACTAAACTTCTTTTTTAATTAAGAGTGCGTTCTAAAACGGGTAGAGCGATTGATTACTTGTCAGCAGAAATTGTACTTATGGGATTTATTCAAAAATTTAATTGAATTGATCAAAGAATTTATAGTGCTTAAATACTAACAATTATTTAAGCACTTTTGTTTTGTTTTCATATTCCTTGTTGAACAGAACTAAATAAATTGTATTCACAATAAAAAAAAGGGAAAATTAACAACTTTTTTCAACCTTATTGCGATAACAATCAAGTCCTTTAAAATAATAAAATAACCCTAACCCTACCCTATTATTATTAACCCTTGCCGCCGCCGCCGTTAAGTAGCAAGGAATATAAATAAGTAAGTAAGTAAAAACACTTTATTTAAAATAATTTTAAAACTGAAAGAAAGTGTGCTTTCCTTTAAGTTTGATTTACGGAACTTTTATAGAACTTGGTTGTTAGTTGGGGGACTAATAGGGAAATAGACGAAAATAGACGAACTAGGCAATTGACGAATTCGGAAATGGACGAACGGAAACTGACTATGCGAACGGTGCTGAATTAATGAAATTGTTTGGTGAAGATTAATTTGCTCAAAGCACTAAATCCCCGAAGCAAATTTAATACGGTATTGTCGCGTTCGCACCTTATAACCTTTTGTTACTGGTGATAAAAGATATGTTTTTTTTAAGGGCTTTAATTTGTTCGAACGTGCTCGTTTAATGTTCCTTTGTAGTTAGTCTAAAAAATGCTTTACAAGAGAAATAAACTCTCATGTCATGTATTTTCTATATTCTATTTCATAGCTACCAGTTAGATAGGTTTTACACAGAATAGCGATCCTAGGGCCTCTACTAATAATATAGGTATATTGCTACGCACTCCAAGTACCCTTACAGTATTGTAGAGTCGAATGAAGGCGATGAAATTTGTTAGAATCGTTAAAAAGTTCCGCAAAAGAAATATAAGTTGGGTTCCCAAGAGAAATAAACATGAAGGCATTCCAACAGCTCTAGCCCGTGAATTTTTTGGGGTGGCACACAAACTTTTGTCTCGAGACCTATTTCTGAGTAAACCTTGAAGAAACTGTCGTAGAATTATCGTAAACCAAATGCCTATGAGTAGGAAACTTTTGACGGGTGAAAGTTGCGAGACGATGATTGAAATAAATAAAATAAAAGCTCTTTACAGGGTGTAAGGAAAAGTCTCATTATCATTTTAACCACATAACGTGTTAGTGATGTGCAACAACTTTTTACTATGGGGCCGACTCTAATCAATAATATATAATTTTACAAAAGCCTTTAAAAGTAAAAAAAAATCATAATTAAACCAATTCCAGTTCATTAATGGGACTAGAGAGCATGAACAGTTGCATAAATGAACCATTTATAATCCAATGGAACTAACGAGAGCAAAAAGTTGCACTAGTTCCATCATGGGACTGTTCAATGGTATACTATGGGAACATTCGTCGGGTGGTAGGTTAGCCCATGAAACTGAACAACTTTGTTCCACAACATTCATTTATATGATAATAAGCTTGTGTCAACTAACAATGAAATCAATGGATGAATGTTTCTAGACGTAAATTGTAATATTTAAACAGGGAAAACCGAAATAATTCCACATAAAAATTAATGATTATTGTTATTTTTACAAATTAAAATCAAATAAATACCCCCCCTGGCCCCTCCGCTGTGAACGTCAATCAGAACGTATTACGTCACATAGTGGTATGCCGCCATTGTTGTTTTGACGCTTGGTTAACTTTTTCATACAACAGCACAAGTGAACACAATCGTTTGCCACTATGTGACGTCATTCACGACGCCATGACACTTTCTTGTGTTTTTACGCCAGATTAAAAATATTTTCTTAAAACTTAAAATATGTGTTTTAAATATAATTTTTATCATGAAATATTATTTTTTTGGGGTAATACAGGTACTAAACTAACGAAATAAGCCATTTTTGAAATTTACGACACAGGCCTATTGAGGGGAAAAAGAAAGGGGGGTAGTTGAAATCACACAAGATTCAAATGCAATACTTTTTACAAGATTAATTTTCTGTAACCTGATATTGAAGAAAATTTAAACTAAATCGTTCGAATCGTTTTTAAGAACAAATTACCCAAAGGTCAAAAGTACCGACGGCCCAAGAGGAAATTAAACGGAAGCGTTTCAAATATCGTTAGAGCCTATACGATCCCCTTTTGGGTTCCGTTGTAGTACGAATTTTAATTTGTGGTCATTTTAATATAATCGACTTATTCATCAATGTATTTATTCTTTTAAGTTGAGTTTACTTTTTAGACGCGACATTTTCTACACATTGCTCTTTCTTTATAAAGTTTTATATACATTGCTCAATTGACTTTCTGAATTAAGCTTGGTTTATTTAAATTCTATAGCATAAATATATTTTTTTTTGGCGGTTAAGTCCACTCTGATATTACAATAATAGGTACATTATCTGTGGTTGCAATTCATCTTCATTCAATCGCCAAAAACTATGATTGGTAACGTTGGGAGCCAAGCCAACAGTTTCTAGCAAGTCGATTATCAATCCGGCTTGTATGCGGAACCCAAGAGAAACAAATTGAATAAGCAACCTCGCGTAAACCGTTTTGAGGTCAAACGAGCGGTATTTGTAATGATGCCTCGGGGCTGCGAACAGGATTGAACTCGGAATATTGATGTTATTACGGCGATTCCTTGCTTCTATTGATAAAAAAAGTATAAATTTATTATTTTTGTGCTGAAGGACAATAATTTTATTGAACACTAGCGGTCCACCCGCGGCTAAGCTCGATTCGAGATTTTTCCATGGGAATAAGACTTTTCCCGGTAAAAAAAAAGTATTCTATATGTTAATCCAGGTTACAAACTATCTTCATTCCAAATTTCGTCCAAATCTGTCCAGTAGTTTAGGCGTGAAAGCGGAACACAAACATCTAAACATCCTATATTTTCACATAGTGTAATGATAGAGAGAACGAATAATACCACCAAAAACAAACATGTAAATGGGTGCTAAGTTCAAGTAAGGACTTCGCCAATAAAGGCTGTGGGATCTCTCATGGGTACCAAGTTCTATAAAAGTTTCGTAAAAATTTTAAAACAGGAAAGCACGACTTTATTTCTATTTTAAAATTGTTTATGTTATATTAAGTTTTATGTGCAATAAAGTGTTTTTACTTACTTAGTACCTAGGCGACCGAGCTTTGCTCGTTCCATCGTCTATTGGAAAATTTTAATTTATTTCGTTTTTGTATTTAAATAATTATTCTTTCATTTAGAATAAAAAAGAAAATAACAAATAAAAAAAAAACTGTCGAAATTCGAACTCAAAAACCAAAAACCAAAATAAACCTTGCAAACTTGCGGTTTCCCGACTGAGCTATTGTGACGTTACGAATGGTGACGAAATTAACAGTAGAGAACAGACACATCCACAGTGAGTATCCTGAAAACAGAGAAAATTCAATGTCCGGTCGTACCCCATGCTTCATTTAGATTTCCTAGGACCTAGGTGAACCACAGGATCGGCAACAAGTAAGGAACATTGTAAAAAAAGACAATTTTTAGGCGTTTACATGGCTTTCGCTGGCAAACAAATTAATTTCTTAATTACATCCATGCGTAGCCGAGTTGGGTCGCTAGTTTTTCTATAACAAATATCCCTCCGTCCACTAGAATCCCTCATGGGAATGAATGAAACTGAATCCCTAAACATTCTCACAATAATGTAACCGTGGACAAATTGCACTAATTTGGTTCCTGGCTGAAGCCGCACCGCTACGCACATCGCGGCTGCGGTGTACAGAAATTTGTCAACCTAACCGCCGAAATTATAACCCCGACACGTGGTAAGCGTGATTCATGACTGCCTGTGACGATTGTACAGACATTGCGTTACTGACAATATAGGCAACAAATGCTTTCAAGCGAGGATACCGCTGGGCATATGGACATCGAATTTTCAATTTGTTGCCCTTCTACGAGCTGCTTATGGAGTCAGAAAGGAAAATTGAAAAAGCCCGTGTTACTACCGTAAGTACGTAGAAATACATTTATAATTATCTATACTAATATTATAAAGAGACTGATTGTTTGACTGACTTGTCATCACAGAATCGAAACTACTGAAGCTAAAATCACAAATTTGCACAGTAGGTAGCACTTATGACGTAGGCAACCAATAAGAAAGAAATTTCGTTAAACACGCATGGGACACAAATTTTAGTTTTGCATCAATTTTTTTTAAAACTCAACTTCACTTATAAATTGTAGTTTGTTTTTATATTTGAAACTCTACAGAAAAACAATTTTGCCTCGGTAGTAAAGTTTACTGTCACCGATAACACTACTAGTAAGTTGGGCTGGTATAATGTCGTCTATAAAAAACTAAAATAAATTGTTCTCTGCTCACCCCTTTTGAGATAGATTAAAGATAGGTAATTCTGTAAAAAAAAAAAATTTGTTGGTTAATAGGCTTTTTTGCGATGTTTTAAAATCGGAAATACTATTTCAGATAATAGGCTCTGAAGGTAATATGCACTTTATTCTTAAAAAGTTTACACAGCTCATATAATCACCTGAACGCAAAGAGCTTGTAGGTGTAAGAAAGCTCAATATATTTTGCAACTCAAACTCCAGTAGCATTAGCATCTCAAACTGAATAAACAAAACAAAATAGCTTATCAACAAAAACAAAAAAAATATTATCTTCTCCATTGGATCGTAAATTCAAATAGCAACAATTCACACACCTGCCGGTCTCCCGTGACCAACATTTTATTTGATAAGTTGCGGAGGCGAGGCCCTATTTCCCTGTTATGAAAAACAAATGGTCTGGATGTCCCATGTGCCAGGCTAGGACGAGACAGGGCAAGTAAGGTTTATGTTTTTTTTTTTCAATGGTTTTGATCTTGGTACTTTATTTTATCGTTGATCATTTCAAAAATAAAGAGTAACCATAGTTATATTATACTATATAAATGTAGAGTAAAAATGTTTTATTACGTTTTACTAAATGACTGTAAAACAAAACCAAGCCCATAAGCCACATACTTCCCCAAGTTATTAAGTAGCATAATTTTTTTTTGACCTAGCAAGCGAAGCGTCTTTCGTTTTAGCTTGGCCAAAATTTCTTTTGTATGTCTATCTGTCTGTCCATCCAACTGTCTGTTCATCTGTCTGTTTGTTCCACTCTACAGGTCACGTTTCTCAACCGATTCTAGTGATATTTTGTGAGCCGGTTCGAATTTGTCGAGTTAGTTTTTGGAAATTTAAAAAAATTACGGAGTTATGGGGGTTGCCAGCTTACAAGGTCTACCGCTGAGGCTGTTTTGCTCTACATGTCATATTTCTCAGCCAATGAAAAAAAATGTTGTACAATAGGGTATTACTTATTCTAACTTACAAGCTAAACAGAGTTTATTGTGCAACCTGGGGTCAACAGAGATGTACAAACTCGCGAGGTCTACAGCTCACAGAGCCATGACAGTGAAATGTCAAGAAATCTATCGGACATTTCTTACTGCCAGCTAAACCGAACCGCAAATGGTCATGAAACTTAAATGATATATTTAAAAATAGTGAAAAAGATTCTTACTTGTGTCTTCAGCAATTGCTCAGAAACGAAGCTGTAAACCAGAACAAGCAACGGTATTGTGACTTATGAATGAATTTATTATGATTTGTGTCTCTCGCGCTCTACTAACAAGTCTTGGAGGTTGCTGGAGTATGCAAAACGAAATTGTAATTTACGTTTTAACATTAAATGTTCAAAAATAAAAATTTTCTTTTGCTCTACTGAATAACTTGTTTATGTTTCAATGTTGATTTTGAAATGATAAATTCAGACACGTTGAATTTATTCAAACTATTATGAGCCTGCTGGTGTTTCCCCTACACACAACATACACCTAATGTTTTAGTGTCTTCGTGTAACGTACAGGGCAAATACCTCTGCTGGCAAGACCAGCTTAAAAAGTTCAAATGCGTAACCTTGCAACATCGATATTAAATTACGTATTCTAGTTACATTTATTTTCAATGTATTTTGTTCACAGATTACAAAAATCGTTACGACTATCTTTGGCTAAATTGGCACTAACAAGTGTTCGTTTAGGTATGTGACTGCAACTCACAATCTATTTCACTTTGTCAATTCACTTATACCCCAAATTTGCCAAAATGCATTTCGATAAACCGTACCCAATAAGGACAGTTTCGTGTCATCGTCAAATCTCCGAATATCGGGATCTAATCTCCGAATATCGGGATAAGTGTTTCTGCGTGGCATAGTGTCCCAATTTCTGATCTGCAAGGATTGGACGGATTACCACTCGCGTGCTCTCTGTTCGAATTGGCCTAATTCCCAGCGATGGCGTGTTTCGCTCCACGAATTAAGTCCGACAAAGCAGCTTGCGTTTTACAACCTTGACTACACGGTTTTGCACGTTCACGCGAATACCGCGCTTTGTTTAGGTTGTAAATTTATCACTTTTATGTCTGTAGTGTACGGTTACAAACAGTATACGATTTATCACGACTGTATTGTATTATTATGTTAATAAATGGCACTGTTTGTCGTGACTGCAACAGACGCGCCGAATTTTGAAGAAGACTTCTCTTTTGCCGCAATTGTATTTTAGTTATTCATTAACAATGTGTCTAATTCTACCACATATTAAACAAAAAAACAAACATACCTACAAAATTACAGCTCTAACTAAAATTTTCTCTGCTCGGAAACTTAGTCTTAGTTTTTGTAACGATTAGTGCAGATTACAGCGGGCACGAGCTAAAAACCGATTATTTTTTCAAGAGCAGGGAATTAGGTCAATGTGAGCATTTGGTTGGGTCACAGATCGTTACAGAAAAGATTCCACCATGATTTCATATTGAACTTTAAATGATGTTACATAAGAAATAAGATTAAAAAGGTAATAAATAACTCTCATGCATCTGTCAAAGCTCATTGCAGCAATGAATGGCAAGAAAGGAGACCAGTATTCTTATGCTATTGATACTATAAATTTACAATGAAAGTAATAATACTTACTACTTTACAATTATAGCATTTAGCTTCCGCTATCATTTTGTCTCGAGAAAATATTTGCTGTGGACTCATTGATTTATAGTGAACATGGAATACCATGTTTTGAAATTTTGGTTACAATTAATAAATTGTAACCAATATTTTAAAACTTCTGCATTTTCTAGTGGCAGCAAAACCAATCATTCTTACTAAAGGAAAATATCAAAATTAAAAGAAAACCTAAAGAAAACCACATATAACAGGTTTTTCTGCAGCGTCTATGAATCAGCTACTCTGTGGATGGAGACACGCAAGCCGGGCACTAATGTGGCATTATTCCTGATTGCCTGATGCTGTTTTGTGAGAACAAAAAACTGTACCACATTTGAGAGGATTGTATGTATGGTGATCTATACAAATTGCCTGCAGCTTTGATCTTGCTGATAAGAAGGATCTTTCATTCACATTTCCCTGTAAACTGTTGTATGTGTTGGAGATTCCTTCCGAATACTAAATTGCTCAGGTATATTTTCATACAACGTGTTAGTGAAATAAAACCTCTCGGGTGGTAACTCAGCCCATGAAACTGAACACCAACTTTTTTTCTGAAACTTATCCGAATCGAAATTAAATACAAAATACAGATTAAAATAAATACACAAAAATAAAATAAATACATATATATATATTAGTATGAACAGTGACATAGTGCCATAGTTGGCAACACGACACGCACGCTCACTGTTCAAATGAAAAGAGCGAAAAAAATCAGCCTCGTAGGTACTTAATAGCATTATTTTTAAATCAACTTGCTAAGGAAAGTTGTTCCGTCGTCCATTTTTCGGTTGTGATGGTGATGATAATAAAGCCCACAAGAAACTAAGAATGCCTTATTTATCATAATAGGAGAAAGACAAAAATACACTACATAAAAATATACGTTTGGAACTTATAAGGAACCTTTGGGTTCTTGACGCGGAATGTAAGGATTGGCCTCCTTTGTTGTTACTGGCTGTTGAGCTGTTTTCATAGTTCGTTCTACAAATTTGTAATTTTTGAATTTCGAATTGTTCTTTTTTTATTTGTCTTGACGCTGTCGTGCTAGAGACTACACGTGTGAAAATATTTTTTTCTTGAATCTTTACGCGTGTTCTGCTTGTTAGCTTAGCTCTTCTGGCTACGCCTCCCACAGTAGATTTTTATTTATTTTATATACGTTAGATACGTGATTACTTCATATCAGATTCTCACAAATTACGTTATCACAGTGGTAACCAATAGAACGAACCTACAGTTATTTTTTATTTTAAGTAAGTTCTCTACTGATTCTAGTATTGCCTAAAGGAAAAAATAAATAACGTTATAGAATGTCTTAGAATAAGACGTCTATCGTCCTTTTTCCTCCGAGCTATCTACATACTTCCCAAATTGGTTTCTAAATAGGGATACTCGTTGAAACATTTACTGCCATTTCGAAAATAAATGTCGCTGAAACAAGCCGCCAATCAATACCACAACCACAACCAGTTTGTCGAAATTATCCCAATTTGTTCACCAAGCAGCAATAATCGCACTATTCGGGAGTACAGTCACGAACTACTGTATCAGTACATTTTGTACGAAATGTCGGTGTTTTCTACCTTTACATCGTTTTAGTATAACGCAAAGCCTCTCCGGGCAGTTCAGCTTTTGGTCTGATAACTTGTGAAAATGCGTAAAAAATCATGCAAGTTGACTCGATCAGATATAAATTTGTATTTACTTTTATTCGTTCAGTTTTATGTGATGAAGCTATATATATCCTGAAATATTTTACGTTGTTTAGCTAACAGACTGTATTGAATATTCTGATAATGGGATACACACATTTGAATATAAAGTTCTGTTTTATTATATCCATACTAAAATAAACATGAATATTAATACAGCAATGGAACAAGTAATAAATGTAATATTGTTATGCCTGTTGCCAAACGGAAATTAAACTGTCGTCGGACAGACGTGACCGTGTATCTAGACAGGAGGTTGTTTTAATGCGAAACAGATATTACGGAGATATGAGAATACGTACTCGTACTTGCATTGAAAATATCCAGAGTTTTCCAATTATATCGAAAGCACTGGTTGCATGTCGCAGTAAATACCCCCACGCTGAATAACCTTTTTACGAGCCCGTCTTGCCCATCGTACACCTCCCAAGACCACCTGGGTGAACTGTAGAAATTTTTTTTTTACTACCGTTCATATCTTTGTCCACCTGTTAACTAAGAGGTCTCGGAAGCTCGGAACAGAATAATAATATGGATTTTCCTCATTCACCCCTAGACTCGGGAACCAGGCACATGTGCCCAGAGAAAAGCCGCTCGGAAAATGTAATACAGCCTTGTGAAAAAGTCAGTCGTAATTAATTTTTGGTAGTTCTATTATATGAAGTTTGTATGGGGCATGGGGCAACACCAAATGAATATATACTCCTTCATTTAGCGTCATAATAGTTCGACTCGTCCTTGGCCAAAAAAAGAAAAAAGTCAGTTCAAAAAGGAGACGCTTCACGAAGCTATAGAACCGGGGCCGTGACTTCGAACACTTGCTATTTAAATACCCTATTATCCAATAATAACGTTTAAATTATTATTTTAGCTTATCTCGGCCTGAGATTTTTGTGCAAAAACATTAAATGTACATAACTAATAAAGGTAACACATAACCTAATATGACAGATGGCCACTATGGCCAGCCATTTTCCTTGCGTTCCGAGACGCGCTGAAATCTATTTTAGCGCACTCAAAGCGCGTACCGCATTACTGTCAGCAAGCGAAACCCATACAATCGATTGCTGACGGCGCTGACAGTTTGATTCGAAAGTGATTTAAGCGCGTATCGGAACGCGCCCTTTGACAGATACTGTACGTCAACTTACCTAGTACGTTCAGAAATCGTAGCTATATTCAAGTGTTCTTTCAGTTATCACGGTTCCTTATAAAATTGGCGTACATTACAAATAATCAGCTCTGTAATATTTACTGAAACGCCGGGCAGTTCTGCGAACAAACTGTTTTATATTACTTCCAGAAGAGGAGGCCAAGTATTATTGTACGATGGCCATAAATACCTTAAAGAAAAGCGTTTCTAAAATGGAAATTTGGTCTTGTGGGAACTACAAGATATGAAGTGGCAGTTTAACAGTTCGAGGTGTCGAAGATGACTTTTATTATAGAGCAGTAACACACACCATACAGTTTAAAACAGATAAGTTATCGCACAATGTGTGTTTCTCTGAAATTACGAATGCGGCATTGTCTCATTTTTCATTCGTTTAGGCCAACGCGCCGTTTCATGCATCGTTTGTTTTTCGTAACCGACACCGCACCGGGGCGGCGGCGACGGAATGGCGCGGTGCGCCTAGGGAATCAATTAGGCTCCATGTGCTGCTATAGCGATTCGTCAAGTTCGCGGCGTGTTATGTTTTGTTTTTTAAGGTACTGATACTCCTAACCGCGCCGCATCGTCGGTGTAGCAACCGTCGTCATCTCATCACCTATACATGTAAATAAAAAGAAAATTGGTGCAAAACAAAAAACATTGTGCCAGAAACAGAAACGGACACTGAATTTGAAATTAATATCAACCGAGGTGGATATTCTAAAGGTGGAACGTAGAAACTGAAACAAGTCAACATAAATCTTTTAATTGTTATGAAATCAAAGCTACGCGATTCTTTGCGACTAAATCCTTGATAAAATGTCACTGTCTTATTATTCAAAGAGCAGAGTGGACAATAACGTTCTTAAAAAAACCACTGGGCAAGGAAAAAAGTTATGAAAGAATATCAATTGCAAATCACAAAGATAAAATAACAATCATCAAAGAGGAAAATCTAACCTTACTATTTTCAGAGTAATTGATAGTATAGTACAACAGAACTAATACGAGCAATTCCTAGGTTATTCAAAATTTATAGAAATATTACTCGATTTTTTTCATTTAACCTTGGCTGACGTAACGAATCCAGAAACAATATTTTCCTCACAATATAGTCCTTAAGAGGAATAAGACAACGGCGCTCTGCCTGGTGGACCAGCATAAATGAATGAATGAATCGTTTATTTAATGAAATCCTTAATAAAATTAATCTACGCTAATCGACAACTCAGGACAGAATGCCTTGATGCAAAATTATTTGAAGAGACGAGTTTACAATGAAGAAATAAGAAAAAGAGTTTTTTCATTACTCATACTCGTAGATCGGAAGTTGCCTGTGGAGCAGATTGAAGGTAATAGGTACTTTTCAGCCTGAGGTAGAATCGCTTTCAACTGACAGCTGTCAAATTATTTAAAAAAAACTGGTTCTAATTTAACATTTTTATTGAACTATGTTCTATCTTTCTATACAGCCACTCAATTATAGCCCAATAATTAAAATAACATAAAGTTAAGTTTTAATATTAAAGAATATATATTTTTTAAATGACTTTATTATAATTGCCTTTCAACTATTTCTTTAAAATTAAATAGATTTGGGTAAAATATTTAACATTTTTTAATGATGGACGTTGGTCCGAGTTCAAAAGCTGGCTGGCACGGCCACAATAAAAAATAAAAATAGGCGGGAAAGCAACAATCCGATTATCATATTTTGTTTCTCGAGTTGTAGGGTTTTGTTTACAATGAGTTCATCTGATTCAGATATGTCAGTCACCAATTTTTTCTTTAGCTAAAGCGCGTGTTCCACCTGGCTAAATTCAATCGTTTTAAACGATTTAGTAACTAAATTCAGTTAAGTGAAATAGCATTTAGGAAACCAGGATCCTAATTAGCATCCTTAATCGGAAAAAGTGTGGCTTCTGACTGACTGAATCATCTAGCATCCTAATTAGGAAACGATTTAGGAAGGTATAATCGCGTTTAGACGCTTCAGTCGCGCTGCACCCGTCATTGCGTAAGGACGTACCTACTTATTTTATGTGCTTACGATTGCGATTTACGAGTGCGCGATGTCAACAAAGGAATCAGAAATAATGTTTAATAATATAATAGAAATGTATAAAGAAATGCCCTACCAATGGAACAAAAACGACAAAAATTATATGTTTTACATACATAGTTTCCATTTTTACGTGAGTGTTTCCGTTTTAAATAAATAATATTGTATAAAAATCACGTATCGTCCAATTATAAAAATTATATTATGTAACGCCTCACTGCTGCCATCTATGCCATCGCGCTGCAAGCGATCGCCGGAAGCCAGCCAAAGCCACGTCACACCCCCACCAGCCAGCCACGCCAGCCTAGCCAAGCCTTCTGGTGGGGATACGACGAGTCAGCCAGCCTATATAAGCGAATGCAATCTTTTAATTCTTTCTGTTTTGTTTTTAATCATTTGTAAGGGGAACCTCTGCCCAATTTTGTTACGGTTAATAATAATTAAACAAGTTAAGTCTAAATAGTCGTTCATTTCTACCACAATACTTCTGCCTATATTTACATATCAGAAGTGTGGGATAATAATACCACGATGGAGACACGCTCGGCAAACGCGAAAAAACGACTACGTCCCCCTGACTGGGATGTGGAGTCTTTCACGGATGACCAAGAGGAGACCATCACGCCTTCACCACCTGCAAAGAAGATCTTGAAGAACCTTTTGGCACGAGAAGTGCAAAAGGCATTCCAAGCTATGGAAGAAGAGATGCCGACCGTTACTCGATCAAAACAACATCATGCAGCGTCTTTAATCCCAGAATTCGACCCGGAAAACGAAGAATGTTCCGTACAGGCTTGGCTAAAGAAGATTGACCAGTTGGGAGAAATTCACGGCTGGGATGATAAAACTAAATCGTTCCACTTACAAGATAAGCTAAGGGGCCAAGCTCGTAAGTGGTACAATCGTCTTGAAGAGTACGACCATTCATGGGAAGAGTGGAAGGAAATGATACTTCGTGCATTTCCTAAGCATCGGGACTACGCTAACGTGCTTGAAGAAATGCTTAACAGGAAGAAACTGCCAAATGAAACCATGACCAGGTACTACCAAGAAAAAACAGCCATGTGCTCCCGGTGTAAATTGTCCAACGCCGCCACAGTATCTTGCATTATTCGCGGCCTTCCCCCGGTTCTACAATCAAATGCGAGGGCCTTCCAATGTAATCGACCGGAGGAACTTTATGAAGGATTTTTATCAGCTTTGGACGACTATCGCACGCCACATCAATATACTGAATCTAATCGCACTGCATTGCAAGGAAATTTTCGTCAAGTATCAGAGAAAAAAGGGGCCGTTAACATAGAGACGGACCCATGTCCGCGCTGCAAAAAAACTGGACATTTAGTTCGGAATTGCCTTCTGCCCGACCAACGCACTTGTTTTAAATGCGGTGCACTAGGTCACATCGCGCCACGTTGTCCCGATATCCACAAAAACACTGATAAGGTACCTGGAAGCGTCAAGGAAGTGAAGCTGATCCTAAATTATAATGACATCTATAAAAAGACAGCCAGGATTAACGGCGTCTACGTGAAAACCTACTTGGACACCGGAAGTCAAGTCAACATACTCAATTCGGAAATTGCAGAGCTTCTTAATTTCGACATCAAGCCATCGTATGTTGCGCTCAAAGGATTCAACGGTGATAGTATCAAAAGCAAAGGTGAAGTACAATTCAGGCTTCAACTGGACGGCCTAGACATGCTCTGCACGGCTCATTTAACTGACGTAAAGATGAACGGGATAAACCTATTGATTGGCCAACCCGTTATAAACGCCGAAGGCGTATCACTGATTGTCCAAAATGGCATAGCTACACTGAAGATTGCTGTGCCTGATACTTTAGCTAGCATAGACGTAATTCAGGAGAACACCCGATTCAGGGTTACTACCGCAGCTAAGGAATGCTTGCCACCAGGAACTTCAATCATCAAGGTCAACATCCTCGGTAATCGAGACAACAATGACGTGGTCACACCAGCTCGACACTTCGATCTGCATGGGGTTACTTACTCTATGCCGGCAACGTTACTTCGTGGGAGTGAAGGCTACCTGAAAGTCATTAACACTGGGAGCAAGGACGTCGAGTGGAGTGAGGGTACCGTCCTGCTGCGCGCCGACAGCTGCGAGGAAGCATCAATCCACCAGGTCAGTCAAAGTGCCAATATTTTGCCTCTATCTTCAGCCAATGAAAGTTTAACTGCCCAGCCCACCAAGCTAAAATTAGGGAACGTAGACGTAATCGATTTAAAAATTGGCCCGATAAGTGAAACCGAAAACAAAGAGTTGCTTTCTTTATTGTCGGAGTATAGTGACTGTTTTGCTTGTGGTACCAATGACTTAGGATGTACAAATTTAGTTCAGATGCAAATCAAGCTTACAAGCGACAAGCCTGTTTACTACCGACCGTATAGGCTTTCCCATAGTGAGCTCGAAACGGTAAAAAATAAGATTACCGAACTGTTAGGTGCAGGTATTATCAAAGAGTCTGAATCTAGTTATGCATCACCGATTGTTTTGGTTAACAAAAAAAACGGAGAAAGTCGATTATGCGTTGATTACCGTGCGTTGAACGCGATTACTATACGAGATCGATACCCCCTACCTAACATCGAAGACAAATTATCTCATCTTGCCGGTAAAAACTACTTTACGAGTTTAGATATGGCCCAAGGTTATCATCAAGTTGCTATAAATCCTCAGGATACACATAAAACTGGATTCGTCACTCCACAAGGTCATTATGAGTATACACGGGTACCTTTTGGTCTTGCCAATGCTCCATCAGTATTCATGCGTTTGATTAATAAGGTCGTTGAATCAATAGGCAACAACGAAATCCTGGCATTCCTCGATGATCTTTTGCTACCATCCGTTGATGTACAGTCTGGCCTAGAGTTACTGAGGAAAGTGCTAACCAAACTTCAGGCTGAAAATATGAAGTTAAATGCACGTAAATGCTCATTTCTGCAGAAAGAAATTACCTATTTAGGCCACACAATCTCTCTAAACTCTATACAACCCGGTGAATTCAAATTGACAGCCGTATCTCAATTTCCAACTCCACACAATGTACACGAAATCAGACAATTTATCGGCCTTTGCAGTTACTTTCGTAAATTCATTCACAATTTTGCGGTTATAGCCCGCCCACTCACTGAACTGACAAAGAAAAACATTCCATGGGTTTGGAGTGAAGCACAGACAAATAGTTTTAACGAACTTAAACAAAAATTGTGTAGTAAACCTGTACTCGCAATATATGACCCCTCACTGCCAACTGAAATACACACGGACGCATGTAAACAAGGTATTGCTGGCATACTGATGCAAAAACAAACTGACGATTCTGTTCGCCCCGTAATGTATTTCAGTCGTGTCACTAGCCGCGAAGAAAGCGTTTACCACAGCTATGAGTTAGAGACATTAGCGGTTGTAGAATCGTTGCGTAGATTCCGAGTTTATATTTTTGGAAAAAAAATAAGGGTGGTCACAGATTGCTCAGCTGTCAGCGCAACTTTGACAAAACGTGATTTAATTCCACGTATTGCGCGTTGGTGGCTTTTGATACAGGACTATGACATTGGCATTGTTTACAGGCCAGGTGATAAAATGAAACACGTTGATGCACTGAGTCGCAATCCGATCGTACCAGAATCGGCTGGTTCAACGAATAGCGAACGTGTATCCGAGCTTTCAAAACCTGAGCCGGATTTCGATAGTGTCAATATTAATCGCTTGGAAGTGACAGATTGGTTTTACACCATTCAACGACAAGACGATAAGCTAAATAAAGTTATCGAGGTGATTAATAGTGGCTGCACAGATTCCGATATAGTGAACAATTATGCTCTTATTGAAAACAGACTGTATCGCAAAACGTTGAACGGAAATCGCCTGATAGTGCCGGGTTTCGCACGCTGGAAAATTTTACAGATGCACCATGACGACATCGGTCACGTCGGCCTTAAACGATGCACGGAACTTATCAAGGCAGATTTTTGGTTCCCAAAAATGTCACGGTTTATTAAGAAATACGTGTCATCTTGCCTGCACTGCGCGTATGGAAAAGGAGAATACGGAAAAAAAGAAGGTAAATTGCACCCCATACCTAAACCTACAGAACCTATGAGAATGATACATATTGATCACCTTGGACCCTTTTGTAGGACCAAGAAGGGTTACCAATATATGTTGGTGGTTACAGACTCATTCTCCAAATTTGTTATTGTTGAGCTCACCCGCACTGTAAATTCGATCGAAACCATTCGCGCGTTAAAAAAGATTTTCGGTTTGTTTGGCGTCCCTGAACGCGTTGTGTCCGATCACGGAAAAGCTTTTACAAGTAGACATTTTAAAAAATTTGCAACTGAAAAACAATTTAGGCATACTCTGTGCACTATCGCTTGTCCGCGTGCAAACGGGCAGGTGGAAAGAACAAACCGTAGTATTTTGGATGCGTTAAGAGCCACCGAACCGAGCGAAGCAGGTAACAACTGGGATAACAGTGTAGCCAATGTTGTGTGGGGTATCAACAATACCCTAAATGCAACGACGGGTTACAAACCTTATGATCTAATGTTTGCACGGCCTGGTAGGTCAATTTGTGATGTTACAATGCCAGGACAGGTGTCAGAGCCGGTACAAACGAGACGCATAAAAGCAGCAGCTCGTAATAAAGTGTCCAGCGCTAGAATGAAGGCACAGTATGATAGAAGGAGGAAGAACAGTGTTTTATATAGGAAAGGAGATCTTGTACTATGGAAACACGGCCCAGCCAGTAGTGCTAGCAAAGTCAATTCAAAGTTAGATGACATATACTCAGGCCCATATATTATTGTGCGAGTCTTAGGCAAGGACAGGTATAAAATAAGAAGCATTAAGGGGCTACGTGGGTACAAAAAGTTTACTGGCCTTGTCTCAGCAGATTCTATTCGTTCATACAGAAGTGCAGCACCCGTGTCAGACAGTGGAAGTAGCACAGACGAACAACTTGAAACCGAAGACCTTATAGATCTCTTAGAGAGTTAGATTTAATTGCTTTTATTTTAGTGTGATTGCCTGATAATGTGTGCCTTGAATTGATCAATTTCATTATGTTCCCATTGCGGGAGCAATTGTTGCAGGACGGCCGAGTGTAACGCCTCACTGCTGCCATCTATGCCATCGCGCTGCAAGCGATCGCCGGAAGCCAGCCAAAGCCACGTCACACCCCCACCAGCCAGCCACGCCAGCCTAGCCAAGCCTTCTGGTGGGGATACGACGAGTCAGCCAGCCTATATAAGCGAATGCAATCTTTTAATTCTTTCTGTTTTGTTTTTAATCATTTGTAAGGGGAACCTCTGCCCAATTTTGTTACGGTTAATAATAATTAAACAAGTTAAGTCTAAATAGTCGTTCATTTCTACCACAATACTTCTGCCTATATTTACAATTAATATAAATATAAGAAATGAAGGATTTAAGCTGCTTTTAAGCATATACAAAGATATCGATGAAAATGCACTGCATGCATTGCATTTTTATATTTATTGAGCTCACGGCCAGGCCTACGAAAAAGGCCGATTTTTTGTTGCTTTGACAGGACTGGAGCCATTACAAAAACTTAATTCACTGTGCGCACGCAACTGAATCAGTAACTAAATTTAAAAAAGTGTAATAGAAGCTTCTAATTTGCATCCTTTTTAGGTTCCTAGTTAGGACGATTGAATTTAGCCACGAGGAATACGTGCTTAATTCATGTTTTTAGTTTTACTTTCCTTATATAGTAATGAAAAACACAGTGTTTAGCACGGGTTAAAGACTTATTTAGTGCCTCGAACTATTAGGGTCCTCGTCGCTACGCTCAGGCCCCAAACCCCGTCTCGGCGCTAAATAAGTTACACCCCTCATATAACAATGTACTATTGCAAACTTCAGTCAAATATAGTATACGAATACTATATTTATGTGGCCATATACGAATATGGCCACATAAAAAATTGTGTAAGCATAACTACGTTATTCGAGTGAAGTTCGCTCAAGCCCATCGTTGATAGCATACCTATAGACATGCTGCAAACATTTTCTTCCTTTCTTACAATTTCAATCTCCAAAATTTAAAGACAAAACTTGAAATCCCACGGCAGAACTTTGCCGTTCTCCTAGACTATCTCCAAGCTGAGCCTAGGAACAAAATGCACTTTCCTGGTAGTTCATTTTTTGGATCTAGGCATAATCTTAAACTTTTGCTCGAACAAGACGCTCACAATTTTGTATGAAAACTTTGGAAGCAAGGTTTTTAAGTTATAGTCTGCGCTATTTATCTATTTTAACAGCCTCTATGCCACAACGTAAGCTAAAAGGTACAGCATTTGGCTTCCATTACGGAGGTTTGAGTACCGGGTCACTGTAGTCAAACTTAAATCACTTTGTAAGATGATTTCCAGCTTCGGAAACCACGTTAATCAGTAACTTAACTATCCATGGGATTGAATCACGTCAGATGCCACTGGCCGGCAGGGTTTTTGAGTCGGTCAATACACATGATAATAATATAATCTTTTTTCCATAGAAAATATAAAAGCAACGTCCAATGTATTAGGGTGATTGATGCAGATCAACGGCTTGCAAATAATTGTCTTATCACTATAGAAACTACTGCAACAGAGGGGTCTAGTCGTTGATTGATATTTGCCTTCGTTCGCGTAATATTAGATTCTCAAAATATCAGATTCTTAAAATATTTGATTATCTTAATAGCAGATTCTCAATATAGCCGAAGTACAATCAAGAAAAAAAACATTTTGTCCTATATTATATAATATGTCGTGGCCATATCGTAGAATTGACCACATCATGAAATTTTCGATCATTTCATGAAATGGTCGCATTTCATGATGTGGCCAACTAAATTTGACCAGATCATTAAACCGTGTGCATTTCACGATTTTGTCGTCCACGATTGGCCATATCGTGAAAATAGGGCATCCATGAAATATTTAAAAAGAATCTAAATTATGTTTGGTACTTATTGTTCTCTAAGTCCGACAGACATTTTCAGAGTACTTTTTCATCGTACCTAATTCACTTTTTCACTGCGAGAAATAACGCAGCCACGTTGGTACATAAACAAAGCGCTTCCAGCGCCTCTATCGGCAATAAATGTAATAATTTTACGATATGATCAAATAATCTTGACCATTTCATGAAGTAGCTGCGTTTTAGTTGAACATATCGTCAAACGATTTCTTATCATTGATCTGGCCAAGGCACATCATGATGTGGCCAATGGACAGTGAAAATTTCGAAAATTTCATGATGTGATCAATTCTACGATATGGCCACGACATATACGCTGTATCTAAGGATGTGCACACACTTCGAGGACGCGCGATATTCGCTAAATATATTATTTATATACGAGCTACTACGGTAATCCTTTTTATGTTTGGTGGTTGGTAAACTATTTTTCTATTCGTACTTAATTTTTTTTAAAGGTCTAGTTTAAAACCATAGAAATTAATCAAACTGTTGAAACAAAACCCTGCCAAAAAGTCAAAAAGGTAATTTTTTTTATTCGAATTAAGATTTTTAAAAATCATTTTTCGACGTCAGAGCTATCATGGATGGCACGTTCACTACCAGTGTACGCCCTCTGTGGAGAAGAACGGCCAGAAGGATCTATCGGACAAAACCAGTAACGAGTCCAAAAATAAAATTGTCAGACGTCGCATGCTAAGAATTGGGGCGTTGAGCTTTATATATTAACAAAACCAAGAAGAAAAAAAAGCTTACTCCAATGATGGCTAACAACATGGGCCAAGTCATCAAATCATCCGTGCAAACACTGGCCCCGACAGTTCATTACACGCATCAAGTGTTTGATCAGTGTCGCTGAACGCTAATTGGTGAATGAGAACGCTACGTAACAATATCCCTAGGTAATTTCGGTACGCGGCTTGTCTAGTTAGGTCATTGTTGGATAAATGAAACACGAGGGTTGTAGCCTGACAGGGGTTTCGAATTTTCTCTCCGATGAACAATGCAAGCTAGTACTTATAATAATAAAATTAAAGACGGCGATGGCTAAGTTATCGTAGCTCCTCCGAATATCCTGCGTTTTCTTTTCAGTAGTATTTCAATATTCAAATCTAAGTGAATCTTCTCCGGTCAAAGTATAACAACATTCAACCTTGTTCCATCAAGAAAAGTGCTTTTAGTGTCGTTAGTAATAAAGGACTCCACTAAATATTTTTAAATAAATGGAACAATAAGTTTCATTTTATTATTTCAAAACGTTTCAGTTTTTAAAAGACATGCTCATGTCAAGTCAAAAATAGATTATCGTACATTAATACACGCTGCAGTCAAAGATATCATAAGATTAAATGGTAACAGCCAAATTAAATAAGATGTAGTTAACAAATGATGACCACCTGTACTGATTTAGACAAATATTATTATTTTGTGCATCGATCGTTTCCTGCGCAGATATAACTACTATCTCTACACGGCCACAATAAAACACAAAACAAGTATTTTTAATAATGCAAAAAGCCACCAATAATAATATTTTCTTAAAACAATTGGAAAAAAAAACATTTAATTCAAAACCATCATCGGATTAATCACATGCGATTCACATCGGATTAATCACATGCCAGATCAAAATCACAAAATTATGCGGTGGAAAACGGTGGCACATGCAGCAGACAAATCACTTGCACATTAAATCGGGAAATGTTTAAATCAGAACAGATTCGCCGGCCATCAGGGCAAGTTGCTGGCAATTCATTAAATGGACCAATGTGTCCGAATGTGCTTGATATATGACCAAAGGATTGTGTTACTGGGAGACGGGATATATGATAAACAAACGCGAATAATTACCAATATTTTACACATAAGAATAAAATAAAATATAAAAATTAAGCTGTCCGGGTTTAGAGTAATCCTATTGGCACATTGCTATCATATAACAATTTTCATTCATTCCTTTTTTGCGCAGCAACAAAAAAAGGGGTAATAAATAGTATTATTTTGGTCAGTTATTCATGCAACCTTTCTTCTCCGGGTCTTTTCAAATTATGTGCAATCGGACAAGCGTGCTATTGCAGCTAAAAATTCATCAAAAGGGTTGCACTTACTCAATGTATTAGCATTAATGTCAGATAAAACCGTTTACACATTCGCCAGTTTTTGAATAACAGACGTCAACACGTAGGTTTACATTCATTATGGATTCAAAACCAAGCACTAATATGGGACTTAAAGAACGGAGAAATATAAAAGATAAATATATCCTATCACTTGAACCTCAGACGCTATATAGTGATTTGTAGCAAGGGACGACGTGATCGCTTGATTCACTCGCCCCTGTTAATTATTAAACGCAATTACTGCTCTACTTGCTTACAATATAGCACTGATTGCAATTTTACACTCAATTTCTTATACTCTCTTAATTCAATTACGCTTTCTATTTTTCTAAAAATTTACATTCTAAATTGAAAACCTTACCCCAGAACACCGATACCTCGGCGTGTGGTTTTGTTACGCCATCTATGCAAATAGTAAAAATTATAAAATTTAAACTTAAGATAGTCATACAGGTTCTATGAATAGCTGATGCCAAAATAGTACTATAGGTAGTATAGCAATGTACCAAGAGGATCACTCTTAACCCACACAGCTGTTAACCTTCCCGATCACTAGCCATCACGAGGAAAATTCTCCACGTCCCGAAACATCCAATTACCCTTTCAAAAAGATTAAGGCCGTCTAATCCAGCCGTAAAATTTTAATACTGTCGGGATAGTTTCAGGGATCGACGAAAATTAGTTGGACAGCCGTTTGATATCCTGATTTATTATTATTAGTTACCCGATTCCCATGCCAGGTTACTCTCTCGCTTTTACACGGTGTTTAAAACCATCGACAGAAGATTTTATAAAATGATATTACATATTTAAATAACCAAGAGAGACACGATCATGAACTACATTCTTAAAAGCATTTTGAAGTTGTTATACTTTCTTTTAAAACACACACGTTTGTTTTTCCGCCGGATCCGTGGTCCTACTTCTTTGTTCCACCACCGGTAGGACAAAAAAAATTCGTGGTCCCACCAGAGACACACTTGACTATAAATTGACTGAATGCCTTTTGGTAAGTACTGTGGAGATTGCATTGGTTACATGCAGTCTCCGCGCACTTTTCCCTTTGTTTGTTGTTGCTGGCACTCGATATTCGCCCTATATATCGTAAAAAAGCTAATTAGACGTGGTGAGTCAGAGAATGATGGGCTGAAGAAAATAATGGTGTGGATTAGGGATTGAAATGAAGAAAAGATAATACAAAAATATTGTAATCTAATATTGGAGTCATTATTTAGCTACGGATTTATGCGCTAGAAGCGAGTGCCTCCCATCTTCAAAGGGCTACGTCCACCTGACATGGTGTAGACTTATGAAGAAATCGGTACCTCCAGTTACGTATTTTTTTTTCTTTGCTATATTATTTGCCTGATTATTTGCCTTGTAAAATCAACAGCAAATATCACAGCACGGATCGCAGCTATGAAGCAATTTAATTTTGTTACCTTTGTTTAGCTTCGACTGAACGCGGACGCAGAGGAAGACGTGTTTAATCTTAAATCCTTTTTATGCACCATATTAAGTTTTCCAGAAAAAAGTCTAAGAAAAGACTGTGAATAAAGAAATTAATATTGAATGAGATGGCCAATGCAGCGATTGCAGCCATTAGAATGATGATGAGATACCATGGAAAGGTCTCTCTGCATTGATGCCTTGGTGATGTACAATTGATATTATTTTGTTAAAAAAAGTTGAATTATGTCTGATAAGTATAACGGTCTGAATTCGTCCGCGGAGGACTTCTTCTCGCAATTCGAGATAATCGCCGCTATAAATAGTTGGAGTGACGATGTAAAAACGTTAGTGTTGGCTACTTATCTATGTGGGCCGGCTCTCAGCTATTATAATTTGACAAAATCGTCCTCTACGAAATATGAGGATATTAAAAAAGCGATTTGTTTAGAATTCCCGTCTCCTATAGACCATGCTTCGTTGTTTTATAAGTCTCGTCAAGACTATAATGAGCCTCTGATGGACTATGTGTATCGTGTGGAATCTCTTGCCGGAAAGGCTAAGATTTCAGACCAGAAAATAATAATTAAGCAATGTTTGACTGGTATGTCATCTTTTTTTAAACGTAATTTCGGAACTCAATTATACAAAGATTTCGCTACCCTCAAACAAACCTGCATGGAGTATTCGATGCTCTTTATGGCCACACACACTGAATTATCGTTGCCAGTGAAGATAACCTCGACTCGATGTGGCGAGCCCAGCAGTTATACGAATTCAATGGGTGATGGTTATCCCAGTGAAAATATTGGGCAGCGTAGTGCGCAAGCCTCACCGCAGGAATTATACTCCACGCCGCAAAATAGATCTTCTAGTTGGCCGCCGAGGAGTCCATCTTCTCCACGTACTACTAACTTTGGATCAAACCGACCCCGCAATGATGCGAGATCGTCAAGACCCCAATACACTCAAAACCGGTATAATTTAAGAAGCGGTTCGCGTGATAACGTTGGAAATATACAGGGTAATGACCCAAACTTTCAGCGTCGCCAGTGAATGGGACTACATTGGTAGACGGTCATTTTAGTCGTCCCGTTTCTCCTATTATTTGTGTTGATTTGTACGGTGTAGTGCATAATGCGTTGATTGATTCAGGTGCCACAATTTCTGTGATTTCTTCTTCGTTTCTTGAAAAAGTGGATAAATTCATTCCGTCACACGCATATAATGATAACGCCTCTTGTTTGCGTACGGTGAATGGGATTAGGTTATTAGCTGAAGGTTCTGTTATATTGGACTTTACAATAAATAGCATTGTTTATAATCATGCATTTGTTGTTGTGTGCGATTTAGTACCTGATATAATTTTAGGGCAGGATTTTTTATATGCAGTAAAGGCCATTGTCAACTTTGATAAACAGTTCATTGAACTGGATAGGAATAAGGTATGGTTCAGAAATGATACAAAAATCGCGGCGTTTTCACTTGATTATGTTCAGTCCGGGACTGAGTCCGAACATTTATTGCCGTTACCGAAAGGTGATTATATCTATTTTCTTAATACGGTAGAATCAATGAATGAAAATTTGGACGATTTAAAAAAGGATACGATCCTAACGAATAACACGAAATGTAATAATTTTAATATTTCTGATGCTTTATTATCAGATCAGAAAAGTAAGTTGTCAGAATTACTGGGCAAATATGAAAAGCAGTTTGCGTTTGATTCGAAGAATTTAGGGGCATGTTCATTAATGGAAGTTGAAATAAATACTTCAGACGAGACTCCTATTCATAAAGCTCCTTATAGAGTTTCACACCATCAACACAGTATAATTAGGGAACAAGTGAGTGAGATGTTGGAAAATGGAATCATTCGTGAGTCGCGAAGTGCATATGCATCCCCGGTTGTCTTGGTCAAGAAACCTGATGACACGTGGCGATTCTGCATTGATTATAGGTCATTGAATAAAAAAGTAATTACCGATTCATATCCTTTACCCAGAATAGATGACATAATTTTATATCTAGCTAAAGCCAAATATTTTGCGGATCTGGATTTAAATAGTGGATATTGGCAGTTGAGAATCAAGGAATCTGATAAGCATAAAACTGCTTTTGTTACCCCTTCGGGATTGTATGAATTTAACGTCATGCCGTTCGGCCTTAAAACAAGTGGTGCGATTTTCCAGCGGGTTATGGATAGTGTTTTAGGGGGCATGAAATATCGGAATGCTATTGTTTATATTGACAACATATTGGTTTATGGGGAAACATTTGAAGAATTTTCTTTATCTTTAAATGAAATCTTATATAGAATTAAAGAGTGCAATTTGACACTTAAACCTAGTAAGTGCAAATTTGGTTTTGAAAAAGTTTCCGTTCTTGGTTATGAAATAACGGGTCAGGGAATTCGACCAGATCAATCACAGTTTGAAAAGATTATGAAGATCCAAGTGCCAAAATCGACTAAAGAACTTAAATCTATTTTAGGACTCTTTTCATATTATAGAAAATTCTTAGATAATTATGCGGATTTGGCTATGCCTCTAACAAGGTTGATGAAGAAGGGTGTCAAATTTATTTGGACAGAACTACAGCAACATGCATTTTCTAAAATTCTTTCTCTTATTCAGAACCCCCCTTTATTAAGACATTTTTCGAATAGCGAAGGCGTAGTTACAAGATTATTTGTCGATGCTAGTGATAAAGCATTAGGTGCTTGTTTATTGCAGGGTGATGATAAAATATTTCCGATTGCTTTCGCGTCGCGTAAGCTCTCTGATTGTGAGACCAGGTATACGATTACCGAAAAGGAATGTTTGGCTCTAGTGTGGGCTCTTAATTATTTTAAGCATTTACTATGGGGAATGAAATTTGACGTCGTGACGGATCACAAAGCTTTGGTATGGCTCCGTACTAAAAAGGATATGAATGGGCGTTTAGCTCGTTGGTCTTTAGCGATTCAACAATATGATTTTGATATAGTATATTGTTCGGGCAAAGATAACCAAATTGCTGATTTCCTAAGCAGGAATCCATTAATTGAGGATGTTGATGTTAAGGAGACCTCTCCTAAGGATGTAGTTGAGGATGGTTTAGAGTTATACAGGATTGAAGCTTCTCGTTTTGAATTTGATCAAAGCGTTGATAGTTTTTGCACTGAACAAGTTTCAAGGATTGCTTCTAGATCTCGGCTAAACTATAAAGGTTTTCTTACTAGAGACAATAAGCTCTTTCACAGGTGTAGGATAGGTAACAGATATGTTGATCGTTTGGTTGTTCCTCAAGCTTCATTTAATGACGTTATGAAGGAAATTCATGATGATCCTTGGAATGGAGCGCATTTTGGTCTTACGAAGACTTTATGTAAATTTAGGGACAGATATTTTATTCTTGATGCTGAAAAGAAAATTTCTAGATATATCGAAAGTTGTAAAGAATGTCAAGAGAGGAAGAGATCGTATTTGATTGCTCCGATGCAACCGATGGAAGTCAATCATCTTTTTGATAAAATAGCCCTTGACATATTAGGACCTCTTCCGACCTCGGATTTAGGAAACAAATACATCATAGTTTGTTTAGAGTATTTATCGAAATACGCGATAACTAGAGCAGTCCCAAGTGCAACTGCTCAGGCCGTTAGTGATTTTCTTACTCAAGAGATCTTCTGTAAATTTGGTATGGTGAATGAAGTCATTGTAGATCGTGGATCAATTTTCACATCACACATGGTTAAAAATACGATAGTTTTTTTTGATTCCACGTTATCGGTTGCTGCAACTAGGCATCCTCAGACCATTGGACTCGTGGAACGTTTTAATAGCACTATATCTCAGAGTTTAGCGATGTATACAAACGAGAGTCAAGCAGATTGGTGCATGTATTTGCCCATGTCAACGTACGCGTATAATATATCGAGACAGGCGTCATCAAATACGATTCCTTACACTATTGTTTTTGCTAGAGACCCAATTTTGCGTTCTGATGTTGATATTGTATCTAATCGTAATGATTTGGATATTGCTGCTCGCAATAATGCTAATATTAGAATGATCTCTTGTGCGTTGAGAAATATTCGTAAATCGCAAATGACTCAAAAGGAATATTATGACAGGAAAGTCAGGTTCGTAACGTTCGATCCAGGTAGCTTAGTCTTGGTATATAATCCTAAAAGAATAACAAATGTTGGTCAGAAGTTATCGCGTCCATATAAAGGTCCGTTTCGTGTTATTCGAAGGCTATCTAATAATAATTATTTACTACGTAAGATAGATGGAAGCTCCAGACGTGATTTAATATTTCACCATAATTCTCTGAAACCGTTCAGATTGCGTGTTTAAAAATATTATTTTATAGTATCTTGGCGTTTGTTTCCCTTGATCTGTCCTATGCCTTACTTTATTCACAACTCGTCATGAACTTCTATCGTCATTTGTAGTTGATATGTTATGTCAGCGTCTTTGTCAACAAATAATTATTATTGTCTCTATATATAAATTTATTTTTATTTTTGTATGATGGGTAACTTAATGTTTGTCTATATATGGCATAGTTTGATAACTTATTCTTACATTTTATTTATTTTTGTTTGTCATTGACTTTTGACTTAAGCTATGGTATTTTCATTTAATCAACAATCGTTCGAGATATTCGTTTGGTTTGAGCATTACTTGTCGGATCTCATAATAGGACATATGTATCCTCATGAGATGTGCTTTTTCTTAGCACGAGCGTATTGGTTTAGTATTTTATGAGTCGGTGGATTCGAGAACGCTTATTGGTTTCATGTTATGCTTATTAGGTTTAGTCAAGTTCTATTAATTTTTGTTTTTCTCTCGAATGGATTAATCCAGCTCTTATTTGCAGATTCGTAATAAGTAGTTTATAAACATTTTATATATTAAAAAAAGAAACTTCATGAAGAAAAGAAGGTTTTAAAAATCTAGCTATTTAATGGGGTTGTTATTTTCTATAAGGGGAGGGTGAGCTTAGTGTATAGGCCACTCATTTTAGATATGCTATCGAATATTTATAGTTCTTCGGAAAAGATCTTGTTATTCGGTTAATATTTAACGTAAGTGACGCATAGTGTAGGTGATCATTATTTTTCTACATATACGAATAGGCCTGAGCTCCTGTTCCAGACCTGCCGCTACTTCGATTTTTAGACTTTGTATTCGCGTTTTTCATTTGTTTTTGTCTTAGCTTAGGTTGAAATATTTAAGTTTAGATTAGGTGTGATCACTTAAAGTTTGTTCATTATGTTGATGGGATTTTGTTGTCATAATTTGATTTATCTGATATTACATAATAATAATTTCGTTTGTTCTTGTTGGTCAATTATAGCAGCATGGTCCAATGTTAATATTATGTTGAACGTTTTGTGTCGCTGTTAGTTGTTCTATTAATTCTTCAAAATTTATTTATTGTTCTTTTGGTTCATGTAGTGTACCATGAGTTGTACTTGAATGAATAATCTTTTGGCGTGGTTTTAATTATTCGTATTTGGTGAAACGTTGTTCCACCAGGTAGCTGTTAGCTATGGCTTCTTGTACAAATCATAGGGTTTGTTAAATGAAATATTATACGCACTTTTAGGTAATTAGTTAGGTTTATCTTTTGTGATCGGCTGATCATTTTCCTGTAGGAGGAGGGATGTGGAGATTGCATTGGTTACATGCAGTCTCCGCGCACTTTTCCCTTTGTTTGTTGTTGCTGGCACTCGATATTCGCCCTATATATCGTAAAAAAGCTAATTAGACGTGGTGAGTCAGAGAATGATGGGCTGAAGAAAATAATGGTGTGGATTAGGGATTGAAATGAAGAAAAGATAATACAAAAATATTGTAATCTAATATTGGAGTCATTATTTAGCTACGGATTTATGCGCTAGAAGCGAGTGCCTCCCATCTTCAAAGGGCTACGTCCACCTGACAGTACCCTATAAATAATACAATCTAAAGAAAATCCACTTTATTTGGAATGATAACTAGATAACATCTCTTTGTTAGAACTGGCATGCACTTGAACTGATAAAGAAAAAGCTTCATTGGTGTTTGACATTGACGTTTTATGTTTACAAACAGGTACAATAAAATTATTATTTTAGTAACCATGAATAATGAGCTTACAATAATAAGTAGAAAAGGCGGCTAAGTATTGCTCTACCAGAAACGCAGATACTACCGCCAAAAAATATATTCAAATAAATCTGTAATGTGGCAGCCAAAAACGAAAATTAAAATGTACAGGATCTTACGGTGATTTCATGATGATCTCTATCGTTTTTTTTTTTCAGGAAATGAACTGTGAAAACTAATGTGATGAGGAGACCAGCTAGATTACGTTCAAGGAGGGCCAGAGGTAAGAATATAAATATGAGCAAATAGAGCCCCCTCACTATCGTCTTTCGAGCGTCGTCGTCGAGCCAGCGCGGGTCTATCAAGAGTTTTTTCTCGTGATTAGTTTCTATTATATATTGTTTATTTAAAATAGAACCAAAAAGTTGTTCGACATATTGTAGAGCACAGACCATCGATACCAGGCACAAAATGTAATCCCAACGACAACAGAAATAAAATGGAAAAAGTTGTCGAAAATATGAAAGAAGAAGCATCTACATAATATGCCGAACCGTTGCCGAATATTTACACCATTATCTTTTTTATATTTTACGATTACATACCGTAATGCTACAAAATAGTCAAATGTCTCTGGTGAGACCACGGATCCGGCGTGTTTGTTTTTCTATACTTGTTAATTTCGGGTGCCTGACATTTTTGTCAGCTCTTTAGTCTCAAAGTTCTATCTAGTTTGTTTCCTTTCAATGAAAGAGTATTCAGGATTATTGGCCCCTAAATATATTATTTTCCACTTAAGGTCTGGTTTGCCACAATCAGGCCTTACTGGAAGATGAGATGAGACCGAGGGTGGAGTGAGCTCACCTAGATAGTGCCTGTTCACTCTTGCCTTACAATGTTCCGGGGATGCTGTCGTTACTACAAAACTATAGCAAGGGAGTTAACTAAATTCTCATTGATGAGATTTAACACTCGTTAAACCTGGCAATGTGTACAGTATCAGTAAACTCACAAAGTGAAAACGTGGAAAATAACATGAAATAAGTAGCAAAATACGCTGCATTTTTTACGTTTAAATTATACGTGGAAATTAAAGCACTTATCCTTTTAAATATGCATCGCGAGGAAAAATCCGCGTCCCTCGTATAAGTTATTTTCATTCGCTAGGGTCATGCATTCATAATACTCTGGTCCTGCGTGGGACTGTATACTTTTTGAGTGTAAGTAAGGATTACATGCTTATATAGGGTATTAAATTGCTGCCATTAAAACTCTTTTTAGGACAAATTTGAATAAGACGAGATAATATTCCTACACTTTTTAGATAAGTTTCCAAAACTATTTACCCACTTTATTACTTTGGTTCATAGTGTCGTGTGTCAAATAAGGAATCAAAATTCACTTGTAATCGCGCGGGTCCCACCGTCTATTTACCCACTTTATTACTTTGGTTCATAGTGCCGTGTGTCAAATAAGGAATCAAAATTCACTTGTAATCGCGCGGGTCCCACCGTCTATTTACCCACTTTATTACTTTGGTTCATAGTGTCGTGTGTCAAATAAGGAATCAAAATTCACTTGTAATCGCGCGGGTCCCACCGTACCCCTGGCTATACCCCTGGGGGTACGGTGGGTATTTTAAAACAAAACGCTACCACCAGCTAAGTCATGTACATATTACAAAATAAAAACCAATAATTGTTGTAATGTATTAAAATACTCACATTATTTTATTATATTAGTGATTGTTCAACATACACAACATACAACACCCTGCGTTCATAATAACATCGAAAATAACCCATCTTGCCCTGTACACAGTGTGTCCATATCGCACTCTCACATGCCGACTGAGCGCCCAACATACGACAATATCACGAGAGCTCGCGATTCAATTTAGATCTGCCTTTCTTGAGCTCATACAGGGTGCTCCAACATAAAAAAAAACAATGTAGAGCATTATGTTCAGTGTAGAGCATTATTCGTTTAATAAGAAATTAAGATTTCAAGAAAACCGTAATTCAAATAAAGAATTAAATAAAAATAAGCTGACAAAAAAAAAAACAAAAAAACATGTTTTGTCTAGAAAAAAATAGACAATGTATGAATTTGGTGAAAAACTATTTTAAATGTTTTGTCTAGAAAATAAATAGACAATGTATGAATTTGGTGAAAAACTATTTTCACCGAGATCTATGCAAGGATTCTGGTTAGGCAAGATCGTGTTCCAACGGTTCTCGTCACTCGTAAGTCAGTTGTTATTCAACTTGTCAAATAATTCAAATAGCCAACGAAACAAAATTCAAACAAGCAAAATTTAACGACGAAAGAATATTATACACCTCAACCCACCCACCAAAACCTCGTTTCAAGTAAAAGCAATTTCAATAACGTTGATTAGCTTCAAAACTTCGTTGATTTAAAATCTTTTAGGAGGAAGGGAATGTGATTATTTTAATTAATTAGAAAGCTTTGAAATGAGCCCCCTATACATCACCTGTCCCGGGAGATAGCTAGAGTGTTTTCACCTTTGAAATGGGTGAAAATTGAAGGTGCTGGAAATACGGAAAGGAAGAAGGAAATGTTACTTACAAAAAGATATATTTATAACCAATTTATAGCTTCTGAAGTTGTTGGTTATTTATTGTCAAATCGGCATTCCTGAGCCAAACGAAGTTAGCAAGTACTCTAAAAATATTATTTAAGGAGACATTCACTTAATACTGTGGTTTTTTGGTCACGTTGCGTTCGTCATTTCCAGTTTAATTTCCGGCTCCTTAATAAATTTTCACTCTCACTGATGACCGAACAAAAATGTTGCATTCTTTAGATGGTGACTTTTATTAATTTTCGTATCATTTAAATAAATATTTTTATACCAAAAAAATTGTGTTTCTGTTTGTTGTAAAAAAAAGGGAAATCTACCACCACAACAACAACAATACAACCAAGATTTTATTTTTATTTTTTTAACAGGGGACCAAAAGTTGCCTTCAGACTAATTGTCCAATTATATTCCTGAGTAATTATACAATTTCTAAACAGGTACTTGACAAATTATGATGAATGACAACCTTGCGTGTACGACGCGACCAGCTTCGCTTCCGCATCCTTAACGTAAACAAGCTAAGTTTAAAAAATGAGCTGTTTATACAAGAAGTAAAATTATCTAATCATCAAAGTCGAATACAAAACTAAGGTAAAATTATTAAAAAGGTACAGCTTGAGTACACGCCTGTAATTTCTCAGATATATATTTCAGAAATGACCTACAAAGAAAGTGACATCCATAGAATGTGACCTAGGTCGCCTGAACGGATTTTTTCTATGTAAATGTTTAGTTAGAGACCATTTTATGACAATAAAAAACAATAATTGTAACAAAAATATATTGCTATTTTCATTTTGGGCGTTAATGGGTTAATGAAAAAACTGCATTTCAACACGCCGTATCAAATCCTCTTTTATTATGTACCTTTTAAAACTTAGTTGCAAACGAGTTAGCAGAGTTAAGAGAAACTGTAAAAACGAATTATGACCCTGTGCCCACACTTTATAATGAAGCGAAAGCAAAATATTAGGACATTGGCTTAGATGTGGCCACGGAAGTACCACTATTAATTAATATTCAACAAGACTTATATAAACTTAGAAACTAACATTTTGGATAAAATGGTGTATAAAAATTTCGAGAAAGTATGTGTATCTATTAATTTTGCAGATTTTATATGGGCAGATTATTAAAACGAAGGATTACGTATAATAATTTTTTGTTAGGAAGATGACATTATGGCATTATGACAGTCTCCTATAAGAGATGCGTTATTTTGGTATAACTTTTATGGCATTATGACACTCTCCTGAAGAGATGCGTTATTTTGTTATAACTTTTGGATTTTTCACAGGTGAACCAAGAAGAAGTTTCTAGTTGATCCGTTTAGTTGGTCGGAGTGGAAAAACAGGTTTTACTATTATTTTTTTATAAAAGGAAAGGTAGACCACCAACAAAAAAAAAATTTCGTGGTCCACATAGGTGAACTGACGAGGTGTACCACGAACTTATCATCCAGCGGCAGCACTTAGTAAACGACACCGCGGAGGCCATATGGTTTTGATGAGTAACGTGCTCTCTGTGAGTCAACTAAAGCTTTGCTCAGCTCTTTGACTCTACTCTGTGACTTTATGGATGGAAGGTACCATGTAGCACTGAACCACACCACTGTGGTGTCGTTTATAGTTTTTTTAGGTAACCCGACACCACCGTGATGTAGTTCTAATACAAAACATATTATTATGTATGCGTTATTTGTGTGAAAAACTAAAAATAAAGCTTGAAAATGTCTTCAGACGTTACCGAAGATCCCTTTACTCTTATAAAAGTGAATGAAGGGCAGGCCTTGCTACATGCCAGATATAAATATCACTTTAAAAAACGGTCCTTTGTTATGGCGGTGCGTTCTGGTGCCTAAAGTAATATGGTATGTATGAAATGTTTACATTGCAGATAAAGAACATTGCAGTGAGTCGATATTATTGCATTATCGGAAGAATGATGATTAAGTAGCTGAAACATAAGAATTTTGTGTAGTTGATCAATTAAGATCAGATGACCCAACCCCCGACTTATACGCGAGGGGAACTCAAACACTTGTGAACAAAAAAATGAATCTACTCAAACCGATGATTCACGTCATCAATACTTCGCCCCTATGATTCCAGATGATTTTTTTGGAGAGGAAGAACACTTAAAAACATATTTTAAACAGGCTTTTTCACAAATTACAGCACAGATAGCAAACGAGGTTAACAAAGATACGGTGAAAAAAATTAATAGTTATTGTTTAATATGGGGTATAGTTTTTTTATTTAGTTTTCTTATATAAGGTTCTGTTATGTTTTTTTTTTTGTTTTGTTGTAAAGGATACAATAGGGGATCGGACTACTTTTTTTATTTTACAAATCCAAATTTCTTAGTTTCTGCTATCAAACACTAAAAGAATTTTGGCTCTATCTTTAAAATTGACCGAGTTATAAAGGTTTGAAATTCAAGATTAGACAGAGAGGCACATACCCACTTGTGACGTCATTTGTTAGTAACGCCATAATAATCTCCATACAAAAAATCGTTTTTGAAAGAGACAGACATATTAAAACTTTAAAAAATCACTGTAAATTCGTTTATCAACTGATTCTGTTTTTCGTGAATCGTCTGAATCTATATTTTAATAATAATTCATAAAATATGGTGAACAGTCCGATCCATTGTTATTATGTTTTACGAATCCCTTGTGAACGCGCCCCTATCACAGCAACTAATACTTTTTATCTTTAAAAAATAAAACATAACGAATTGTTTTTATCCACTCACGTGCTTGCGCTATTTGGTCGCGCAGCACACATTGCACATCACTAGTCGGCAGTGGTGTAGTTACGTTTAAACGACACCACCGTACTGGTTTTGAAGGTACAAATATACCTAGTTTAATACCCAAGGACGGGTATAGCCTACTTTTTGCCGTGGCAAAATGTCTTATTCCCACGGTTTAATACAAGAATCACATAGAAAGATTGCTAAAACTCACAGCGCCATCTGTCGTGATCGCTCGAAACCATAATGTCTCCTTATACGTTCATAAACAGCGCTGTAAGTTTTAAAAAACAGGAAAAATTCAGCAACAGCTTGCTTACTCATACTTTGTTACAAATTAATCTGCTTACAGAAGCACTACACCTCCAGCTCAGTATTTTACAAGCAAACGTACCCGACCGATTTCCCTTTTACACAACATCTACTTTGTTCCTTGACCCCTTTACTGCATGCATAATTTATCGTCGAATATTTGAGGCCGGCACCTAATACGGATGTATACCGGATACGTTAGCATAACATTATACACGGAAGGGAAATTATACAAGCTATAACTGGCAGATTCAATAATTCATTCAAGATGGTGTGCTTCCCGAATCATCTGGAGATTTGTGTGAATATATTATGTAATCATATTTGTGCGTTTTCAGCCTCCGTGATCGAGCTTGAATCCCCGCAATTCTATCCCGATGGGGACACAGTTGTCAAAGAAAAACCACTTTAAGGTACTGTCCCCATTTGGTTTAGAACATTCAGAATATGAGCCGATTATTATCTGAAAATAATTCCGTAATTCGTGGTGGTTACCGGCCTTCAGGTTCGTCTGGACAACTGTGCCATTTCATCCACTGTGTCAATAGAACAACAGTTTCATTTCTCCTATTTCCCCAAAAGAACAAAATTCCCAATTGATCTATTTCCCAAAAGGACAATTTCCCATTTGACCTACTTCCCAAACGGACAACTTCCTATTTGGCCTATTTCCCAAACTTTTTATTTGGTCTACTTCGAACCCGAGACCCACTGCATGCTAGGCTAAGTCGATTGATAAGTTATTCTAAAATAATTTAATTTTACAAAAATACAAATTAACGGTGGGAGACAGGAGCCTAAACTAGGTTAGGGTTTAATAACATCATCTAGCGGCCGCATTATTAAATACTGAATCAACCATCACGCCGGAAACAGATAACAGCTTAGTAATTAAATTACTATTGCAGTATTTATAGGATTCCGTTGCCAAATGGCAAAAAACGGAACCCTTATGGATTCGTCATGTCTGTCTGTCTGTCCGTCCGTATGTCACAGCTACTTTTTTAAGAACTATACTGTTGAAACTTGGTAAGTAATCTAAGTAGATTACGCATCTATGTATTCTGTGAACCGCATTAAGAATTTCACTCAAAACTAGAATAAAAAATGTTTGGGGGTTCCCATACTTAGAACTGAAACTCAATTTTTTTTTATCAAACCCACACGTGTGTGGTCTCTATGGATAGGTCTTCAAAAACGATATTGAGGTTTCTAATATCATTTTTTTTAAACTGAATAGTTTGCGCGAGAGACACTTCCAAAGTGGTAAAATGTGTGTCCCCTAAACTTCTTGTCCCCTAAACTTCTAAGGGCTCTTACAGACGAACGGCATTGTGTCGACCGCCGTCGACCGACGACGGCTGCCGCCGACACATGACGCCGATGGTCGACGGCTGACGTCGTTACGCTTCGACAGCTGACGTCGACACAATGCTGTTCGTGTGTAAGAGCCCTAAAATAAGAGAATAATAAAACTCAGAAAAATAAATGATGTAAATTACCATGCAAACTTCCACCGAAAATTGGTTTGAACGAGATCTAGTAAGTAGTTTTTTAGGGTTCCGTACCAAAAGGTAAAACGAGACCCTATTACTAAGACTTCGCTGTCCGTCCGTCTGTCCGTCCGTCCGTCTTTAAGATGGATGTGTGGTGTGACGAGGAAATATAGAATAAGAATGAGTAGGGGAGGCTCGAGCCCCTCGGTGGGGACGTATATGAGCTGTTGATGATATAAGAGGAGTCACCAGGCTGTATCTCATGAACCGTGATTGTTAGACAGTTGAAATTTTCACAGATGATGTATTTCTATTACCGCTATAATAAAAAATAGAATAAAAGAAATATTTAAGAGGGCTACAAACGTGATATTTTTTGCCGATTTTAGAGATAATGGTACGGAACCCTTCGTGCGCGAGTCCGACTCGCACTTGGCCGGTTTTATTATTATTATTATTATTATTACGAGTATGATTTTAAATGCGCATTATTGTGTCTATTATTATTATTAGAAATAGGTTTGCGTTAATACGCTTAAAACGAAATTTATTTTTAAAAGTAGATCTTTTCGGTTAACGTTCGCCCATCAATAATGCCTCTTTTGCCGGCCGCTGCAGTAATGTACTATTTCTCAAACATGCTAGGCTTGAGCATTATTTTGACAACCTTCTTTGAGTTTTATCGCAAATGCTGTACTGGTCAAATACATGCGAGCAGCGGCCGGCAAAAGTTGTAGGAAACATATCTATTATGTTTAGCGGCCAAATAAATTACTACCTATGTAAACTCATATCTGTCGTGTTATCGTGTAATTTAAAAATGGAACGTTTTTTTATTTCGAAACTTGGCAACCAAGGAAGTAACTTTTCAAAGATTTTATTTAAATTTCGAAGTGGCTAACAAATATTTTTAGCTGTTTGATAAAAAAAAACAAATTAATACTTTTTGGGGCGTCAAAAATTATAACTGTCATGCAAAACTAATCCTGCTTTGCATCATTTGTTTCTGTGTTTCGGACTGTGAAAATGGAGATCAAATAGAAATCGAGATTGTGTGTTATTAGAGGGCTATCGGTACTATTTAAACAAGTGCAACAAGGGTGGCACCTCATTATGGAGATGCGAGAACAAAGATAAACGCACCGCTTCAATAACGTTAAGTGTTGACCGAAGTCGTGTCCTGCGGGACTCAAATCATACGTGTTCATCAAACCACACCAGAAATGAAACGCGGCTATTACATACAGAGCCAACTATTTCTCATCTCCTCTATTTTTAAACCCCACACATCCCTGACCCCTAACCTGTAAATAAAACCTGTTTTGCCGTTGCAACACAGACTCCCCCCAATTCAGAAAGCAAAGGGGCTAATGGCGAACAGATCCAAATGAGCGGTTTTTATCACATCTTATCACCTGATGATTCGCTGGCCAATTTTAAAAGTGTGGTTTAATTTCAAGCGTTGCAACTAGTAGGACTAAGTACCACGAGCAACCAATATTTAAAAGTTGGGACGTGGGGACGTTTATGGATAACAACACCAACATCCCTTACAGTAACGAGCAAAATTGCTAGATCTGTAAGTCAATATTATTGTTGCTTATTGACGAAATATACTGCATATCAGTTGTTGTAGGTATGTATAATTCCTCAATGGATTTGTATGGGTGGCCGCAAACATACGTGTTAGCTTAGGCCCGCTCTAACTCTGTGTTAACCCAGTTACCGTCATCGATACACCAATATTGTTACTTATCTTGAAAATGTTATGTTAGGATTTTGAGGTAAACACAAAATTATTCAAAATGTCAAGGACGACGATGGATTACTCGACCTTTATTAAAAGATAAAGTAAATCGGATCTAATGATGAACAACGAATAGAGCAATAATTTGAACAAAAGCTAATAAAGGGCCACTATATTAATTTTGTGTAGAAATGTATGTAGTAAAAGTGCCGAATCATGAACAAACTTTCCTTGTCCTTGGTATTTGCTAGCTTTAACATCGAATGAAGTGATGTAATAACATCCTATGGAAATAATTTACTTTGACTTTGACTTCGACTTTGACTTTGAAAAATTCATTCCTTCCGCCTAGTCAAAACTGATTTGAACACGAGGAATTTACGATTAACGAATTACGATTTTCTTATATTTTTCGTGTAAATTTTAGTCAATACCAAATTGTTAATTTTTATTGGAATCGCATTGCAAGAAATAACCTACTACTTTTTTTTCGTCAAGGATTAGAAAAATAAAAAGTATACAATGATTGTGATTATCAATAGATACCTACAAGACACTATTTTCGTCGGAGCCAGGAATCACGTAAGGCAGACCTTGTTTGCTGAGCTCTCGTATATTATTGCGTGGCCCCATGTGCCCATCCCGCTCAAAAACTCTCATATTATTAGTGACTAAGTACGTAGCTCCAATCTTTCGACTTCAGTGCTGCTATATTTTTTACGGGATATACGTCTTGAAAGGATTAATTATTAGAAATACTTTAAAATGGTTAAGCCAATTTTAAAACTTATGGATCTATAACATACAAACAATGAAGACTTGCGGATAAGGAAACTGAATGTACTTCTTAATGTGTTATGAAGGATTTTTAGGACCTATACCTATCTAGAATTTTCCCATCTTACAAAAACTAAAGGAAAACATACAAACTAAATATATATAATTTTAAAACAGCAAAATATCATTTCTGTTCTGGAGAAATTCTTCTCTCAAACATTTAAATAGACCAGGCTAGAGCAGCGACATTGATCAAATTGTTAGATTGTTTTCGTTTCTGTCTCCACCCACATAGCAAAAGAGAAAAATGGTATACCATTATCATCACACCGAGATTGGCATATGTGAAGAGCCTCGTCAATATACAGGGACCGTATCCAGAGACAATCTCAGTCAAGACACGTGATTCTTGAGTTAGTCAGCTTGTCGCTCAAGGCGGACGATGTGCGATAGCAGATCAAAATGCTTTCTAAAGCTTTAATAAACTATGGCTCACGTAAGTTTCTAACAATTTAGTTACACATTGTAGGGAAATGTATGTTTGCGCGTACACAACCTACTTACCCCTCATACCCCACACACCTGCATAGTGGTATTACCGATCCCAAGATTTAAATCGCAGGGCTATGTACGTATACATACATACACCGCACACTCACACACATACACACACCTGATAGAAGGGAGAGAGGCTAGTGGATTTCCGATCCCAAGCATTCATCGGCGTAGGGCTGGCCTCCCTCTCTTTCATCGCTACACTCATTATACAATCACTCTTCACATACACACACATACACACCACCTTTAAACCCCTCACTTGCACTTTCGCACAAATGATTTTTAAAATACTTCCATTATGTACATAGTGTCTAAATTACCCTTATTACTACATACTGTCTCTAAAAATTTTGTATCTTTTGTCTGAGAGGTGGAGGCCAGGAGCTCCATAGTACGGGGTCTACCTAGTTTGGACTCCTGACTCCCACTACAAATAATGTAACTATTGCCTTTAGTATTACCATAAGTCTCTTGTTTTTGTATTAGGGAGTTAAATAAATACAATTATTATTATTATTTATTATTAAGATTGAAACTCCCTGCGTAAACTTAATTCACCTGAAGGAATGTATTTGCCTAGATGCATTAACGTATACTTTTAGTACGCGTTCCGCCGTGCGGTGACGGCAGAGTAGAATACATTTGTCACCAACCCCTACTCTTCCCGTGGGTGTCGTAAGAGGCGACTTAGGGACTACACATTGAACAGGGAACGGGCATCAGCGCTTTCTGATACAGTAACTTTTTAATCTGCGATCTCCAACCCGCCTGCCAAGCGTGGAGATTATGGCAAAACCCTCCACTTAAGTAGAGGAGGCTCATAGTCCAGCAGTAGACTGTAACGGGCTAAACCAACCTATTTAACAAAAAGATCTTTAAAAATATCATATTCTATTACGTGCTATTACCTTACAAAGAGGGTCCGAAATTGAGCACATAATAGGTAATTCTAAACACGTATTTGGCGTTCTCAAATCAGATAGGAAAAGGACTTTCTATAGAAAAATTATATCGTAGAAATTCACATGGTTAAAATAAACTACAGTACAAGGAGGTGAACATCGACCATCGACTAAGTTAAATAAAACAAGTTTTACAGAATCCGAAACAATATATACAGGGGCGAAATGAAATTGGGTAATAACCATTCAAAATAGTCAGATCTAAATAGTATGATTATGTTTGACACTATGTATCAAGTATACAGCCAGCTGACGAATTAGCTTTTGTGTGAGATATTGATGTGAGTAGGAAAATTTTAATAGTTTTGCAACAATATGAATTTACCCGCACCAAGTAGTGGTGATAATGAACTTTGTTTTGTCGAAAGTAATAAAGGCAAGAAGGTGCTACTACATGCCGGACATAGGTACCACTTCGCCATAACTAACAAATCTGGCTCAATTAACTGGCGTTGTGCGAATAGAAAAGACTGTTATTCATCTATTACATTGGATCCCAAAGGCAATATAATAAAAAAAGCTGTTCATTCTTGTTTGCCCGATTATGTCAGAAATAATATAGCAACAATTTTTTTATAAGGGTAATGAGGAAGTGAAGACTAATATGGAACCAATACCTAAAATATTCGAAAAGCATTTTTCCACTGAAAATTTACCTGGAACACAGACCTATACTGAAGAACATAAAATACCCTTATTTACATAAAAAAAAGACACGTTGTACATACAGGAACAGAAAAAAATCTTTTAATTTAACGAAATGTACTTTCAAATCTATCCGAGAAGTCCAATTAGCGCAACGAATTGTCGAAAATTTTTGTGTTTGACGATGGATTAAATGATAAAATTATAATTTTTGCAACTACCTTAGCAAGAGAAATAATTAATCATGCTTATCTTTTTAACTGTATTCCGGCCAAGTGAGAATCCAACCTATTGCGAATCCGACCAAGTGAGAACAAATGCCTTGAACATGGTAGCCTATCATTAACCACATAATTTGTATTCAATCAGGAAAAAAATGAAAAATGATGATAATGATGTTTTTTTGCTTCGTAATGATTTATCATTAGGTAGCAAAAAAACTATTTATACAAAAACTCCAACCGGTTTCGATGAAGTTTGCGTACCGATCAAGTTTACTGATTTCATTCCTTCAGTCGTGTAATGCCCACTATTTGTCCATAAAATGTCCGAATTATTACCCTATACTTTTTGAATCTGCTCACTTTTGTTCCCGTTTGATAGACTTTTATGAACCTGAAGTAAATATTACTCTTAGATACACTTTTCGGTACACACACAAAATTTTATGGATCAATCGAGTGACAAAATAACTCATTATCATCAATTCATTAAACACTCACTACAGTTTAAAATGTACCTAGTAAAACTAAATATTTTTTATTCATGTGTTTTTAACGGGAGCATGACGCAAGAATTTCGCATGAAACAAACCCAAATATATTTTGATTGTGGCATTCGTAAACAGCACGACATAGATGTTGATAAATCGAATTAACAAAATTGTGAAAGACTTTATTGCTGACAAAATCGATATAGAGCAATGTTTACGGCGTCTCTCATTTACGTAGAACAAATAATATCAAGCAACAATAAATTATATTATTTTAGGCAAGGACGTTTAAAGCTACTGTTTAAACGTCCTTGATTTTAGGTTTACCGAAAGTTAATAAGAAAGTAATAAGAAAAAACAAAAACTCGGCGTACAATGGAGATGGCATCTTTTTCCATCAAATTTGATTTGATTTGAAGTGTTGTTTGAATTTGTAACCCTCCGACGTCGCGGTCGGTGTGTACGAGTTTAAGAACTGTGTTTTTTAGTTACCAAAATGTGTTTGCCAATATACCTATATAATAAATAATTAATGTTGTTTTTTTTATTATTGTCGGTAAAAATATGTTATAGGTATATAGGAAAACGAGAAAAAGTTAGCGAAATGAGAAATTCAAAATTTGAACATATTTGAAGTCTGCTAAATGCAATAACGAAATGTATGAAAAACGTCGATAATTAACGAAAGTCGGCAAATCATTAAATTAATCATCTAAACTCGACCGAATTTTTCTGTATCCTGCACACGTATGCGTGCGCTCGTTCAAACTAAACTGGTTTGAACCGATCTGTGTAGAAACGAATTAAGACGACCCAACTGGCATTTCCGTGGTCGGAATTAGTTATCGCACAAATTACAGCTGTCCAGCTGACGACGACGTTACGAAATCTTCTCTATCCGTTTGTGCTCCCTTTTACTTTGTTTCCTGTTTTCAAGTCACAGATAAGAATATAACTCCGATTTTTACTTTGCTACAAACCGTTTTTTCATAGTTGGTATCAGGATCATCAACATCATCAGGATAGTGAAACGAAAATTGTATAGGTACAATAGTAAAGTTGATCCAATGCACCTGAATGTTCTATTTAGATTTGCTGCGTACGAGTATTTTACGCTATGTACCTTTTGAAATTTCACTGAACATCTATTCTGATATCGGAATAGCGAACTTATAAACTATTTCTTATGAATCTATATTCGATGTAGATCAACTGAAATCGTTAGCTTCGTAAGCGTAGTTTTCAAATTAACTATCGGCTATCTGCAATTCAAATAAACATATACATTCTACGCCTACGAAAGAAAATCGCATTTATTAGTTAGGTACTGTTAATCTTTTCACTTTAGTCACGTTCCATTTTCAAAAGACTCGCTGGTCCTTTTCCACATTTTTCACTTTATCTTCTGCAAACGTAAATAAACATCCACTGAACAAAAGGAACGATTTATCTCTCCAAAACAAATTTAGTTGAATTCCTCGTTTGATAAAGTCGCTCCCAAGTGAGAATAATTCTCAAACTAAATTAATTGCTCGTGATAAGCGCCTGGCAATAAATACTAGCTAGGGTGTATAAGCTTCATAAAATTTTGTTTTCCTTTACTGAACGGCTAACATACATTTTATGAACCATTTTATGAACAAGGTTTAAACGGCGAGAATAAATAAGAACGATTAGGGCATTCTAACGTATTGACTTCAAAACAATTTTTGATAGTGATAATTTTTATAATGCCGGTAAATTAAAAATAAGGCATTCTGGCAAAATAAGGCATAATGAGTATAAGAAATATAATTTAAAACAAAAGAAGGCAGCAATTAATACTCCCCGTTATTCCGATCTGTTACCCCAAAAAAATTACCATGATGTAAATTCTGGGAAACGCATGTCCGAGAATTTACCCTAAGCTAGGGTGAATAATAGGAATGTTTATCTAATTTATCACCTCGATAATGTACACTTGACTAGAGATTTTCCTATTCATTCGATATAAAACACACAAAAACAATATTTCATCAGATAGTAACCTCTTTTGATAACTTATGCATACTTAGAACCTATTGAACTGTGTACTGTAAAATGTGTGGTGGTGAACTATTATAAAAAAATGAAAAAAATGCAACTAATGCGTGATATACACCGTAGTGACCAATGCGTGAAATTTAACTGATTATTTTTGGTTAAATGTCCATTAAACTGAACAACTTTCCCCAAGGAGCATGGGCTGTAAAACGACAAAAAAATGGCCCTAATCAGTACATAATATCAACAATATACAAAAATATGGTGATTTTGAAAAAAAATATCTTGACCTACCGACTTTGACGCAATTTATCTGACACATCCGACAATACCAAAGCCCAAAGCACAAAATACATAACAATTCAATACCCGTGATTTCGAGGATTTCCTCGTTGCTAGTACCAAAGAGGAACATGTTGACACACGTGACCAGTACTGCCTGGGGACGAGTGACTCTAAAGACTTTTCATGTACAAATCGGAGTTTTTCGTAACGCGTCCACTAACAACTTTGTTTTTGTTATAAGCGCACGTGTTCAGCCATGTGAAAATATTTCACGGCTATCTGAAACATGTACTGGTACTGGTAGATAAAGAACATGGTAAATACAGATGGAGACATAACTGCTTAGTTAGAGGCACATTTAAGCTCGTTAAGTAAAAAGATAAGAATTCGTTGAACCCAATTATAGTGATATTTTTAAAATATGTAGCGTAACTCCTCAATTACGCTACATATTTTAAAAATATAATTTGTTCCAGAAGATTGTTTTGTTTTTAATGCAATATATCAACAGCATTACACACACAGTTTTAATTACTCTCCATACTACATCGTGAACGGTAAGATATTGCAGCTGATTTTCAAATTAGGAACTGGTCGTCGACTTCAAATTAAATACCAGTCTTAGTGAAATAATAGAGAGTCGTGCATAAATATACGTACTATCAAGGCCAATAGGAATTCCCTAATTATATTCACCAGTTTTGGTCCAACCTTTCAAAAGCCAAAACAAGGCAAATAAATCTGGAAAACACGATATGTTTCACGATAAAAGTACAGCGGTCATGGTAGCAATAGAATTCATTAAATACGCAAGAAGTAGAGAAGAAACAAAAAAAAAACAAAACCTAAGAAAACTAAGAAAGACAGTAAAACTAGCAATCGTATTTTTAAGACGTACCTATCGCAAGTAATATCCCTCATAATTTCATATATGTATTGTGACGAAAAGGATGAAGCTGCGACAGCGTTCCATGTTGTCATAGTGAATTATTGGAGACTTATGGGAGGGCCAGAGGGGATTTGCTGGGCTATGGTACGCCATAGCATAAATTGGACTTTATTGTACTGCCCCATAAAACTATACGAGAAAGCCTTGTAAGAGAAAATAATATTTTCTAGTTGGAACAGCATGAAGAAAACTAAGACCAGAATACAGTGGAAATAGACATGAACAATGAACATTCTGTGATTTGGCAGACATAAAACTAGGGCTTTTACTTAATACAAAGCAGGTTGTAAAGGTCTGATGTTTTTTGCAGTAAGCTCTTGTAGTACCAGGATAACAGGGCAGACAGGCGTTCAGCTTTCACTTACACACACAAGCCAGATACCATCAGATCCAATTTCCTGATGCAAGCAGGTGCTAGAGCTTTTTTTGCAGTTTACTTGTTCTTTACGTCAATATTTGCTCTACAAGTTCATCGATTGTTTTAAATTACTAAGATATAAACTACAGCTAAGTTAATAAATCAAATTTCCTGTACTACTTTTTTTTAAGAATATTGTTTTTTCCCTTATTTTACTTTTTAGATCGTTTCCTACTAGAAATGCGAAAGTATCCCAATAATAAAAAAAACATGTCTTGGTAGATGTTTATGACTTATTTTCCAGGCGTTATTTCAATATAATTTTTACAAAAAATAACATTTCATCTATCGTATCGTAACGTGTAAACACTTGGAAACAGACTCAATCGATCAAAGTGAAGAAAACATGATTCATTTGATCCTTAGAGATTTTCAAGAATCTCCGCAAATTGCAGCAATTATTTAAAATGTAAAGTTAAGGAACCATCTTAGGTAAAAATGAAGAACAAGCGATTTGACCCTCTCAGAAAACTGCACGGTAATCAAAAAAATTGTGCTTAGATAACATATGGATTCGCCAGAAAGAGCGAAATACGTTCAAATCGTTAGGCTCGTATTCATTCTATCTAACACACTTTGACGTGGTATTAAAGGACTAGTAGGTATAACACATCTTGTCTGCAAACCTTCAGCATTGTTGCTTTGGCCGCAGAACGCGCTGAGATCTAAATTCATGCTGAATATGAAATTTATTGTCTTTTATTTTGTTAATCTGTGTTGGTAAATCATTAACAAGCGAGTTGTGCTGCTTCATTTTACGCGTGCAAACATTCGCATACAACAAATTTTCCTTTTTTGTTCTTGGCGAAAGTTGCTATACCTATAAGTTTATTATTCAAAACATCTGTAAAATTTGGCAAATATTTTATAGTACACCTTTTAATTCCTAAAATTCCTGTTAATCAAAATAGCAATCTTTTACTTTCATAAAAGCAATCAGATACAGATCATATACATGAAAAAAAAGGTTCAAAGCATTTTCATCGTTTAGACAATTTACATTTTACGGCTGAACTTCTAAGAAATTATAATTCTGGAATTATTAAGGCATACTGGCTTCCAACGTAAATAATCAAATTTACCTGAGGGCTTCTCATTATTAACTCTTAACTGAACATTATACAGTTGACTGAGGATTATAATTTTCGATACCAAAAAGGCTTAATCAGAGATTTCAATTATGTTCAAGAGAATCTATTTATAGCTGAAGCCAAATAAAGTATTTAGGCGCTTAGGAAATTTGGGATATCCGATCTAATGTTTGACGGCCCCGTAGCCTACTTGGTAGTACGCCTGCCTACGAAGCACAGGGTCGCGGGTTCGAACCAGGGCAAACATTCGTGTGATAAGCAGTGCATGAGTATTGTTTGCCACCATGCAAGACTTGCCACCATGCGAGCTTTAAACAAATTATTTTTGCGAAAACGACGTTAAAGTATTTGTTTGTTTGTTTGTTGTTTGAAAAATGGAAAGAAGATGTGTGAATTGTTCGTATTTAGTACCCAGAAATGCACAGATAATTTTTTTGCAAAATGAATCACAAGTTGTCAGAGAGTTCTTGGATTTTACCCACTCCCGTAAGTACCCATAATCTATAATCTTGTCTTTAGTATATTATAGAGCACTAGGTAATCGTCGTACCTTTCGAAACACGGAAAATCAATAATAGAAAACGGATAACTGTGACCAAAGAAAGTAAATCTCATTCTTATTACGTAAGTGACTGTAAAGTCGATGACAAATCACGATCTATGCTTATCTCATGTAACAACTACTTCCGTGGATAAGTTGCTGAATTCAACGAAATCTTACTTCTTAGAAAATCAGGTGATTCAGTCTGTAAATGTCCTAACAAAACTGAAGACAGCTTCACAAAGTGGTTTTTGTTCGACAAACTGTCCCCACCGGGTTTCTAACACAAAACCTTCGGAATGAGAACCGAACACTTTACCACTCGACCATGGACGGTTGCTGTTAAAAGAATGCGAATAAACCTTATGTTTAGTATATGACCAGCCAGACAAGATATATTTTTTTTATACGCTTTGTTACGTACCAACAATATTATTCTGCTATTGTAGATCAGTAAGATAAACTTATTCCCCTTATTTTAGCTAACCAATACGAGCGTGCTGTGTCATGAATGTTATTTTATCATTCATGAACCGAGATTACCGCTACCTGCTCCACTGTACGGTCACAGAAGTATGTGTTTTGGTTGTGGGAGTTCTATTTTACGGGCTCCGAGAACATACAGATTGCACCCTGATTCCCTTATTAGGACTATTATAGAAGGACGGATACCACGACATGTGGTAAGTGGAATACACAATTAGCTTAGCTATTGCATTGCATATATTGGTGTACTTTTCAAGTATTGTAAGGCTTGCGATCCTAGCCATGTTTTCAGAGTTTTCAAACAGCTAAATAGCTTCGGGCTACTCTGGTAACTTAACGTCTTATGCAAGGTATAAAAACACTCGGAAAACTGTTTATCTAAGCTAGACTTATGATTTTACAGAACAACTAAATCCTTACTCATCATCTTCATCTTCACCAACAGCTCATATACGTCCCCACCGAGGGGCTCGACCCTACACTGAATTAGAGCAATCGCGCATTATCGACCACACTGGCCCAGTGCGGGTTGGTCGACTTCACACACAACCTTTGAATTTCTTACACCATCGACGTTCTCTTGCACTTGCATTAGTAAAGTTACGATTTAACTTAGTACACAAGAAAAATATTAAGATGACGAGTAGGACACTAAAGGCACAAGCTGCAACTGCCAACTGCCGGTAGTCGCTGTACGTACTGCAGCATTACTGCATATTTTTTCTCTTTTGGCTGGTTTTTTATGTCACTTTTTCAAATTTCAAATTTTCTTTGATTGACTTTTTTTTAAATTGTTTTTTTGCTTTGGAGAGTTCGGCTAAGCATCTTGGCATTTATTTGGACAAAGAATTTTGCATAAAAGTGCCTGCATAAAAGTGCGTGGATATAATTTTTTGCAGCTCTTAATCTACCTATAAAGTGCTGGAATTGAATGGAATTTCTGGTTGTTGTGATTCCGTGTTGAATACGGACCGTCCGGAAACTGAGTACGGACATAACTCGACGGAGTCCCCTCAGGACCCGACTCTCGGCTCATCTTTTTGATACTTTGGCAATATCTAGGCCCTTTTAAATTTCAATTATACTGTTCGGACAAAAACTGAATCTTTCTTTGTTCTCCTAAATTTCACGTTTCACCTGTGGTTGACAACCACAGGTTAGCTAGCTCCTTTTTTAAACGCTATAGTACGTACAGCCGGCATTTGCTCAGGCTCAGGTGCGGTTGCAGAGTCCATTTCGAGGACGGCGACGGTGGCGGCACGTGCAGCGACTGTATTGTCAAAGAAATTCATTATCGATCAGATTGACGTATTTAGTCGTATAATCGCGATTTAAGAAGTTTGTTACCGCCTATCTTCGTGTATCGGGATTTATAAATAAATAAAAAAATGTTTATTTACTACATACAGACAGGAAGAGTAAGTAGGTACATTATACGACTAAATACTGTAGTAGCAGAATATGTCACTACCATCTGCATCGCGGTTCTTGGAGCGAACTTAACCCTGTATACAGGGATTTCACAGGTCTCCAAATGAATAATATGATGGACATTATGAAGAGAGCTGTTAATCGAGTGTTTGACTTTAATGATATAGACAATATGGCACCGACTTTATGCCATTATTGGTTAGGAATGAACGCTGGACATTTTATCGACCTTTTATCATGTGTTCCACATTTATCAGAACAGGTTCCAGATGCTAAATTAGCCTTATGTATGTATCTAGTCAAACTGAGAACAGCAGACAGCAACGATCGTTTGGCAACACTTTTTAATAAGACATTGGAAAAATATATGAATATCACATGAGATAATTTAACTGACGATTTTGTGACCCAATACCTAGGTTTCAATCATATGACTGTGCAAGATGTGGCAGCACGAAACAAAATTATTCCAGAGGAGCTATATGGAAATCCTGAATTGCCAAATGACATAAAACCCGCTATTGTTCTTTGTGATGCGACGTACATTTTCATACAAAACAGCAGCAATTACAGGTTTCAAAAACAAACATATAGCTTACAAAAGTTAAAAAATCTAGTACAGCCATTCATGATTGTTTGTTGCGATGGCCACATCATTGATTGATTGCTTGGGTCCGTACAAAGCTAAGTACAACAAATGATGCTACTAACACACTGAACGACTTAAGCAGAGACGAAAGCAGATTGCGTTCATTTTTCCAAGAAGGTGACGTGTTCATTCTTGACAGAGGTTTTCGTGACGCCATCCAAAACCTCGAAGCACATGGCTTTAGATCACATATGCCCGAGACAATATTAGAAGATGAACAACAATTAACCACAATGCAGGCAAACAGATCGCGATGCGTCACTCTATGTCGTTGGGTAGTAGAAGTAGTAAATGGTCGGGTGAAGTGGGACTATCGTTTATTTCGCTTTGTTTTTAATAACAGAGCCGCGACACACCTAATGGCAGATTTTAGGATTGCTTGTGCTCTTTTAAACAAGTTCCACGTCCCTGTAGAGGATCCTCCTGAGGCTCTGGAATACGTAACTATTGCTAGAAATAGGCTTCACCTACCTAACCACTTAGCAGATTTTGTGGAGAGTGTAAACATGAACAGACGAAGCGCCAACTTTCAGACAGTAGTCGACCAACATCCTCATTTAGACACATTTCCAGAACTTGACATTTAAAAAGGTTGGCTTTGGGAACCTATCAAATAAAACAAGCGCGTTCATATTACGGGGAACATGTCCGACAGACTGGATCGTTTTCTGTGGAAGTCAACAACGAGATTGACGAAGACCCACTCATCCTAGGACAAAACAATTATCTGGTTAGAGGGAGAATTAAATCACGGCATATTAGTAGCAGAATTTACTATTCATATATTTTAATCAACAGAAATGAACAAGTGGCCAACAGTTTAAATTCAATTTCAGGTTACTGTTGTAGTTGTCGTGTAGGCAAGCGCACAGTAGGCTGTTGCGCCCATGTTATGGCCATCACATGGTACCTAAGTTGGGCTAGGCATAATGATTGCAGTGCTCAGGAGCACTGCAATCATTCCTCGACGACTTCTTTGAAGAGTATGACGAATGAGGCAGCAACTGCAGTCATTATAAATGATAATACGATGTTACTCTTTCGTGTATGATAGATAACATGTAAATGTAAAGTATAAATGCATATAATAATGTGGAAATGTACATAAGTGAAGAATTAGATTCCTTTCAAACCTGTTAAGAACATGGCTTTTTACGAATTTACGTTTCGTTATTAAAAAACATTATTATATGTTTTTTAATAACTGTCTTTGTTTACCTTTTTTTTTAGCTATCTTTCTAAACAGACCAATAAGGTCACTTTTATTTTCAAATTCAAACGATTATTCGTTACTTACTAGCCTTTCGACGACATTTTGTAACTTTGATATTTTCTTTGTCTTCATTATTATAATCAGCATCTTGTAATTACAGTCTACAGTTTTATTTATTAGCGTAGTGATCCCTAAATCCACCTAAACTAGGGCACTAGCACTTTACATTGGTCCTTCGAAGAAAAAGGACGAAGATTATCATCAAGAGTTACCGTTGAGAAGTCTCCAGCATCCCGGCACATCTACAGCTGCGTGAACCAGTGCCCTTACAGACACTCGCATCGCATTTCGACGGGTGAACACTGTACGCACTCACGGAGCTACACATCGGGTCTTCATCTGTGTCCAGTAGTCAGTCGCAGAAGCCCACTTCAATCCAGCCGGAAACGCTCAAGAGGGATTTTTTATCAACATTCAACAGTCGTACCAACACATTTCATCATCATCATCTACAGATCGGAAAAGTGAACGAATCAAGGAATTGCATCACCTACCAGCCAGGGATTGTACACAATAAAAACCGTGAGACCGTTCCATATTCCTTTATTTACATCCACAAATCATTATATTTCATTCATTTACCTTTACCTAGTCCCATTCAATCTTATTGCATTCCATTTTGCTTCAAATTATATCCATTTTTCATATTGCCTTTCACGTGAATTGGTAACTAGATTCATTCTTCAGTACATAATCAAGTAGTTCACTAATTCACGTAGAAATATAAACCATTTTAGCACAATTTTAATCGCACAAAACCTATACACATAATGATAACCTCATAATTGTAATCAAATCTTTAAATATCATCAGTTGATTTTGCCTTGCAACGTTAAGTACACAATTATTGGCTTGAATCACAAATAATATTCAATTAAAAACACAATAGTCAATTTAAAACTAAGTAATTTAACAACAAATACGACTAAAATACTTCTTGCTTTAAATTGTTTACGTTTATTTTTATACAGGTCGGTGGTCTGCTATCTGTGAAGTACCTACCGCGTATTACCGGTGGAGCCCGGTACGATCAGTGCGCAGCGCCTGCGAGAATCATCAAAGCAAAGATACGTAAACACTATTTATTTCCCTTTTTCGTTAAATGACAGATTCTGGAAACGGCAGATTCTGTAAATGGCAGATTCTATAAATGGCAGATTCTTTGAACGACGGATTTTGTACAGTCGTTAGCTAAAAAGAAAATGTACAGCGATTTTAACAAAACGCAAATAGATGCATAATTATAAAATTGACATTTTCTAAATGCAACCTTTTTGTTTACTTACTTAATTTTTTGTCTATTATTAGATCATGTGTCATTTATTACTCATTATTTTCGTCAACTATGATGAATTAATAATAAAGGCTTAAAAAATAAAGTGTTACGTTTATAAATATTCATAATATAAATATAAAATGGATTCACAGCCGGCTGGACCGAGTAGTGGTGTTTCTGAAATAAAATTTATAACAAGTCAAAAAGGTAGGGTGTCACTTCTACACGCAGGTTACAGATACAATTTTGTAAAAAAAAACAAGTCGGGAACATCCAATTTCCGATGTAACCAAAAAAATGAATGTAATTCGTCAATTACTTTGGACATAAAAAACAATATTGTCAAAGAGGCTAAGCACACATGTACGCCAAATATAGTAAGAAACTGCATAGACGAAGTAATGGAGGAGTGTAAAAAAGAAGTTTGCTCCAATCTCGGACCTGTTCAGAAAATATTTGAAAGTTATTTGGACAAATTTTCTGAAAAAATATCAGCAGATGACCTACCAACTTTTACAAACAAAAAAGATGGATTATATAATGCACGTTGTAAATTTTTAAAAGTAGACAAAACAAGATGTAATAATTTCAAATATATAAAGTTACCTGATCATATTGTCAACGATTTCTTTTTATACGATGATGGTATCGATCACAAGATTATAGTATTTGGCACTTCAGAAGCAAAAAAATATTTAAAAACCGTCGACACATTTTACGGTGATGGCACATTTAGAGTGGTGCCAAACCCATTTTATCAACTTTATTCCTTGCACATTGATTTGTCGAATGAACATGATACTGTTAACTTTGTGCCGATCTTGTATGTGCTTTTGCCAAACAAAAGCGAAACTACATACGTACGCCTATTCAAAATTATGAAAGATCAACTATATTTACAAATGAAAGTTTATCACTGCGATTATGAAATTGCGGCTATAAATGCTATAAAACAAGTGTATCCTGAAATACAAGTCAGAGGTTGCTTTTACCACTACACAAATGCTATTTGGAAAAATAGTAAGAAAATTGGACTTCATGATTCTCCAGAAGGTGTCCACTTTACGAAACTTTTTGCAAATTTGGCTCTTCTTCCTAGAATCATAATTCCAGAGGCATTTCTTGCGATTTGTGAAATGGCGCCAGATACTACCGAATTTAATAATTTTAAAAATTATTTTGTGAAACAATGGATGGAGCTAGTAACATACCCCATTTTCTGTTGCTATGGTCATAAGTTTCGTACAACAAATTCAATTGAAGGGTGGCACCGTCGAATTAATGGATTGATTCCAAAAAAACCATCCCTTTATTATTTTTTACAGTTATTAAAAAAGGAGGCAAATTATCAAGATGTAAAATTGAAGAAAAATGATTTGTATGTAAAAGGGAAGAAACGTAGTAAATTCGACTTGGAAAAAGATCAAATGATAGAAAAAATTATCCAATTGACATTGAATAATGAAATATCTACTTTAGACTGCTTAGAACGGTTATGTCGTGTGAAAAAAAGTTAATTTAATAATAATAAAATAATAACGGTGCACCGGTTGGATTTTCGTTATTGAAGAAGTTATTTAATTTTAAGAATTCTTTAATTTGATTTTAAGTTATATTTTAATTGTAAATATTTATTAATAAATAATGTATAGAATTACGACGTTGTTTGGTACTGTACTTCTGCCGTTACCAGAATTTGCCGTTTAAAGAATCTGCCATTTACAGAATCTGCCGTTTCCAGAATCTGCCATTTAACGAAAAAGGGATTTATTTCACTTTAAAAATTATCTTTTTTATAGGCGTTAACCTTTAATTACTTATTTCTTTCATAGAATTCATCTAAAATGAGTAAAGAATTTTCTATGTTAATTAAAAAACGCAGCTCGATGAAGGGTAAACTTACGACCTTTAAAACACATCTTGATCTTCAAAAAACTTCTACTAAATTAAGTAACGAACAAGTTGAAGAACTTTCAATACGTCTTCAAAAAATTGAGCCTTTATGCGATGAATTCGATGAATTACAGATGCGGATTGAGTGTGAGGTTGACGAATCAGAAGCCGAGCAACAGTTAAAGCAGCGTGTGGAGTTTGAGCGCGACTTCTTCTCTGTCGTAGCCGAGGCGCGTGTTCTGTTATCCAAACATAAACCGAGAGACGACGAATCTGAGGTAGGTTCCAGTGCATCCGATTTGGGTAATCCACACAATTTTGTTAGGTTGCCTAAAATAGATTTACCTCATTTTGACGGTAATTATCAGAACTGGCTTGAGTTTCGCGACACATACCTGTCAATCATTCAGAACTCAAAGACAATCAGAATCAGTGATATTAACAAGTTTCACTATCTACGTGCTTCTTTGAAAGGTACTGCTGCATTAGTCATTCAAAGTTTAGATTTTAGTGCAAAAAATTACAATACAGCATGGCAGCTTTTATCTGAACGCTATGACAACAATAAATTACTTATAAATAATCATTTAAATGCATTATTTTCCATTGAACCTATTCAACATGAATCGAGTCACGCATTACGCAACATTGTTGACACAACTAATAAAAATTTGCGTGCCTTGAACTCATTGGGACAGCCCACAGACCACTGGGACACTTTGATAATTTATATCATGTCTAAAAAGCTGGACAGTACAACAAATAGAGAGTGGGAAGAAAGCAAAAATATTCAAACCGACTATCCTACTCTAGAAACATTTTTAAAATTTTTAATCAATAGGGCTATATTTTTAGAATCAATTGAAGAAATAAAAAATTTAAAGATAAACAATAATAATCAATCAAACAATAATCAGAATAATCAAAATCAAATAAAAAATAAAGGCCTTGTTGTTACAAATGAAAGATCTACTTATCACTGTCCACTTTGTAAAAAAGAACACTTTTTGTTCCAGTGTCCATACTTTCGCAGGTTGACTGTAGAAATGCGTCTACAAAAAGCCCAATTATTCAAAGTTTGCTTAAATTGTTTACGTCATGGACACACAAACACGCAATGTCGTTTAAGTCACTGCAAATACTGTAATACAAAACATCACACATTATTACATTCACATTCACAATCACAAGAGCTTCCCACCACAAGCACACAAAATGTCGCTTTAACAGCAAACAAAGTTGTGGGTGACCAAGTTTTGCTGTCTACTGCAATGGTGAAGGTTATTGATTCAAATGGCAATGCCAAACCAGCTAGAATTTTGTTAGACAATGGCAGCACAGCCAACTTTGTCACTAGTGAACTATGTGACAAATTAAACATAAGTACATCCCCTGTACAGTCAAAAGTCGCAGGCATCAGCAATCAAACTTCAAAGGTAACAAAATCATGTTCCATTACAATAGAATCATATCACAATGATTTTAAAACAAATATTGATTGTTATGTCCTGCCAAACATCACAACACTACTGCCATCTACATACATAGATGTGCAATACATGATCATTCCTACAGCAATAAATTTAGCTGATCCATCCTTCAACGTGCCTTCAGCTATTGATATTTTAGTTGGGGCAGATACATTTTGGAAGGTATTAGGTACTAGTCGTATTCAGTTAGGCAAGTACAAGCCTACGCTTTTTGAAACCAAACTAGGTTGGTTGGTTTCAGGTAGTGTAGGTCAAACAAACACTGAAAAATCAATATGCATGTTTTCACATGATTCACAGATAGACACAAATGTTACCAGGTTTTGGGAACTAGACACAATACCATTTCAACACAAAATGACCCCAGACGAAAAAGCTTGTGAAGAACTTTTTGCCAGCTCTACTATGCGTAAATCCGATGGACGATTCATGGTCACTATGCCATTGAAGGATTCGCCTGATGTGTTAGGTGAATCTTACTTTCTTGCAAAGAGTAGATTTTTGTCCGTAGAGCGTAGATTAGAAAGAGAGCCACGGCTTAAAGAGCTTTACACAGAGTTCATGAATGAATATATTAGTCTTGGTCACATGAGTGAAAGCAAACAATTTCATAAAAATAACACAATTTCATGTTATTTGCCACATCATGGAGTGCTGAAAGAATCTCGCACTACTACAAAGCTTCGGGTTGTCTTCGACGCCTCAGCTCGCACTTCATCAGGCAAATCGTTCAATGACATCCAGAGAGTTGGGCCAACAGTCCAAGACGACCTACTATCCATTTTGATACGGTTTCGTCAGCACAAATTTGTGGTATCTGCTGATGTAGAAAAAATGTACCGTCAAATTGAAATAGTAAAGTCACAACGTTCACTTCAGCAAATTCTTTGGAGGTCTGACACAACACAGCCGCTGAAAGCGTATACACTGAACACCGTTACTTACGGTACAGCTTCGGCACCGTATTTAGCTACTAAATGCTTGACACAGCTAGGTCTTGATTCTGCTGATGAAAATGTCAAACGCGCTGTTTGTCATGATTTTTACGTTGATGACTATCTATCTGGTGGAGATTCCATTTCTACCACGATAGCTCTATGTAGATACGTCACACAGACTCTAAAATCCGCCAAGTTTAATCTCAGAAAATGGCACTCTAACAATCTAGAAATCTTACAAGCTGTGTCATGCGATCTCAATATTGCAAGTTCAGTGGATCTCAGCGCAAATGAATTATCCAAAACTTAAGGTATTTACTGGAAATGCTTAGACGACACATTGTGCTTTCAAATCAATATTACACAACCACAAAAAAATCACAAAGAGATCAATACTTTCAGCAGTAGCTCAAGTATTTGATCCTATAGGTCTTGTCTCCCCATGCATTGTAGAGGCGAAGATTATTTTACAAAAATTGTGGTCGCATAATTGTTCATGGGATGACGAAGTTCCAGAACAAATACAAAAAGCATGGCAAGATTTTGCTACATCTTTGCCAAAATTAAATGATATACACATTCCAAGATGCATAAAATGTGATTATCCTATTCACATTTCACTCCATACATTCACAGACGCTTCAGAAAAAGCTTACGGTGCTTGTGTCTATGTACGCTCGGTGGGCGCTCGGTGGGTAACGATGGTTCAGTCACTGTCAGTCTCCTGGCATCCAAAAGCAAGGTCGCTCCAAATAAGCCAACAACTACAATTCCACGTCTAGAGCTTAGTGCAGCTTTATTAGGTTCTAGACTTTGTACAAAAATGATAACATCACTGACTTTGAATTGTAGTGATTGTGTATTTTGGGCCGACTCTACCATTACTTTGTACTGGATTGCATCTCAACCCTCTCAGCTGAAAACATTCGTTCGGCATCGTGTATGTGAAATACAAGAAACCACATCAGGTCACGAATGGCGTTACGTTCCATCGAAAGAAAACCCAGCTGACTTAGTCTCACGTGGCTTAAACGCTGAGCTATTGGGCTCTTCTTCATTGTGGTGGACAGGTCCGTCATTCTTAAAGTTAGACTCATCTCAGTGGCCAACTAACATTATACAAGAAACAAATACAAATATACCAGAAATGGTTATAAAAACTTATCACACAAACACAGAACAAAATATATTTACACAATTAATAAAAAACACATCAAACTATACAAAATTACAACGCATTGTAGCGTATGTGTTGCGTTTTATAAATAACTCCAGAAATTCAAACAAAAATAATGGTGTTTTATCATCGCAAGAGTTACAAGACTACTAATTTTCTCTTAGCTAGAACTCAAGAAGATTCTTTCCCAGATGAACGTCAGATTCTTCTTTCAGGAAAATCTTTACCACCAAAGAATAGATTGCTTTCTTTGTCTCCATTTTTGGATGATAACAAACTCATTCGTGTGGGGGGAAGGCTTCATAATTCGCATTACGATTTTAATACAAAACATCCCATTTTAATTTGTGCTAAAAATCATTTATCGGAATTAATTTTCAACAAAACACACATAACCAACCTTCACGCGGGTCCGCAACTTTTACTTGCGTCAGTAAGACACAATTACTGGCCTTTAGAAGGTAGGAATTTAGCTAAACGCACAGTTCATTCTTGTGTTAAATGTTGTAGACTAAAGGGTGAAACTATTCAGCCCATAATGGGAAACCTACCAAAGCAGCGCGTAGAGATTGAATATCCTTTTTTGGAAACGGGTGTCGACTATGCCGGGCCAGTTATGATATCCGACCGCAAAGGGAGAGGCAGTAAATTAATTAAATCATACATCTGTGCCTTTGTGTGTTTAGCTACGAAAGCGGTGCATCTGGAGCTTGTCTCAGATTTATCCAAAGAGGCTTATATTGCTGCTTTAAATCGCTTTGTAGCTCGTCGCGGCAAACCAAAAAATATATTTTCTGACAACGGCACCACTTTCCAAGGAGCTTTTCATGAGCTTTCTCGGCTTCTCGATCAGTCGCTACTATCAGACGTTGCTCAGCAAGGTATCAACTTTTCATTTATTCCTGCTTACACACCTCATTTTGGAGGACTATGGGAGTCGGCAATTAAATCAATCAAGCATCATTTAAGGCGTGTTTTAGAGACGACACATTTGACGTACGAAGAGATGTCTACGTTATTAATCCAAGTGGAGGCAATTCTTAATTCCCGACCTCTCACTCCTCTTTCAGACGATTCTTCCGACCTTTACCCACTCACTCCGTCTCACTTCCTCATTGGACGGTCTCTAACTTGTGTGCCTAATCCGCAGATCACCAACGCCGCATCACTTCACTGCAACGTTTCCAGAGAATCGAGTTACTGAAGCAACATTTTTGGAACCGATTCAGTAATGAATATGTTTTATGGCTACAGAATAAAACAAAATGGCGAGCTTCAAGAGGCAAACTTGAAGAGGGAACTCTCGTTCTCATCAAAGACAAGGCATTACCTCCATTGATGTGGCTGTTGGGTCGTGTCGTTCGTGTTCTGCCAGGCAGCGATGGCGTCGCTAGAGTAGCAGATGTCAAGACCAGGAAGGGCGTTATTCGTCGAGCCTTTAACAACATCTGTCCACTACCCATCAGAAGCGTTGAAGACCAGTCTTCAAGGGCGGCAGAATGTTAAGAACATGGCTTTTTACGAATTTACGTTTCGTTATTACTATAATTTTATTATATGTTTTTTAATAACTGTCTTTGTTTACCTTTTTTTTTAGCTATCTTTCTAAACAGACCAATAAGGTCACTTTTATTTTCAAATTCAAACGATTATTCGTTACTTACTAGCCTTTCGACGACGTTTTGTAACTTTGATATTTTCTTTGTCTTCATTATTATAACCAGCATCTTGTAATTACAGTCTACAGTTTTATTTATTAGCGTAGTGATCCCTAAATCCACCTAAACTAGGGCACTAGCACTTTACAAATCCAACATTATTTTTCACCTGTTCCGGCAAGGAACACACGTAAATATTGGTATTGGTACTGGTATTGGTATTGGTATTGGTATTGGTTGGTTGGTTGGTATATTGGTACTTAAAAATGTACAAGAGTTCTCTTATTATAATTTTAATTACTTACTTACTTACTTTAATTTAATTACTGTATTTTATCATAATACTTTTAAATTTTTAGTTAATAAGTTAAAAATAAACAACCAAAACAATAAACAAACTTTTAGATTTCGAACTTTGGTTTCGAATGTGGCCGAAGAGGTTTTTTTAGGGTGCGTTCCAAAATTGTAACAAAACAAAATAAATCTAAAATAAAAAAAGAGAAGTGGATTAAATTTCAATATTTTGTTGCGAAAAAATTTACAAGTATTACGGAATTTAAAGAAAAACCTATCCCTGCGTTCCGAGACGCGCTTAAATCGATCTTAGCGCAATCAAAGGCAGGTGAAACCCATACAATCTTTTGGTTTTCTGATCGCTGACGGCGCTGACACGGAACATCGTACGATTCGGAACACCTACTAAAAAAAAATATGGCATAATTATTTTTCCTGTGTAAGATAATGTTCGAAATTAAAACAAATTTTCCTCTCTAGATATGAGAATGGTTTGCATGTCTAGAAATGAATAAGCTATTTTCAGCCCTGTTTTCGGGCATTACGAGTAAAAGACAACTTTTCGAGGTGGAGAGATGAAAATAAAATTACCTCGATTTAACAAAGAATCAATTCGTAGAGGCTGAATGTCCGCCAGGGCCTTTTCTCCGTAATTATGGTTATAAAAAAGAAACATACTATCGTTTTGTAGTTGGCGCCAAGTTTGTAAAATTTTCATTTAATTGTTTTACATTGAAGAGTGATTAAGTGTTCATATTTATTGATAAATGTGAATAGTAAGGATAAACAAACTGCGCGCGATATAATGAAGGTTAGTTTTTACATGATCAATTTTACCTGTAGTATCATAGCTTTTGTAGAGTAATATGTACCTTTCTTAACCAATTTAATTTACTATCAGTTTTGTTACAAGTGTATTGAAAACGTCGCACAACACACGGATCTTAGGTTTTATAACAAACTCGAGACATTATAAACCTTCGCCTGCGGCTGGGGCTTACAAAAGTCACCTCGTTTGTAATATGCCACATACGATCCTTGTATCGTAATGTACTATTTGAAAGCTGTTGCTAGTGGACAGAAATATAAGTATTAACTGTGCAAATAATATTAAAATGAATAAATGGTTGATAATAAAACTTACGTTATAATCTAGTGAGTTTTATTCTCGGCCAAAGACCCGGTTTTTTTTTTAGAGAAATTAGTTATTTTTTAAATTGCAACCGGCTTTTCGATTTAAACCCTCTGGTAACCCTACCTGTAAAAAAAATCTTGTCCTCGAACAGTAAGGGACTTTTGCTGAAACTTAAGTTCACGTAATATGTCTTGCAATTACGCGTGCAGCACTCAGCTAGCCAACAAATCATAGTCTTAGTCTGAGCCAGGATTACGTTACGTCTAGACACATACAAAGCGCACAAGCATTAGACATTGGTACTTTGTAAATATGCGTCACGGTACATGTCAACAACGGACCAGTTATGACCGACCTACCTACATAGCGTAAATAGCGTATTTGACTATTCCTAAAACTTTGCTTTATGAAATAATATAAATATGTAGATATCTTGAGACGATTCGCAAATAAGAAACAGAATCAAAAAGACGTTTCCAATACTGTTTTCTGTATGGAGAATGTCTGGCGCCTATTGTGCGCCTAGTGACAATGCGTAAAATTTTATAGATAGAACAAAAGTTCTATTACAGTTCGATAACAGGAACTAACAAGTTTGGATTTATAAAAAAAACCGGTAGGGTCCATGATAGACAGTGATTTTATTCCTTATTCAAATTTAGCCTTGAACACCTAACAGACAGACATAGTTTTGGCATTTATATTATTAGCACGGATATGTAGACATCAGGGTTGGGCATTATCCAGATGATTTCTTATCTAGATCATTATTTTAAATAAAATCATTTGAAAATAATTTATTCGAAAATAAACATCAATCACAAATGTGTTGTCAACTCTTTTATTTAGATAAATTATTTAGATGAAGATAAAAATCTCTTGTTATTGAAGTATGCTTATGTAGTAAATGGCATGTCAGAGCAAAAATAGAAAAGGCTCCTGGTATGCTCACATAAATTCAGTCATCGGTAGAAGACCTTGGTTTACCAAAAATACGCAATTCAGAAGCAGGAAATACTACACAATACTTTGTCGCCTTAGATTTGGACACTGCCGATTCAATGCCCATTTAAATCGCATGCGCATTATTCAATCATCATTATGCAACAAATGTACCGATAATACTGATCAGACCCTCGACCACATATTTTTCGAATGCTCAGCCTTTTCAATCCAACGGCTAACTTTATCTGCGAACTTGTTATCTGTCTACGGAAGACCTGAAGCTGTCCCGCGCTGCATCGAGGACATTCTTAGGAACCTGGACACAATGTTTTTGAGTTTATTAGAAACTCCCTTCAAGATATTTAAATACGGACTCGACACACTGGATTTTACCATAATTCTCGGACTTGACAGAACCGGATTAGACATGAATTTAGTAAGGTATTCCAGTAAGGACTGGATTTGAGAAAATGAGAAATAATGTGTCAATCCATACCCTAACGGACAACCAGATGGATGACCTAATAACAAAAACAGCGGAAACTTTGGCGGCACATTATTTTAATAAAAATGATGAAAAGAATCGTTTTTTAATTAAAAGGTTACTTTAATATAGTAAAAATATTATTGATTTGTTTACGAAACAAAAGTAATAAAATACTGCTTTGTGTAATTGTTTCAATGTTGTTATTTATTATCAGTATTTCCACTACGACCAACTGAACCGACCAACTAGTTGTGCAGAATGGAACTTGACAAAGATGTTATTATCGGGTCGGTGCAAATGGTGTAATTCAGTTAGTTTAAGTTACCTACGTTAAGAAGATGGGCATCAATTATCAATAAATTTCACCTGTAATAAATACAGCTATATAAATAGCTATATACGACTGTACTTACTGACATTCATCTTTTATTTTAAAGAAAAACTAATTTATATAGTTGATAAATAAATCAACTAAGTAGATAAATTTCAAATGTCAAATAATTGATTATTTAGTAATTTCAAATAAAGAATAATTTAGTTATCTTCCGTGTTATTCGTAAGTAGATGATTTTTGCCCAACTCTGCTAGACATTTTATCACATTTGATTTTTCAAACTTTTAAATTTCCTGTAACATGCATCTCAGAGCACGTAGGTCACATCCAGTCCACGTACTGAATATAATGCAAGCAAGAATGCATATAAATGGCGATACATACTTGCACTGCACAAGATTTCGCTATATTCTGCATCCATGCTTCCACATTTACAAGAGATTTCAATTTCATCTTCATTTGCATTTTTGTACGGTTAAACAATATAATCTTCACATTTTTTTTGTTATGTAGGCACATTTTGGATGCATGCAAAGGAAACTGTTTGGTATGACAATCAGTTTTCAATCATAATATTATAAATGTGAAAGTATATTTGGATATGTTTAGACGTTTGGATGTTTGTTCCGCTTTCACGCCTTAAGTACTAAATAATAATTATCATTTACTTGACGGACCACAGAAAAATAAACCTGCCCGTGGTCCACCAGGTGGACCTAAAAAGGTGGTCCTTAGGGTTGCAGCGATACATTTGGTAGTTTTGGGTTGTCTACGCCACCGCCATCTATTGAGACCAGAGGAAATTTAAATGGTTGGTTTCAGTGATTTAGTACACTTAGGTCAGATTCCGTTTTCGTCAGACAAAAAATTCGGCGTTTTTTCTCTGACGAATGAGAACTTTTCGTCAGGTTCCGTTTTCGTCAGACAAAAAGTTCGGCTGTTTTTTCTCTGACGAATGTGAACTTTTCGTCAGGTTCCATTTTCATCAGACAAAAAATTCGGCTGGGGTTTTTTTCGAACGAATGTAACTTTCAATTTTTCCTGTTTATAGCCAGAAAAAGAATTAAATTTCATTTTTTTTTTTTCAAAAAATTTTGACGAAGTGTAGGACGAATATGTAGTTGTCGCTGAATGGTCACTATTCTGAAAGCAAAAAGTCTTGTTCGTATAGATTTATGACTGCAGGTAAGTTAGCAGTTATTTGAATTTCTTTGACTACTAACAAAAGAGCATTTGTTCGAAGTCTTATTGATTACTGGCCACTTGTAGTCCCATTTCGAAGTATATCTATCAACTTGACAAATATGATAGTCGTTTGCTTTTTCTGTCACAATCACATTATCGCGGTGGTACAAATAATCAAAATGGATAATATTAATAACAATAAATTTATATTTATTACAAGCAAAAGAGGTAAGAAAGTTTTGTTGTTAAAATGTCATAAATATACATTCGCTGCTTATAATAAGAAAGAATCTAATTGGCGATGCAAAAATCGTTTAATTTGTCAAGCATCAGTTACAATTAATAAAGATTTTGATCACATTTTAAGACAATCTAAGCACAGCTGACCAGTTGATTTTACTGAAAATGAAATTTTAAAGTGCCTTGATCGTTGCAAGAAAAGAGTGATCGAAGAATATGTACCAATTCAACAAATTTACGACGATTGCATGTTGCCACTTTGGATCAAAGGACCGAAGATGGTAAAAGACTTAAAGTTTACCGTCATTCATTCAAAGAAAAACTGGTCTATACAATTTAAGAAAAAGATCAAATAAAATAAAAAAAGATCAAGTTCAGATCTTTACAAGAAGTAGAGTTACCGAAAAGATTGCAGAATAATTTGTTATTTAATGATGGAAAAGAGAATAAAATATTAATTTTTGTTAGCTCTAGAGCAATTAAGTTGTTTCAACGTGCGAAAAAAGTGTTTGGCGACGGTATATTTAAAATCATTAAGAAGCCTTTTGCTCAATTATATACACTTCATACCGAACTATCAGGTACTAATCGAAATTATTTTGTACCACTTGCCTACGCATTTCTACCTGATAAAAGACAAGAGACTTATACGAGATTCATCTCTTTGTTGAAGGACAAAATACCATTGTGGAATCCATCCATTTTTAAAATTGATTATCAACCAGCAATGTGTAATGCCGTCAAATCAGTTTATCCTGATGCAAAAGTTAGCGGTTGTAGCTTTCACTACAAAAAGGCCATTAAGACGAAAGGAAAACTATTAGGCTTAAATAATACGAGAAGAGGAAAAGCTTTTTTAAAAATGTGTCAGGCATTAACGCATTTGCCACAAAATATGATTCCAGAAGGTTGGCTGACAATCACCCGAAATCTCCCGGTTACAGAAAAATATGAAGAATTCATGTCATACTTTCTTAGTCAATGGATGAACAATGGCGTATTCAAAAGTTTCAGCACTTATAATGAACAACATTCTACTACCAACTGTGTGGAAGGATGGCACAACCACATAAATAAAAAAATACCAAGAAAAGCTAACTTACTAGAAGTTATTCATGAAGAAATTGCTCATCGAGATTTGCTGATAAACAAAATGAAGCTTTGTTTGCATCAAAAACGGTACAGGTCTAAGAAAAATAAAATAATAATGAAAAGTCGAAAAGAACTAGTAACAAGCTACATTAAAAAAAAAACATTTCTTTAAATGAATGTCTTCGAAGGCTACAAAAATTGTAATTATTGGAAACTTCATTAAAATATTACTTAACAAATTACCAAGTCTTTTTCTGTCGAAAATGATGATTCCGTTTCCGTCAGAAAAAAAACAGTCGAATAAGTGTCAGAAATCAAAGGGATATTGGCCTGTAATTAGAAGTCAGGATAATAAATACGGATAATGGAAATAAATCATATAACGCTATAGAATTCCATGACAGGCATAGGACATAATAAGACCACTTTGTTTTTGTAATGATTTTACTAATTTTTAAGAAACTGCTATTAGGTATACATTTTTCAGGTAAAAATAAGAATCACACCATATCTAAAAATATTTTATAATGCTCGTGCTAATGGGGCCTGATAAAGGGTTAAAGACACTGAACTTGTTCTCTTGGGAATGATTCTCGTCCAAACTTCTGCAATCCTATTCACTCACTCACCCAGGCGGGATCATTCGTTCGCAGTTCACGTTGGTTCACAGTCCGTTGGTCACACCGGCTCACTGAATTTTGACTTGTTGATACATGGTGAGCTCAGGTTGTAGAGTGCATGATAGTAACTTCGTAATTCCCCTCGTATGAAGCTATCTACGATATAGATCATACTGTACTGCAGCTGGCAAAATAATGAACGCTCATAATTTAGAATTGCTATTCGTTTCGGAAGAAAATCAGAAATCAGAAATATTTATTTGCCAGAATACAGTTATATACAGGTCTTATATAAAATAATGAGAGTTCTTGTATTCAACCTACTAGGTGTGCAAATATAAAAGTTGAAAATATTAAAGATTTTAAATTAGATACGTATTTTACATTATTAGCTAAATTGTACATTATCATAGGTCAGAGTTATTAATTATTAATGTCAAATTTATATTAGTAATCTAGAATAATAACAAAAGAATAAAACAAAATGAATATACAAGAAATAAAACAAAATGAATATACAAGACTCCACCACCACCTATTATAAGTCTGAATCCAGGTATTCCTTAATACTATAGAAACCCCTTTCAAAGAGCCAGACTGAGAGTTTCTTCTTAAATACTATATTGTCAGCTAATCTTAGCTCAAGTGGAAGCTTATTGTATATAAGAATGCACACGTTGTAGACAATTCTCTCATATATCTTACTTCGAGATGATGGCTGATGTAACATGCCAGAATATTGGGCTCTAACTTGACGTCTACTTACTTCGCTCCTAATCTTAAATATGTCCATATGCGATCTTACAAATAAGCAAATTTCTTTTATATTTGTTTGTTTTGTGTGTATAAGTTGATTTCTTTAGCTACCCAGCTAATTAACGACTTACTCGTAACTTGTCAAGTAAGGATTCATTTTAGGTTTAAGACACCCTCGTTCGGTTAAGGACAGATTTGGGATATGGCAGATACGGGATATGGCACATTCGGGTTATGGCATATTCTTTTTACGGAAGATTTGTGTTGTGGCAGAAGATGGACAGACGTGAATAACAAAATTCGAAGCATAAATTTGACAAAATTAATTAAAATCAATTTAGACACTGCCAAAAAAAGGTTTTCAGTTTTTAATACTAGTCAAGCCCGTGTACATGTCTAACAATATGGTTTGCAATGCAATCTCTTTTAAACAGTTGTAAGATGACCAGTTCGCAGTAATTAATAGAGTTATGACTTGACATTTATATTTCTTTTTTGTCACATACTGTTTGCTGTTTGCTATATAAGTTACGGTGAATTTAGATTAAGAAATAATGAATGAACCAGGATCAAGTCGAGGATATGATGTTAAGTTTATAACGAGTAAAAAAGGCAAGGGTGTAGTTTTGCAAGGAGGACATCGTTATAAAATTGGCGTTGTTTCAATAAAAACCAGTTCAATACGTCGATCACACTAAATGCTGAGTAATAATGAATGAACCAGGATCAAGTCGAGGATATGATGTTAAGTTTATAACGAGTAAAAAAGGCAAGGGTGTAGTTTTGCAAGGAGGGCATCGTTATAAAATTGGCGTTGTTTCAATAAAAACCAGTTCAATACGTCGATCACACTGAATGCTGAGAATAAAATAATTAAGGAATCTAGATTCACTAACGGTAGTATAGTTTGCAGTACGGTTTTTGTGTTGGTTTTTATGTGTTCAATGAAAATGGTGAGGGACCCAGATTTCAGAAACAAAATGGACAAATTGATTGATGGTTGCAAAAAAGATATTTGCAGCAATTCAGAACCGATTCCTAAAATTTAATAAAACTATTTCGATGCCTGCAGCCTCAATTCAGAAGATGTGCCACTATTATTTTCTAAGAGAGATTCTTTATATAAAGCAAGAAAAGATTATTTAAATCTTGACAGAACCTCTTGTAGTAATCTGAAAGAAATAAAATTAACCAATAAACTAGTTTAGCATATTTTTTGCCAAGAGGATGAGAAAATTTTAATTTATTTGGCAAAACAGTATTTAAAAAAAATACAAAAAGTTTAGTGCATATAGTACATTTAGGGTAACTCCTACACCATTTTATCAACTCTATACTCTGCACATCAATAGTCCAGGTGAGGACAATACTGTAAATTTCGTACGGTAGACAGCTCATTATGTCACCGTAAGATTGTGAACGCCGCCGTTAGTTTATAATCTTACTCTTACTCTTTATAAACGTATACATACACCGCACACTCACACACATACACACACCTGATGGAAGGGAGAGAGGCTAGTGGATTTCCGATCCCAAGCATTCATCTGCGTAGGGCTGGCCTCCCTCTCTCATCGCTACACTCATTACACAATCACATACACAACACACACACATACACCACCTTTAAACCCCTCATTTGCACTTTCGCACAAATAATTTTGTACTTAGTGTCTAAATTACCCTTATTACTGTCTCTAAAATTTTTTATCTTTTGTCTGAGAGGTGGAGGCCAGGAGCTCCATAGTACGGGGTCTACCTAGTTTGGACTCCTGACTCCCACTACAAATAATATAACTATTGCCTTTAGTATTATCATAAGTCTCTTGTTTTTGTATTAGGGAGTAAAATAAAAACATTTTATTATTATTATTAATATAAACTTACGGAAAATTGTGAACTGAAACTAACCATTTACAATAAGCTATACATTTTTGTTGCTAACTAGTTGTTTTTACCAACGCGCAAGATACCCCTGTGTATAGCTTCAGGGGGTTTACGCGCTACACGTATCCGGTTCTTATTCGATTCTTATCCGTTTCTGATCCGGTTTGGCCGTCCTAGTAATTGTATGGACGCTTACGCACCCATACGTATCCGGTTCGTGTTCGATCCGTAAATTCTCACTCCGGACCGTTTTTTTACGAATCAAACGAGTCGAGTGGCTGCCATACAAATTGTACACGTACGCTTGCGCACTACACGATTTTTTACGGATGAAGAGTGAGGTACAGGGAGGGGAAAACTAGCGCTGCTAGTGATGTACCAAATTGGCTATTTTATGATACAAGTATTTTAGTAACCGTTACAAAAATAATCGAGTGTGCATTCGATTCAGGAGACTCCAGGATTCTATTCACGTGAAACGAACTATACGAGTAACGTGAGCGACTTCTCGAATATGTGAGTACAAACAAGGTACTCGAGTCAGCTCGACTCGGCACATCACTACGACAATATCATGCAATATCGTCTCGAATACGAATGAAAACCGGATCGGATACGGATGAGTGCGCAAACGCTAGACGTGAATTTACCGTCTGTTTTTTTACGGATCAAAAACGGACCGGATAAGAATCGGATACGGATGAATGCGCAAATGTCCTAAGCGGGCTTGATGTGCTGTTCACTGTACCATTGGTGTATGTCTTACTGCCTAATAAAACGCAGCATACTTACGCCAGAATGGTTCTGAGAGATCAATTCAAATTACATATTACCCATTACAAGTGTGACTTTGAAATAGCACAAATAAATGCAATAAAATAAATATTTCCGGAAGTTAAAATAACAGGTTGTTTTTATCATTTTTGTAAATTTTGCTGACGACGGTTACAAAATCACGCGATTATACACCATGTTGGCCCTATTAGATCCGAAGTACATTCCAGAAAGCTATTTAACGATTCGCGAAAGTAGTGCGAGGCATTCTCAAACTTTTGACAGTTATTTCGTTAAGCAATGGATGAACCCAATTACATGTGAGACTTTTAGCTGCTACCGAGAAAATGTAAGAACAACAAACTTAATCGAAGTTTGGCACCGTCGTCGAATAAATGCATTAATTATTTCATACAATTGTTGAAGAAAGAAGCCACAATGCAAGACAGAAAAAATAAACAATCTATAGGTAAGTACTTCAAAAATTTTAATTAAAAAAATAATTGCATTAATCAAATAATTCTGCTTAAAGAAATCCAAACCCGGAACCACCAGAACGAAAGGCAAACGCCCTATCACTCGGAAGCGACTGACGTCGCTCTTATAAAGATTCACAAACAGGAAGTTCATTATTCATCAACGGCTCATAATATACGTCCCCACCGAAGGGCTCGAGCCTACCCTGGATTAGGGCGATTAGACCTTAGTCGACCACGCTGGCCTAGTGTGGGTTTATTTATTTATTAAGGACCAATAGAAGTTACAATGATAAACATACATTGAACTAGAACTAAATGCACTTCAGAAAACAATTGTCTTTCTTAGTTGCTTAAAACTAAATTTAAATTTAAAAATTGGTCGACTTCACACACAACCTTTGAATTCCTTTGCAGGAGTGTGCAGGTTTCATCACGATGTTTTCCTTCAACGTAAGACGTATAAACGTACATAATGAATTCGAAAACACATTGGTGGTGGGGATAGAACCCGCGTCTCCCGGACAGGAGACAGCGGCCCTAGCCACTAGACCACTGAAACTCTGAACTGACTTAAAATATGGGAAACAAATCAGTTTCTGGCTTTTTTATACGTACAGGGACCTCTTTCCTACAGCTTAATTTAATATTGCTGCGCGACACGATCTACGATCGAAGGCATATATTCGATCGGCTAATAAACACCATCAATCACCGTTTGAAGATATCCATCAAGCAGATGCTTTCAATCTACTTCGATCCAACTATTGCAAGGTAAGTGCACTAGCGGCAGTATGAATAGACTCATAAACCCATTTGACTTGATAAGAGTGCCTTTAAGCTAGTTAGCAGCCCACAGCGATTTGGTTAAAAACTCAATGTACATTCCTGTGGTACACACTTTGGATGGTAAGTAAGTATTGCAACAGTAATGAAATGACCGATAGATATCCAAATTAAGACAAAGCGTAAATAGTAGTATGACGTGTAACGTGTTAGCTCAATAATGCTAAACCTTTCTGGTGGCGGTAACTTTAATTCTATCATACTTTTTTTTTATTATCCTTACAAATTAACTTTTTTTAACGGACCTACCTAATCGCTATTTCTACAAAAATTCGGTAATATAGCGGGCGGGGACTGCATAAAATAACAGACAGAGTCAACTTGTATGAAAGTCCCAAAAGTAGTGAATAGTATTTGAGAAGTTTTGCACTATTATCCTTATGCTTACTAATATTATAAACGCGGAAGTTTGTAAGTATGGATGTATGGATGGATGTTTGTTACTCTTTCACGCAAACACTACTGAACGGATTGGGATGAAATTTATAAGTGCCGATACCGAAGTGCCTGCCGTGTGTGAAATGTCTTCAAATATATTTTTTTAATGATAATTAAAGTCAGCCAAAAAACAGAAAAAATTGAACTACCAGAAAAATATGTTCTGCTGAAAATCATAAATAGGAAACAACAATATATTGTCCGTCATTTGAGCAATTTGTTCTGTCCCCGTGGAGCCTGAACCACAGGGTATTAAATCATCATTTTGCGGACATGTATTCATGTGACGTATAAGCCATCGGAAAAACGGTACAACGTCGGATTACGGGGCCTCGTCTCACACCGAGGTACTACTTGCCCAAGAAAGAACTCTAAAAGCAAATTATATTGAGTCACTATTGTAATGTTAATTTATATGAAGTATTTTTCCAGGCAAACCAAAGTTGTTGACATAGCCCGAAGAATTGCGCCCTCGTTCGGTTAAGGACAGATTCGCGATATGGCAGATTCGGGTTACGGCAGATTCTTTTTACGGCAGATTCGTGTTAGGGCAGAATTTGGACAGTCGTGAACAAATTTGTTATTCCAATCCGACCAACTAAACGGATCAACTAAAATTCAACTATTTTTCTTCCGAACGGCTCAACTATTTGGTTGGTCGGTTAGAAAATTAACGGAACAACTATTTTGCAATGCAATCTTCTTTTTGCAGTTTAAATGATAAATGACCAGTTCGCAGTAATTAATAGAGTAATGACTTGACATTGATATTTATTTGCTGTCACAAACAGTTTTCAGATCTAGGACCTTTACCATTTATTAAAATTGAATTGAATTTAAGTAAAAAATATTATAGATATACTTATATAATAAGTAACGGATTATTTAGATTCAGTAAAAATGAATGAACCAGGATCAAGTGGAGGATATGATGTTAAGTTTATAACGAGTAAAAAAGGCAAGCGTGTAGTTCTCCACGGAGGGCATCGTTATAATTTTGTAAAGAATAACAAGTCTGGGAGTACAAATTGGCGTTGTTTTAATAAAAACGAGTGCAATACGTCGATCACTTTAAATGCTGATAATAAAATTATTAAGGAATCTAAACACCTATGTGCCCCGGATTTTACAAGAAATAAAGTGGACGAATTGATTGATAGTTGCAAAAAAGAGGTTTGTAGGAATTTAGAACCGGTTCGTAAAATTTACGAAAACTATTTTGATACCTGCAGCCTCAATTCAAAAGATGTGCCACTATTCATTTCTAAGAGGGATTCTTTATATAAAGCAAGAAAAGACTATTTAAATCTTGACAGAACCTCTTGTAGTAATCTGAAAGAATTAAAATTACCCAATAAACTAGTCGAGCATATTTTTTTGTATGACGACGGCCAAGAGGATGAGAAAATTTTATTTTTTGGCACTCATTTGGCAAAACAGTATTTAAAAAAATATAAAAAGTTTAGTGGGGATGGAAAAGGCAATTGTATAGGTACAATATTACAATATGGTAAATTAATGTGCGACAATTTATGTGTGTAATTAATTAATAACCTTTGAAAGGCGTGTAGATTGTTATTGTGAATGATTATTATTATTAAAATGAATGTGCTTACTCAATAGGTACTATAGATATATTATTATTGTTAGAGATAATGTCTGACTGTTTCTGCTTTACAAATAGATAACCCGAAGTTTTTTCTTTTTCATTGTGACATTGTTGTTGCTTGTTTTTGTTTGTTTATTAGTTACGTTTGTTTAGATAAATAAGGAGATAATGTCTGACTGTTTCTGCTTTACAAATAGATAACCCGAAGTTTTGTTTCTTTTTCATTGTGACATTGTTGTTTGCTTGTTTTTGTTTGTTTATTAGTTACGTTTGTTTAATAGATAAATAACTACTACCTTACTCTGATTTTAAACAACTTTTCTTGATGCTTTTACTTCTGCCCTAACACGAATCTGCCGTAACCCGAATCTGCCATATCGCGAATCTGTCCTTAACCGAACGAGGGGAATTGCGGGGCACATTACCGATGAACGCTTCGGTAGAAGAGTTCTCGAATGGCGACCACGCACAGGAAGATGCAGCGTGGGTAGGCCCTCACAAGGTGGACCGACGATCTGGTGAAGATCGCGAGAAGCTGCTGGATGCGGGCAGCGCAGGACCGGTCGTTGTGGAGATCCTTGGGGGAGGCCTTTGTCCAGCAGTGGAATAAAGACACTTTTATGAATATGACGAATGTATATTATACTAATATGGGCTCAGGCGCTGATGTCAATCGGCCGCGAAATGTCCGCGCCCGCTATATTACCACTTTGGTAGAAATAGCGATTCAAATCAAATCAACGGCCCGTTACAGTCCACTGCTGGACTATGAGCCTCCTCCACTTAGGTGGAGGGTTTTGCCATAATCTCCACGCTTGGCAGGCGGGTTGGAGATCGCAGATTAAAATGTTACTGTATCAGAGAGCGCTGCTGCCCGTTCCCTGTTCAATGTGAAGTCCCTAAGTCGCTTCTTACGACACCCACGGGAAGAGTAGGGGTTGGTGACAAATGTATTCTACTCTGCCGTCACCACACGGAAATAGCGATTAGATCCGTTAAAAAGCCAGTCAGTGCTAACCCGCTACCAGCATCATGTATACAAATGATTTCAAGTCAAAGCGCTGTGCTACAAGGCAATCCTGGGTCTGCCAGCGTTGACGAACGACATAAACTTATTAAAACAATATTATTATTTTTCTGGAGCCTGTTTCATAGAGCTGCAATTTTACTTGTTAACCAAAACTACTAATCAAAATATACACGAACAATTACAAAATTTCAGTTTTATGAATTGGACCCCAGTTCCTCAGGTGTACTTTTCAAGAAAGTTTGTAATCGCAATCAATGTACACCGTATTATTGAAATAACCGTAAATTCTCTCGGGTGGTAGAAACTAAACAACTTTTGTTCTGGAACTTTTCTAAAATAGCATAAAAAATAATTTCAGTTTTCATACAATCTCATCAGCTAGCCGAGTTAATTCGTATGAACAGTAAAAAAAATATGCGATTTCGGAAAAGTTCCAGAGCAAAAGTTGTTCAGTTTCATGGGCTGTTTTACTACCCGAAAGGTTTTAACATGTTATATACATACTACATTATTAGAGAAAATATAACATAATAACTATGTACTAGTTATTATGTTATATTATCTCAATAATTCTCTGCAACAATAATTACATAATGCACGAATATTAGTATATAAATACTATTAAATTAACTGCTTACCTACTTCTAAACAGATTAGTACAGTTAACGGTTGCACTGTTTCTTACAAATTTAACTACTTACATGAAAAAGTTAAATAAATTATGCACGTAATTGAAATGACAATAATCTATCTAAAAATAAACACAAAATCTAAAATTTATCCGCATAAACAATAATAATATGAAATTATGCTTTATATTATATTGAACATGCATCGAAAATATTGTGATATATCAAGAAACGGGTTATCAATCCGTTAAGAACATGTTTTTATCTACAATTCTATATACTCGTAAACAACTTTACGGAAAAATTACATTTTTCGTATCAATATTACCGTTTCGTTCAGTACTCCACTTCTTCTTCATCCATTTTCTTTCATCAGCTCTCCGTCATTTTCGGAATAAGGTGTACACAGCATTGTTGATACTCCTGTCATCTGCTCCATTAACTCCCTGTATAAAATGTAAAATAAAGTATTATTATTTTTCTTTATTGATGAAAAATTGCGGCGGTGGTTAAGGTACCTTTACCACGTATTAGAGACGCAGGGGTTCGTTCCACGTACCAGTGTTATATGATATCGGTGGCTCTTCTAGTAATGGAAAACATCGTGAGGAAACCTGCACGCTCTTGCGAAGAAATTCAAAGGTCGAAATTCAAAGGTCGAAATTCAAAGGTCGAAATTCAAAGGTCAACTAACCCGCACAGGCCAGGGTGCTCGACTAAAACCTGATCACCCTAAAGGGTAGGCTCGAACCCTTCGGTGGGAACGTATATGAGCTATTTTTAATGAAAAATTATTAAAGTATTGGATAGACTAAAATGAAAGTAAGAGATGTCATATCTGCTACCTCTGCACTAACACAAGCAAAGAAACGAGTTGCAGTACTGAACGATGATTGATTCATCACGGAAATTGACCAATGTAATTACAGTACGGTGTCAAAGTGCCCTGATATAAGCCGTCCAGTCCCCCCGTATTGGGAGGCGAAGCGGACATGTTCAGACGTTACACAATTTTGCAACCACATGCAAAACTGCACAAGTATTGATTTTATATTGCAGCGACTTAGGAAGAACGAAAGATCGCCGTAAATCGGTAAATTGTGTAAAATGACCCAACACGAGCGCTTAATATTGGATTATTGATTTGATTAACTGGGCCGGAAGGCTGGGCTGGTAGTTTTGGATGGCCTCCCACTAGGTGGACAGATGACTTGATAAAAGTTGCTGGGCGCCGCCGGTGGATGCAAGTAGCGCAGGACTGTTCACGGTGGAAACCTATGGGGGAGGCCTTTGTTCAGCAGTGGACGTCTTCCGGCTGAGATGATGATGATGATGACTAACTGTTCCTGGTATACCCAGTTGATATGAAGAGTACTACGGCAACAAAAAAAAACACACAATTGATACCACCGCAGCCGCATATTAAATTTATATTGACCAACACAAAACCACTAACACCAACATTGTCTAGGAAGCTAGCATTATCATCACATCACTATTGAAGACCAATTCAATATTCCATGAATCACACAAATTATATCATAGCTGGCGATATTTACTTACCGCAAAACATATTTCCTAAATCACCATACACTTATTAATAGTATTAAACGCAATAAAATCTTATGGTTTGTTTTGTAAAAAACCATCCAGAAAGGTGATGGCAGATCTCAGAGAAATAAAAGACGACCGCTCGACGCGCGTCAGAAATCTTTGTAAATAAAAATAAAATTGCTGTTTTAATTTTCAGCCAGCAATGACTTTCTACTAAAGAGTTCCATTTATTATTTCGTCACTTAGAAGAATTTCTCCAAGAATATCTAGAGTTTATTTAATTCATAAAACTAAACAATTTTCATCAATCTAAGGTTGTCAGGCAAAAAATATAGTATGTTAGTAGAATAACTTGCCGCACGGTTTTTATACAAGAGGGCCGAATGCCGTTCTTTGACCCATGTTGTTTAGTTTCACGCTTAGATTAAAAATATTAACAAATATTAATATAACAATTTCTGATATGAAGTTTAATGAACTGAACCCTCTAGGGATTTTTTCTCCCAATAGTTTTTTCAAAGAATGTCAAGTAATATGTACTAAAAACACGTATAAACTACGAATATGCGCTTATAAATAACGCATCGGCGGCGCCATATCTCAAGAAAAGGCTCAGTTAAAATATTAAACGTTTACCTAGCCCGCTCGCGCCTGAAAGATGCGAGTCCCTTCCGTGCCCGCACTTTGTATGCAAATATGACGACCGAATATGGAGAAAACATACGCGACATAATATGGATTTAAACACGTATTTTTCGTTTTATCAAATTAATAAAAATACTTAGTTAAACCTCATAAAGTTGGATATTCACTAAGTCTAACAGCCTCCGTGGCCGAGAGGTCGAGTGGTCGAGATTTCGCCGCTCATTATGGAGGTTCCAAGTTCGATTCCCGGTGGGTACACTGTCAAGAAAAAATCTCATTGTGAGACTTTCCCCAGTTTGGTTAGGACTCAGCAGGCTGAATCACCCGATTAATCGAAAAAAGGGATGATTCCGTGCTTCGGAAGGCACGGTAACGTTGGTCCCGGCTACTATCGTTATGGCTCTATAACACTGACACTAGGGTTTGTGAGATCGGTTGTCGACCTTAGAACCCCACAATGAAGAAGAAGACTACTACTTATGATCATGTAGACAAAAAAAACTTTAAATTCGCGGCTCAAAACGTAACACAAATCCATGTATTTGTCGATTCCCACGCGACCTACAGCCAGTCTGTGTTACGGCCGATATGAGGAGCTCGGAACAAGTGCGTGATAACATCGCATTATATCAACTCTGTCACATGGAAAATAGAAAGATATTTTAGTTACTCTGTCACAGTAGCGTTCATTCCAATTCTGCGTTTCACAAGAGACGTCTTTGCGCATCCGCTTTGATAAATAAGAAACATTTGCGATGTTCCGTATTTTTCCCAGTTATCGGTTTTTGTGGTCCTCTTATCTTTACTTGGATGTCGTAAACTCTAGGTGACTAGGGCTTTCTTTGGGATAGATAAAGCGGGTACGAGTCACAAGGTGCACTAAGAAACACAAAAACATCGACTGGTTTGCTATATTCAGACCTCCTTCATACCTAGAAGCAGATGGACCTGAATCTTAGATTTTGCCATGTAGTTCGGTGATAGCTCACTATTAGCCAAACCCTGCGCCCTTTGGGAAAAAAGCATGACTTTATGTATGTATGTATGTATGTAAATGTATAATAATATTCTTTTCTCCGACACGCTCGAAAATGTGATCATTACTGCCAAAAAACAGTACGCGAAGTGACTCATTTTTGGACGAAAAATTGCCCCGTACAAAACAGCGGCCGGCAATGTGCCCTCAAACGGCCTAGGCCGGCAAAGTAACTTTCGTCTAGAAATTTCAATGTTTTTTAGTCTTTTTACAGCATACTCTTATATATGTTCTAAATTCAAATTTTATATGAATCGTGCACGAATCGTAGTGATTGGAGTTGGCTGTATGCTCTGTATGACACTGGCACAGAACAAAAAAAAAATGCGCAATGTGGCGGTTTGTAATTTTCATCTCTTAATTTTATCGTACTATTTTGTTACTTATTTTTCATGATGGAGTTACTAATAATTGAATTACAACAATGAATGGTTCAAGTAGTCGAAGTAGAGGTTAAAGTGATAAAGGTTAGAACTTATAAGTTTAGTACGATAAGAGTAGACATCCAAATCCAAGAATCAAAGGTAATTTTTTTAGCGTTTTATAATTTCCTCGCGTATTTCAGAGAAAAGCACTATACAGACCTCAGCCGCAATAACTCTTGCTGGACTCGTACACAATAAAAGTCCTCACCTGCGGCTCGGACTTTAAACGTGTCCTCGTCCAAAAATAACTAATTTTGCGGCCGCGGCAGCGTGACACATATTTACTTCCAAATAAAAATAGAATACATAAATAAAATCTAATAAGTTCGCATCGTCCTTTGTTGTATCTAGCTTCACTAATTAATAAGAAATTAAATTAACAAAAACAGGGTTTTTCCCACAGAACAAATGATACTTTTTCTTCCAGTATTTCGCATTTTTATACAGAGCGTTTCATAAAATACGTATCAAACGAAATAAGACAATGAAGACATCTTAAGATGTTAAACAAAAGATCATCCAACAATAAGCTGTAATAGAACATCAAGAACGAATCTGTAGTAAATGTTTCAGTGGACGCGCACAATATGGCAATATTTGTCTCCATCATGGAACTTGGTAACGAGATTAACTATTAACGAGATTACATGACTTTTGTCTGGACTTCTGCAGCGTTGTCATGAGGTGAATACTCTGATCAAAGAAAAATGTTAAGTATAACATTTAGACAATTCTTTGTTCTATTTTGGGATAGGGAAGATTTGGAGTTCCTTTTTACTTAAAGTAAATACAGCTGCGTCAATCCATTTACGCAAGAAAACGATAGGTGATTAGTTTTTTCGGCCATAGCGACTACTGCGACTCCTGGTCAGTCGGGCGCTGCTGATGATGCACCCAAAGATGGCTTATGCAGCCGATCTTCGCAGCGAACTTCCGTGCATAGCGAGGGCAAATGAGCAGAGCAGGTAAATTACATAATAAAATGATAGTTGATGGCGGCGGCGGCTAGGTATCATACGGAAAAAATATATCAAGTAAAAACTTGTGAATTTTTAAATACAGTTCATAAAATACTTTGCAGGCGTTAATAAGCATCACCTCGAAAATTGTTATTAACAAAACGTGTCACGAGTGTTAAGCTCATTACATGAATTACTTATCGTCCTAGGAGAATACCCGCTCAGTAGACGAGCAAGTCTTTATTAATGTTCTACAATGGCTCTAATTCTGGATGTCACGCTCTAATAATAATTATTATTTTTTTTCTTTCACAAAGGTATGAACTTAAAAAAGTAATAAAACATCAAATATGACAAAACATTAACTCCTTTGTGAGAGACTTGTGTCTATACACTAGGGAATTCCTGTCTGACAGATTACCAAGCCCCACCCAGAGACATCGTAGTAAGTACACTCTCTAATCCTAATTTTAAAATCCAGCTATCTTTTTCGTTTTTATGTCCAATGAGAGGAGATGAATTCAGATGAACGAGTGATATTATTTTGAATTAATAACAATTTAATATAAAGGCGTAGCATGAGGTTCAAATTCGATGTTTTCAGCTCTACCTATATAGTATAACGATATCCATCTCCTGTCCCTTTTTACACGACTGCCCAAAAAAGGAGGGACATATGTTCAGGGTTCATGTATGTATAGGTATGTATGTGAGCTTCTTTATTCCACCATAACTTGTAAATGCCTGAACAGATTTGGATGTATTAGGTATCGTTAGAATCCTTTCATCAGCCCGAATGTCACTACCTATTTTTTTTGTTGCAGGGCAGTCGTGTTTTTAATTTTTAAATGATTGTACACTTTTAGATGGAGTAAAAGACGGACGACTTAAATAAAGGATAGAGCGGGGCATCGAGAATTAGCCTCACTGAGCTAGTTAATGAAATGCGAAATAAGACTGTAATTCCAGTCTGCTAACATTTGGAGGTGAGTCATGCTTATTTTGTCTTAGGTCAGTTCATGAATTGTTTAAAAATGGTATTAAATTAGAAAGATGATATTTAATTCGATTATGAATGAAATATTATATTTCTAACAAAATTCATTCATTTTGATAGCTTGTTTACTTTGATGTGGAGATTGATCAAAATTTTATTTTCGTCAAAAATAACTTTTAAAAAAATGAGCAAATAGTACCCCTCTGTGGTACTACAACACTAAATTACTATGCTTTATTTCAAAAGAATCGCTGTCAAATAGTGAATGCAATTTTCGTATCATACATCTAAAACAATATCCAGCTATCTAAGTTTGTTCCCCCAGTTACCTCAAAGCAAATTATACTATGTCACACAATAATATGTATGGCTACATTTTGCCTCACTAAAACTAACTCGGATATGAGTTGTTCATTGCGGTTCTAACGAAGCAAAACTGAGAACAGGTTCATCTAGGAGTGCTAGTTGGAACACTTTGTTTAACTCAATATACCGACGTACTATTACGGGTAAAACATAATTCGCGAAAGCTAACTTGATGCAGTATTCATAGAGTTCTAAATCAAATTTGAATTTTACTGCACATAAGATAGAAGTATAGATATTAGGTAGCAACATTAGATAAAACCATAGTTCCGAATTTAGTCGTCACAGACAAAGAAAAGTTGAACGCCGTTACTTTTACGTTTATGGCTCCCCAAGTGCACGCCAAAGCGCACGATCACCCGCTTTCCTCATCCAGCCACAGCCACGTCCAGTAATGGACTGCAATTAGGCTGATTGATTGATTGACTTTTTTATAGAATTTGTTACCTTTCTAAATCTTTTTTTTTTTTTTAATTTCTTGTGTGCAATATAGTATATTCTATTCCATCTGCAATAATTAAAACGCTGGAAAAAAGTATTATTAGATAAGATTATTACTTAATACCTGTATTCAAGTTATTGGGGATTTTTATTAGTATTAGTAGATGACGTGGGCCGCAAAACTAAATAACTAAAATGGGACTGGGCCGGGCACGTAAGCCGCATGCATCGCAAGAAGGGTGGCGAGAGTTTAAGGGGTACGAGCTTTCTGCTCCCCCGCAAGTCCGCGCCCGCTATATTAGCACTCTGGTAGAAATAGCGATTAGGTCCGTCAAAAAAAAAAGTGGGCGAGAGTCGTCACGCAGTGGACTCCTCAAGACGGGAGCTGACGCGACGCCGAGGCAGACCCCGAAAAAGATGGCGAGACGAGTTAAACGCCTATCGACTGGACTGGTGGGAGCTTGCCCAGAACCGTGAGGAATGGCGGAACAGTGGGAAGGCCTTTGCCCAGCAGTGGGACATTACAGGCTGATTATAATAATTTCCTTTTTTATGCTTTACGTTGGTCTTTAAACTTATTTTTAATATGACTTCGGCTATCGTGTACGTCTAAAGAGCTGTTATAACCAAAATGCTGGTATACCAACCAACATTCCTCATAGTTGTGCTAGCAAGCACGTGAACTCCACGGGGACCCGAAACTAGGACCAAGTTCCACCTGGCCCTAACTTCATTTACCGCTAAAACTAACTTCGTACAATGAGAGCTCATCATTATTGCACTAACGAAGTGGCCACTGCCGCCAGCGAATCCAATTACACACTGCTTGCACAACTAATATACATACATGCCGCGGAATATAAAACCGTGGAACGGCCGTAACACAGAATTGGCTAAAGTTTGTGTTTCCGAAACTAAAAACCTTGTCAATAAAAGTTGCACTATGAAAGCTGTTTTTTTGAAGATGTAATTATATTAATATACTCATGATGAAAACTTCAATTCCAAGGGTTCGATCCTCACCGATGTGTTTTTGAATTTATATGTAAGTTAATTCGACGCTTTCACGGTAAAGCAAAACATCGTGATGAATCTTACACACTTCGGCTAAGAAATTCAAAGGTAGTGTGAAGTCGACCAACACGCAATGGGCCAGCGTGGTCAACTAAGGCCTGATCGCCCTAATTCAGGGTAGACTCGTGTTACCCGGGACTGTTGATGATGAACTAAAAGAACATCTAAACACTGTTGCAACTTTCGTATCATATTATTTGTACATACACCGTACACGTAGGCTTATTTAAGTTACTTTTTTTATATAATTATGATTATGATTGTGTACCTACAGCCCCTGAATTAGGGCGATCAGGCCTTAGTTGACCACGCTGGCCCATTGCGTGTTGGTCGACTTCACACGACCTTTGAATTTTTGCGTACGAGTCCAGCAAGAGCTATTGCGGCCGAGGCTTGTTTAGTGCTTTTCTCTGAAATATGCGAGGAAATTACAAAATACTAAAAATATTGTGGTACCTTGAATTTAGATGTCTACTTGTATCGCACTAAACTTATAAGTTCTAATCGTTATCACTTTCTACTTTGATTTCTTGAACCATTCATTGATATAATATTTCCCCAATTCAATGATTCAATGATTAGTGAACTCTATCATGAAAAATAAGTAACAAAATAAAATATGCATAGTAGGATAAAAATAAAAGCGGCGAAAATTACAAACAAACCGCCATATTGTACACTTTTCTTTTTTTTTTTGTTTTGTGCCAGTGTCATACAGAGCATACAGCCAACTCAAATTACTACGAGTCGTGTACGATTCATATAAAATTTGAATTTAGAACATTAAAACTTATGAAGAGTATGCTAAAAACATTGAAATTTCTAGACGAAAGTTACTTTGCCGGCCTAGGCCGTTTGAGGGCACATTGCCGGCCGCTGTTTTGTATGGGGCAATGTTTCGTCCAAAAATAAGTCACTTCGCGTACTGTTTTTTTACAGTAATGATCACATTTTCGAGCGTGTCGGAGAAAAAAAAAATGTTATCGCTTGGCTCGTTTAACTATTTTCTTTATTTCTGCGTTACACATTATTCGCTAGATACGTAGGTGCAACGTGTTTGGGCTGAAACTTCTGTTTACTTTTATGTCGGTGCTTACCTACAACTCGAAGCAATACCGCTCGTATATCGAGCCAAGCTATTTACTTTACAGCACCAGGCTTGTTGAAGGCAAATTTATTTATCAGAGTAACTAGATCCACTGATGCAAACTAGTCTATATTTAAAAGTCTTAGGCATTATTATAATCCTACGAAACAGACTGCAATTGAAATTAATAGTCATGCCGCAATAGTTGATGAATAAAAAAGTCCAACTATGACAACGTAAATAATGCTGTCTCTAATAGTGATTTTTTTAACAATATTGCTTAATGAAAAGAAAACTAAATTTGTAAATTTTCTGTTGACTAATGTTAAACCAGTAACTACAGTTATATTAGCCAAAGGACAGATTGGGCCTTGAGGATTCGACAGTCTTTTTGGGCATTACTTTAGGTGCCAAACTCCAAGGGGATCCTCATATAACTAAAAAAATTGTTGATAGACAGAAACAGACTGAGTTCAGCAGCGTTCGCAGTAAAAAAAATAGAGCTCTTACCGACGTAGGCACCGCTATTATAGATTAGTCTACTTCAGATACCTTCATAGTCAATTATATCCTACAGTATTTTATTTATGGGGTCAGACTTCGCCATTGCGTTAGTAAACTCACCCAAAAAAAAGGTAATCTAAGTGATGTAACAACATAATATGAAAATAAAATATTTGATTTGTTTTTGTCACCTCTTTGATGTCCCCACGATCTGTTTCGCACACTCCTATTACGTTTGCTGGAGTCTTCCTAATCATTCCAATCCCCGTACCAACGCAATGCAATTTCCACAGAAGTCCTATTAATCTTTGGTGTAATAGCATGTTCATAATTCTTAGTTGCAGCCGGGACTGCGTGCCATTCGCAAGGACTATCTGAAATTTACGACGACGCGTGGTCACTGGACTGTGAATGCCGATTCTAGATTTGTGTTATTAGAGTGTGGTTCTTTTGAAGAAAGTTTTTTTCAGATCAGTGAATATCAGACTGTTTTCTTGACGAAAAAGTATTGCCTTGCTCTTTTTTAACCGACGAAAAAAAAGAAATCGAAAAGAGGAGGAGGTTCGCAATTTGTTTTTTTATGTTTTTTTACGTATATAAAATGTAAATCATAAATATTATAAATGTGAAAATATATTTGGATGTTTAGGTGTTTGGGTGTTTGTTCTGCCTTCACGCTTTAAGTACTCGACGAATATGGATGGAATATGGAATGGAGATAGTTTGTAACCTGGATTACCAGATACTTTTTACGGAAAAAAGTCTTATTCCCACGGGAAAATCTTACAAAACGCGAGCGTAGCCGCGGGCGGGCCGCTAGTAATAATTAATTGCAAAATGTAGGCCATTTTCAATTTCTATGTTGTATTTTAAGAGAAGGTTTATTTTATTTTCCACTTTTCAGTTACTTTTCCGTTGGTTGATTTTTTTGTGAAAATGTTTTTATTAAGTACTATGTTTCTTCACAAAATTTATTTGAGTAAGTTTCGAAAGTTTATTTGTGCACTGTTGGTAATCAAAACAAAAATTACGTGTATATTCTTCAGATTCCAACTTTATTTTCCCACCTTTATATTTTCTAGAGATAGTCTCTAGCAGACCTAATCGCTATTTCTGCGTGGATTTGAATGGTAATATAGCTTGTATGTATTTCCATACGATCACCGATAGGATTCCCTTTTGGGAGCTATTAGAACGGCGGCGGAATGTGGCGCCTATCGCCACATTCCGCCGCCGCGCCGTCTGCAACAGAGTTTTTTCAATACACCTTGCTCGAAAATTGACCTTACGAAGGCAGTAAACTGTGCGGTAAATGCGTTTTACCGCACTAGTGCGATTTTATTACAGTTTTTTTTTAAGTCCTACGGTCTTCAAAATTATTATTCAGCCAGGATCATTTTGACACTAACAAATATTTAAATCGATTCATACAAAGAGAAAAGTATTTTATATTTTTTATTTCAACAAATTGTATCATTTTTGATTATCAGCCAATAATATTTTAATTATAAAAATAAAATTATCTCGATTTAACAAAGAATCAATTCGTAGAGGCTGAATGTCCGCCAGAGCCTTTTCTCCGTAAATTATGCTTATAAAAAAGAAACATAATATCGATTTGTGGTTGGCGCCAATTTTGTGAAATTTTCATTTAATTGTTTTACATTGAATGTTGTTTTATGAGTGATTAAGTGTTGATATTTAGTGATAAATGTGAATAGTAAGGATGCTCAAACTGCGCACGATATATTAAAGGTTAGTTTTTACAACTTCTACATGATCAATTTTACCTGTAGTATCATAGCTTTTGTAGGGATATCTTCTTAACCATTTCAATTTAGTTATTTACTATTAGTTTTCTCACAAGTGTATTGAAAAACGTCGTACAACACACGGATCTTAGGCTCGGGCTTACAAAAGTCACCTCGTTTGTAATAAGCCACCTACGATCCTTGTATCGTAATGTACTATACTCGCCAACTTTACTACGTTATATTCTGTTCCCACCGTGTCCAGTGGTTTATATTGCGAGGCTCAGTTTTGTTTTAAACGCCCCAGCCGTCAATGGAATGAGGGATTGCCTTAGACAATAAACCAGCTCGTAAACAACGAACACGCAATTATCTTTTTGTTTATTACTACATTCGTGTACTGGGTTGTTTTTTGGGTTTTAGTGGTGAATGGTGTATACTGAAGGAGCAGACACATAACCTTCTATTTAGGATTCTGGGTTTTGGTAGAGAATTTCCAGAGACATTGAACACTTGGCTGTGAATTTTAAGGAAGTAACTGCACACATAAAGAATATAAGGAAATGGCTCAGAACGCGTGGAATGAGTAAAATCTTTAAGATCTGCACCTCATTTTGCTTTTGAGAGATACTTAGTTAAATATCCAATATTTTCTTAAAATTTATAGCATAAATACAACTTTAATAAAAATGCATACACAAACTGATTGCACCATACTTACTTTTGTATATACTTATTTTATAAGGTTTGCATATCATAGTTTATATTCCTGGTCCCCAAACTAGGATTCCCTGTGCATTGGGAAACCAGGTCATGAACGTTCGATATAAACATATTTTAAACTTCAATCAAACCAAAAAAAAATTGATGTAAAGCACAGATTTAGTATTTGACTACAAACTCTTTGGTGATACCTAATTGTTTTTGGAGTCGTGATGAGGACGTGATCTGTTCTTATAAAAGTGCTGCAAATATCATAAAAACCATTATCATCTGGACGAAATACCCTTAAAAACTAATACCTCGGTGCTAACACGACACCCGTGACGACCGAAGCACCGGCGGCGGCGCGCCGAGAGATAATTTGCTCATTTTCTGCTATGTTTAAGACTTTCGGTGGACGGACAGACAAGGCCTTTTAATATTAAAATTATTAAAGAATTCTTTTCTACAGTCCACACTCCACATATTTTAGTAATCTTTTTTTAATTTATATTATCTTAATCTGTCCAGTAATTTTGATGCAGAGAAATAGAAGCAAGGAGTTTTTATATCTATGGTTTGATGAAATCTGTGGACAGGACATACAATCTTTCCCGAGCTACTGCCGCTACTGGCACAATACTTACACTCCGTTGATTTGGGGTTCCACGGCGAGCAAAACGAACCGACCAAAATGACTGACATGAAAAAAAAACAAAAACAATAATCCCTTTTAAAACCAATCTCATGCAATCGATACTAAAAACTTGAATAGTAAGAGCTCTTTAAAAAGAGACGAATGTTGTAAATTGCTTGAACGACCGCTGTATCGCTTGGGGGCTCCAAAAACTCCCTAGGGAGCTTATCTAATGGCCAGACCATGTTCTCGGATGGACAAAACGAATAAAAGGACGCCCTTTGAATGTCGATAGAGTCAGATTTAGAGAGATAGTTTTTTCGCAGTGTTTTTGTGAGTTAAAACTCCACGTTCCCAATTCTATCAATGCGAAGATATTCTTTTAAAGAGTTTTTGTATTGTTGTGTTGATTTTGACGCTATACCTATCCTTTTTGTGTTTTTAAATATTGTATTATGAAACGCGAAGACTACATGGAGCACTTAGATCGGAATGTAATTATTTTTATGAGGAAACGTGACCATAATCAATGAATAAAAAAATTAAAGCTTGCATTTTTTACTTCTTATGGTTTTATAAAGAAGCACAAAGCAATCTGTATCTAATTTATCTATTCAAAACGCTTCTGTATCTATTTTTTTATTAAGTCGTTTCTAAGTAAGCAATGACTAGCAACCCACATTTATCCGTAAATCACCGTATTTCTTGAAATTTTATGTTCAGGTATTTTTATAATAATTCCAAGAATGTCTAATTTTTTCCTGTAGGCTACTTATAAAGGGCAAAGGACATTCTAGACAGTAACAAGAAACATCTTGACCCTTGATGCTATCTACATTTGGGGCAGACTATTCGCGTTACATTTTCATATTGACTCAGTTATCCTCTTTCATCCGATACTGATGATGATGATGAATACTATTATACTTACGAATCAGACGTTTAGGAAAATGACAGACATCGAATTCATTGAATGTTTGGCTATGGCTAGCCTAGGTATAGTTTCTGAAAATTTCATGAAGTTCAGAGACAAAACACGGTGCCTGTACCTCTATAATGTTTATTGGTCTGAGCCTCTTGCACAAGTCCGCGTTCGCTATAATATTACTACTTTGGTAGAAATATGGCATTGATCAGTTTCAGAAAAGCGTAGTACAATCTGCAAAAGAGACTTTTTTAATTCCTAGAGTCGGTAATTCTCAATACTGATACTACTGACTGGATTATGTAATGATTTTTTTTTTCTTTATGACACGCTTAGGAATACAGTCTCAGCTACTGTGGTAATGTTTAGGAGAGTGGTAGAGTAGCTCTACTTACGTGAACTTTTGGAAAGCGGAGGACTCGGCACTCAAACGAAAAATGATGTAGAAGACTGCATGGGGACAACCACAAATCAGGCTCAATGGAGCCAAAAGACTGTTTAGAGCTAATAATGATCAGCAGAATTTGTATTTATTTAAATTGCTATAACTTGTTCCTTTTCATTCCTTCACTGAACCCTTCATTTAGTTGAAGTACAAAATGAAATGAGTAAGTAGACGTTTCTTAATTGGAAATTCACCAAAGTAGTAGTTTTCATCATGATAATGAGTGAGCCGTTTGCAAGTCCTGTGTGCAGCAAGAGCCAGCATTCAGGGTTCATCTAATAATGAGACGCCATTAAAACCTTCTGCCGGAAAATTGCAAATAATTAAGTTCCACCCCGGGCTGATGTTAATTGGTACACGGTTTTATGTAGCGTAGGGCGGAAGATTCAGAATTTTTCTCAAATCCATATTATTTATCTGGGCTTTATGGACGATTATGTACTCTAGATTAACACATAAAAAAACACATTCGCATTTATAATATTAAATGTGATCCGTGGTCCACTAGGTGGACCAAAAGGTGGACCATGGGGTTGCAGCGATGTGATGTGATGCGAAGAGTGATTTTCAGTATATCCTTTGTACTATCTTTAAGTGAGGTTATTTATGCGTGACGTATGAAGGAGTAAGTAGATGCGTAAGTCTCAGTCTTATGTAGGATATTGTGTCAGGTTTACAAAGTGAGTTAATTTAAGCAACTGAATAAAGCGACATAAGTAAGCATTTTTATACAATGTCTAACAACTATTGTCATAGTTTTCTAAATTGTATTTGCGGGTATAAAAAGAGATGGTGTTCTCAAAGAGCTGCACAGTGCACACTCTTCATTATGACGCGGCGTAATGAGGAAGGTGTTGCATATTCCGTTTCGCTTGCACTGACATTTTGTATACCTCCCACCTTCTGTGCAGTGGACGCAGTTTCAAAGTATAATCGCAAGCGATAGTTTTCTTTTTACAGATAAGTAGTTTTTTTTTTATTGCACGCACTGACATTTCGTACACCACTACTTGGTACCTACTTCTTGTGTGCAGTGGACGCAGTTTCAAGGCTTTTTTATATATTGCTCTTTACACTGAAATTTTCGTACACCTCCTTTCCATGCAGTGGACGCAGAAGTGATAGACTTTTCTGCTTACCTTATTTTCTTCATGTTTTCACTAACCTATTCGCAGAATAAAGTATAAATGTCAAATATTAGGGCTAATTTACAATTCGATATTGGAAAATGTTTAGTACCTCTTTTTAAGTGTACATTTCAGAATGTTGCTTCAGAGCAAGAACAAATTTATTTTTGGCAAAATATAGACTTCAAACTATCAGTATACATTTTATAGCTTGTGCCAAAGCTCAAAGCACTTATGAGACTCTCAGTAAAGAGCTTGTCTTAAGAGCACAATGCATTTCTCCGTTAACAAATTAATGTAACGTCTCTCATATTTTCTTCTGCCTTTCTTCTTTATTTATATTACAGTATTCATCGCTTTCATTGTAGTGATGCACTGGTAGCATAATGTAAATAAGTAGGTACTGTTTGCTCAAATAATATCGAGTTTATACTTCAATACATAAAATTAGATATTATACCACAACTATTATATACAACGTGTTAGTGAAAAAACGCAAAAGCTCTTGGGTGGTAACTCGGCCCATGAAACTGAATTAATGAATATACTTTATTGCACACTCAAGACAAATATATTATACAACAATTATACGGGAAATATTAAAGTGTACAGTTAGGCAGCCTTATTGCTGCAAAAAAACAGTTTTACTTTCATACAACCTCATCAGCTAGCCGAGTCAATTTATGTGAAAAGTAGTTTTTTTGCGTTTTGGGAAAAGTTCCAGAACAAAAGTTGTCAGTTTCATGGGCCAAGTTACCACCCGAGAGGTGTTGCGTTTTTTTACTAACACGTGGCGTAACTAAAATATAATAATTTGTTAATAAAGGTACACAAGAAACTTTTTTTCTTACTCCTAGGTAGCATCAAGGAAATTATGAGTTCAGAATAGTTGTGGCAGTTACTCTACCTCCTTTATTTTTTCGTAGCAACTCATAAAATATAATAATCATGCTATGATATGTAGTGCCGACTTGAGTTCCGTGCTAGTCCATAGACTAAGATGCCGTTATATGGGGAAAGACTTATAAATTTGATAAAAAAATAATTAAACAATTAATAAAAATGTAGGCTACACAAATGATAATTGCTGACGGCTCCGTAGCCCAGGTGGTAGTGTATCTGCCTCCGACGCACAGGGTCGCGGGTTCGAATCCCGCCCAGGGCAAACATTTGTGTGATGAGCACTTGTGTTTGCCTTGTGTCTGGTTGTTGTTTATCTATATAAGTATGTATTTATCTATTTAAGTAATGTATATCAGCTGTCTGGTACCCATAGTACAAGCTCTGCTTAGTTTGGGATCAGATGGCCATATGTGAAGATGGCCCCACATATTTATTTATTTATTTAATGACACAGAACTGCAAATTATTAATAATTTTGATCAGCGTGATAGTGTCCACGTCGCAAACTATTAGGCAAACTTCCCTACGTTTTCTCTCGCGACTTGTTTCCTTGCACATTTCAATTTGTACAAAATGCTTCCAAGTTATCTCGATGATGTGCGCAAGGTATACCCCGGGCTTTCATTCTAAAATTATTTTTATGCGTTTTATAAATATATATTTTTAATTAAACTCACTTAAACGGTAGATAGTCAGGGTCACCTTACATTGAAGGTGATCCCCAAACATAACGATCCGCCCACACGTTCCCACAAACCCTTACAACTCCAATATGTTCCTATTTCAATCACATTTGCCAAAACGAATGTCTATCCATTCAGGCCGGGGCCTATTAACATTCGTTACTAACCAGTAGCTACTAGTAGTAAGCCTACTATTGAACAGTATCCAGCTTAATAAATCAGAGGCCGTGGAAAACACGGACGAGTGCTTTTATTTAATGAATTGGAGCAATTAGTCCCGCATGTGCCCCGGGCTGATCGATAGGTAGCCGGGAAATCTATTTGATATTGCTGATGTAAGATGAGATGATAAAACGCAGCGAGTGCTCGTAGAATGGCCATCTGGTGATGGTTGTCAAAGTGTAACATAACATTTGTGCCATGAGCCACAGAGTAGGTAAAGCGGCGCGTCAGCCAAATGTATAGGTAAAATGGATGATTTTATTACTGTGCAGGGTTATATTTAGTTTTTTATTGGTTGGCGATAAAGCGCAAAGCAAAATAGATTGTCAATTTTATCAATCGTGTTCACTCGTGTTCACTAATAATATTTTTATATCGAGTTTTTTATTGGTTGGCGATAAAGCGCAAAGCAAAATAGATTGTCAATTTTATCAATCGTGTTCACTAATAAACCGATCTTTGTTAGAGTCCCTGTCTGGATATCTTTTTTGCTCAATATCTGAAATTCCTTCTTCTACCTCGTGTCAATGGTTTGTCGTACTTATCATCTTCTCTCTCATTGCCTCAATTTCACAGTTCTGTACTAAATAAGGCACTTCTTTTTTTTTACTACAGCGGGCGCGAACTTGCTGGGGAGCGGAAGGTTCGTACCCCTTAGAAATTGATGACAACGTATCTAGGGGCGCCCTCAGACGGGCAAGGACCATCTACGAGTAAGTAGCGTTTTCTTATTCCAGTGAATAATCAACGGTAATTTGTAGTCAGATGTTGAACATCCTCCACAGTGCGCTACCTACTTTACACGCGACTCCACGAAAGTAATTAATCTTATGTTATTACAGCTTATTAATTACTAACACTCCGCTTCGTTTTAATTTATTATCTAGGTACATTATTACACGTACGTGTTGTTTTTGTGTTACAAGTCTATGTTTGGATAGATCATGTTATGACGCTAACATGCACTTGGCCAGGCCTGATCACCTGTCAAGATAGGCTCGAGCCCCTCGGTGGGGCGAGTATGAGCTGTTGATGAAAGTACAATTAAGGTGGATACAGAAATAATCTATATAAACAAATGTTATATTGGTTTCTCGGAAACGATTTTCTTTGGATGAATTTTGTAGTAAAGTTATTTTTTTACTTTCAGTTTATCTAGTTTTGAAAAAAGTAAGAATATTCAGGTGCCAACAATACGTTAAACAAAGCTTAGTCGTACGTACGTACGTATAAGTAACTACCGTATAACACTTTGCATGCTGAATTCAGGTAATTAAAGGGGTTTCATAGGTAAGGTATTAGAGGTATTAGGTAATATACTTTAATAGTATTTACGTTCTAAACTTTTCAATGTGGACCAGAGATCTACTTAAATAGGTTGCTCTTGTTTTCTTGTTCAACAGAAAACAGTTTATATTCAATATTTATATATTTTATAAGTGGCTGAACTTGAGGATTGACATGAATGTTTGCTTGGAGTGACGAGCTTCCCAATGGGACTAACCTCGCACGAAACGTGATGTGCAAATAAAAACGACATTCGAAAAGTAAGATGGCACACGTAAGATACAAGTTCTATACAAACAAATAAAAATTTTGCCTGGAAAAAATTGCTACCTTAGCAATAAGGCCGCCAATCTGTACACCTCAATTTCTTTCTCGATGTGTTTATTATATTCTATTCTAAATAAACGCTACGATAAAAGAATGGACACAGCATAAATATTTTTGCTACCTCAAAATCAAGAGTGCATGTACGTACAGACCAAGTTGAATGTAAAATGTTTCAGAGCAAAACTGTGACGTAAAAAATAGGGTACAGGGGAAACTAACATTAAACTTCACAATTTGGAAATTTCAACTTTAAGCTAAACTAAAATGAAAATGTGTCCGTAGTAACTACCTCAAAATGAATGCCACAAAAATGCTCCCGACAGCGGCCGGTAAATCTTATTTTCACCTAAACTTTAGGAAAAATGTTTCCTGCCACTGGAAAATGAAAATTGAATTTGCTTTGTTAGTTTTAAAACACAGTTGCTTACAAGTAGGGTGACAATAGTTCTGATTGATAGTGATTTTGGCAACGCATGTTTTACCTTGGAAATAGAAAGAACGCTTAAAAACTGCACCTTTCGGAGTAGACAATCCAGTACCAACTACAACTATCAGGCCCAGGATGAAATAGTTTAGTCTTTAACCATAATAGTTTCTCCTATCAGACTTAGGACTTTGACGTTATGTATCAGATTTTTGATGAACTAGTTTAACCCAAGATATACTAGTTTCTCTGTCGGGCTTAGGATTGATTAGTTTGACCTAAGTTATACTAATTTCTCCTGTCAGATTTAGGATTAATTAGTTCAACCTAGTTTTTCTTACCGGGCTAAGAACGAAATAGTTTGCTTTAGGCTATACGTTTCTAATCAGTCAACCATGCGACCACGGGCCGGAAGGCGTAGTGATGGACGGCCTCCCACAAAGTGGACAGATGACTTGGTGAAAGTTGCTTATCCTACTGCGAAAGTTTGGACTAGGCTGCACTAGTTTATCTGGTATATAAGATTTTGCCGGTAACAACACAATACGACTAGCATAGTCGCTCAGCAAACTAAGTTTCTTTTCAAAAAAAGAAAAAATAGGAAAACAATATCTCTACATGTGGTCACATTACTTAGGAACTTGTTTAAAAATTCCGGGCGGGGCTCTGAACTGCCGCGTCGTTGTTCTTTAGTCGTTAGTGATCGTGGAGCGTTCTCGCTCCCGACTCTATTGACGTAGCTAGTGTAATGCCATCCCAGATGTTTTCGGTACCCCCCCTGTACCCATGAATATGTCGGTACTTTTTTTAATATGACATTTTGTAACTTTTAGATAATCTTTGGGAACGTGATTTATCGTCGACCTCGTCATCACTTTTTATCTGGTGAGAGTGAGTCCATTAGTAAAAAAAATGTATTTGACAGTTTACTTAGTAATGTGTTATTATGAATAATAAAAAATTATGCAATAAATATACAAAAGGCCTTCAAATTAGCATTTTCTCATATTTTCCGAATTTCTGTAACCTTTTTTATAGGTGTCGACTACTGAATTTAGACTTTATGGATGCGTTAGTTACATTTTTAACTCGTTGGCGAGATGAGGCGTACGTCCAGATTGTGTCTTTTCACTTGCACGGGTGCACGGGTGATATGTAAGTTAAGATATAAATAAATTCCCTATGTTATCAATATTTCAGAATATCATTTTGTTCTTGAATTTTTCAGAAAACTTAATAAATGGGCATCAAGACAAAATTGGTTTTATGCACATTTTCTGTTGATATATTTACTTTCGAAAATTAGTTTCACTCATATCTAAGTAGTTGGAGATAGGTAGTTATAGCTATCCAAGCGTGTAGTTGTTTGATGTTTACTCCTTGTATAAATTACTGAGCAAACGCTGTGTGGGTTGGTGACGTAATTAGGACATCAGGGGACCCCTCGTTTGTATTGAGGTCGCTTGTGTTGTACCTAGACCATAACACTATAATTGGTGCTCCAGTAACCAGTTACAGTGGTTACACGAGATGTGTAAACTGTGGTTTTCTGTAATAAATATATAGAAGTTAGTGTTTGTTGGTCTCTTAATCAACCGTGTAGAAGAGACTGAATACGAAAAATAAATATTTTTCAGTAATTTTTTAGAAGCGTAAATCTGTAAATCAAACCACATATTACTGTTTCGATTTTTGCCTGCCTGTACTTAATGTACGGCAAAGAAAAAAAAAATTATGATTTATACATTTATTTAATGCCAACTCACACCTTTTTTAGACGATTCTCCATTCAAATTATTTCTTGTTAGTGCTTGACTACTCCCACGGGCTTTATTCAATGGCCTTCCTAGCCCAACTATCAAGACAGATTTGGAAGGCGGTAATTTGAACTCTACCTACTATTATATAGGTATATAAGACAAGTTAAGGTTCGAAGTGCGCGTACGTGTCTCCGCATAAGTTGACGTCTTAACTAAGTACGCTTGAGTTAAGCCGGCATGCGTTATGAACGAGCGACAAATTATGCAACAATTAAACTGGAAACAGGGTTCCAGTGTTCATTTATAACTAATGACTTTCAGAAGACGTTAAAAGATTTACAGAGAATCTTTAAATCAACGACAATTTAGTATAGATTGAGATACCTAATCATCATCAGCCGAAAGACGTTCACGTTAGACAAAAGCCTTCCAATCAAAGAATCTCCACAGTGACTCACTGCAAGTACTATTCACCGACATAACACGTATGAGCACTTGCATCAATATTTAAATCAAATATATATAATTATTATTTTTTTGATACACGTATTGTAATTTTAAATGGCTCATAAGAATAAGAATAATTTATTTGCGAGAATACAGTAATAATAAGGTCTTAAAGCTAGTATCAAAAGTACATTGTATTCAACCTACAAGCACACATTATTATAGAATAACAATTTAAAGGAAAAATTAATATAAAAGACACAAAAAACATCAGGGTTTAAAATCCAAAAAACTTTAAAACAATAAAAGCAATGCTTTAAAAGCCATTTTGTCAGCGTGTTTTTAAATATTATGACAGTCAATGATTTAATTTCAGGCGGAAGACGATTAAACAACACAATACAAATAATATTATACACATTTTTCTAATAAATGACCTTAAAGCATGGAAGGCTGGTATAATTCATTGCTAATATTGGCCCGAGTCCTACGCTGAAACACTTCACCTCGTTTTCTCCAATACTCAGGGTGAGAATTGACAAAGATGCAGATCTGTCTAATATACGTAAGTGGTAAGATATTTAACCTTTTAAATAAAATACCTATACCTAATAATATACATATATATATGTCGTGGCCATATCGTAGAATTGACCACATCATGAAATTTTCGATCATTTCATGAAATGGTCGCATTTCATGATGTGGCCAACTAAATTTGACCAGATCATTAAATCGTGTGCATTTCACGATTTTGTCATCCACGATTGGCCATATTGTGAAAATAGGGCGTCTATGAAATATTTAAAAAGAATCTAAATTATTTTTGGTACTTATTGTTCTCCAAGTCCGACAGACATTTTCAGAGTACTTTTTCATCATAACTCTTTTTTTCTTCCTCATTTTAATAATCAATAATTCACTTTTTCACTGCGAGAAATAACGCGGCCGCCATGTTGGTACATAAACAAAGTGCTTCCAGCGCCTCTATCGACAATAAATGTAATAATTTTACAATATGATCAAATAATCTTGACCATTTCATGAAGTAGCTGCGTTTTAGTTGAACATATCGACAAACGATTTCTTATCATTGATCTGGCCAAGACACATCATGATGTGGCCAATGGACGGTGAAAATTTCATGAAATGTGACCATTTCATGAAATGATCGAAAATTTCATGATGTGATCAATTCTACGATATGGCCACGACATATGTATATATATGTATATTCTTTATTGCAATAGTACACTATACAATAAAATGCCTATCAAAAAATTGTTTTGTCATTAGAGCTAGTACATATTTATTACTATATAAATCTCTTATAAGATCACATATTAGAATACGCAACTGCAATCTGGAACCCTTACTATGGGAAATATAGTGATGAGCTAGAGAGAGTACAACGTAAATTCTTTAAAGTAGTCAATTGTTAATGTTATCACACTAAGCTATCCTATAGAAACTCATTAGAAAGATACTCACTTCCATCGCTGAAAAAGAGACGAATCGTACTTAGCCATATGTTATTGTATAATATTTGCAACAACAAATTTGATTGTAACCAGCTAGTTCATATGGTACACTATCGAATACCAACTAACTTGCTACGAACGTGAAATCCTGTGACGGGTAGAATGTTTCAACTAAGACCATGTAGAACGAATGCAGGCAAGCGTGCTCCCTTATGCAATCATACAACGATCATTTTATTAATATTGATATGTTTTATCTTACTGCATATTCTTACAAAAAAGAGTGCTTGAAGAGCTTGATCAATTCAGCATATAAACAAATTTCTCATTCTTGATTAGAATTGTAGTACATAATTTTTGCTTAGGGTCATAGATAATATCGAATTCCTTAGGTTTCTCTGTATCATTTTTCATATACCTAGGGACAATAAGTACAATAAGTAACAAGTACAACAAGTACTGCGTAAGTAACAATAAGTACTGCGTTTGATCATTATTTAATTTTATTAAGCTACAGTTGTTTATTGTCCTTTAATAAATAAAATAAATAAATTACATTTAACCGCGAAATAATTTGATATGAACCGCGAATGAAAACCGCGAGATTGTTTGATACCAATATCGCTAACAACCATTTCACTTGTTTCAGATAATGTGCCAGCGCATCATGACAAATATAAAGAAAATTATATCGCCTAATCAAAAAAACAAAATTATTTTATTTTTCAGCATTCTGTTTTTTTTTTGGCCATCGTTATTACAATAGGTGTTTCCGGCATGGTGACAATGACCTGCTAAGGCTGCTGATTATTAATCTTAGTGGAGTTGATTTTATGGACCCGGTTTTTATAATACCGGGTCCATAAAATCAACTCCACTGACTCAGCAGGTCATTGTCACCATGCCGGAAACACCTGTGGGCGGCAAGATGACAATGACAACAGTTGAGAAGACGTCATCGTTAGACGAGTTCTACTATTACTTTGCTAAGAGCCGCCCCCTAAGACGTAAAACCACATAAAATTAAGTAAGTAACCATTACATTTTTGTTATGACGACATGATCACGTAACATACCTATTACATTAAATTTTTAGCACTAGATATAAATCATTTGAATTTATCTTTACGTGGAATTCTATGGCCTTACTATCATTTAAATTTATCGGTTGAACTTTTTTAATAAATATATTTCAAGTATAATATTTTAATTGCCATTTAACTTATTAAACGTGATAAAGGAAAACTTTCATACATATGAAAATTTTGCATAAAATAACTCTGCTAGTATTTTTTTTTCAAAGGTTACTTGTAATGGAACTCTACGACAACCACTCGCAGCATCTTATATCAATAAAACCTATATCTCCCAAACAAAGCCCAAGGATGATCCGTAACATCTTGATACTCAAACTAATGGAGAAGTTGTGTCCCAGTTTAAACGATACGGCCAAATTGAAGAAGCTTTGGGCCCCACTCAACTAAATTAAAATCAATATTATTTTAACGTTGAACGGAGAGCCTGAACGCGAAATTAAAGAAAATCCAATACGAAATGAGGACTGTTAATAATTTACAAAAATTTTAGTCATAGTAATATAATGGGGAAGACACTGTAAACAGTAACATAGCTACTGTGCTACCACAGGCTACAGAGTTGTACTGAAATTTTTGTAAATAATTTATTATTATTATTAAATTACAAAGACAACGAACTGAATTGTTGGCAGTTTTTGTTTTGTTTTTGGACCATAGAAAGTTTCCATTATGGTTAGGAAAAAAATAACAAATGCGTTTTGTACCTACTCCTAATCATGTATTCATTTTTTAAAATATTTGCAGATAAAAAGACTGCTCACTAAAATAGAAAAGTAGGTACATGACCCAATACAGCCTGAGGACAATCAATTACTCGTAGATTGTCCCGCAGAACTTTAAAGGAAAGATTCAAAGAAATTCGAGTAAACTCTAATAGCAGCAAACAATAATACGGTTCTAAGAAAAAAATCACAGAGCGTGTCGGTGGTCTAGTGGCTAAGACCGCTGCCTACGGTCCGGGAGACGCGGGTTCGGTCCCCACCACGTACCAAAAAAATGTAATGACGGATCTAAGTGATGTAATAACATACTATGGAAATAAATTATTTTGAATGTGTTTTCGAATTTCGAATTCATATGTACGTTTATTCGACGCTCCTACGGAAACATCGTGATGAAACCTGCATACTCCTGCGAAGAAATTCAAAGGTTGTGCGTGAAGTCAACCAACCCGCACTGGGCCAGGCCTAATCGCCCTAATTCAAAGTAGGCTCGAGCCCTATTTGAAAATATTCAAACGTTTGAACTTATTCCATTCTTAAATATTTATCCTTACATGAACTTATTAATATATGTCTATAAAATCTTATTTGGTATTAAATAGATAAAAGTTTCGGACCATAAAATTGCAATAAGTATTGATATTGAATAGGTATCATCCATCAAACAAAACCACTTTATGGCTTTGGTATACAAAGCAATTAGATCAGTTAGGAAAATAAAAAACAGTTTCATTAATTAAAGATTTACTAGGTCAAGCAATAAATGCCAGAGAAAATGTTAAAGATAAAACATGTTCTTTTTTCTATTTTTGTCATATCAGGTGTTGATAATAATCAACAGCTCATATATGTCCCCACCAAGGGGCTCGAGCCTACCCTGGAGTAGGGCGATTAGGCCTTAGTCGACCACGCTGGTTGGTCGACTTCACACATAACCTTTTGAATTTCATCGCAGGAGTGTGCAGGTTTCATCACGATGCTTTCCTTCACCGTAAGAAATCATCATAACGTATCAAGTGTTAGTTACAGGTAATTTAAAAACTCAAGGCATCAAGTTCATCGACCGTATACCGCGGACCAAAAAGCAAGACGTTAGTAAGCGGATCGTAAAACTCAAGTGGCAGTGGGCAGGTCATGTGGCTAGATTAAGAGATGGTAGGTGGAGTAAGTCCCTAACAGAATAACTACTCTATTAATTCTGTGACAGAATTGTGGCCAAGGCAGGGGAAAAGACGACCCGATCGACCTGCAACTAGGTAGGTCGATGATATAGAGCGGGTCACTGGAAAGACTTGGCTGAGGTTTGCACAGGATCGCAAAGGTTGGCACGAAAAAGAGGAGGCTTTTGCCCTGTAGTGGCTAGTGAAAAGCTGATGATGATGAATTTAAAAACTAAATTAAAACCTGTATAGAAATAAAATCATTCACAGAGAAGTAAAATTAAAATATTTTGCATTTTAGATGAGCAATCTCCACCTCTCTGGAAACCATGGCCTTAAAATAGTTTCCATCTTGTTTAACAACCAGTTAACTTGCCTGGATTGTTCGTTCAAACAAAACAAGAAACGGAATTGCGCAAAACCGCAACTACGATCAAAATCTTAAACTAGCATTCAAACTAAGCGGAGATGAAAATTCCTCAACTGCATTTATTTCTGTTGCAAGCTACAAGCAGACTGAAATAAAATAAATTATGCCATTTTCTTTACACCTTCCTTCCTTCGACGGTGCACTGCAATCTAATTATATGGAAGAAACTCGCCGCTTGCGGCGCAATCTCTAAAGTGGGAGCTAAGAAATGCACTCGTTATGGATGCGACGCTGGTTTTCTTCAAAACGTACCAGCACCTGTCTTAGCATACCTTTTCTCCATATTTCCGTGTATTCCAAGAGAAGAAACAGTGTAGACAGCGTTCGTTGCACTATGGTTCAAAGTTGAAATTTAACTTTATTGATATTGCGCTGCGTTGCGAGGAAGTTAGTCTTGGGAACACTCCAGTGAAATAGACCGTACTGCGAAACTATTTTGGTCTTTTAGAATAAATGTTTTAGTTGTTTAGTTTCCTTATTATCTAGTCATGTTGCTGTTGTTCTCCCGTTTCACTTAGTTTTAAACTAATTTCTTTGGAATTTGTTTTGAAACACGCATGTTGAGTATTTGTATTGTTTTAGTGTTAGTTAAAACAACATAGTAATTCCTTAAATTTTGATTGTTATGTTTGATCATAAACAAAATTTTGTTAATTCCAATATAAATGGCGCAGGGTTTTACAACTGTTTAGTTGAACCTACAATATCTTTGGTTGAAACCCACGAAGATGTCACCTCCATCAGTGCTTTTCTTAAATTTGCTTCAGTGTTCTGTCTCGGAATCGTACTGTGAATAAAAAGTTTCAGTTTTTTTACAAGCGACGCTTGTTGGTTCAATTTTGAAATCCAATTTAGATTTACAGTTCGCTTTAAGCGCATTCTTTGACCATCCGAGTTCGCTACAATGAGCGGGTAATGGAGTATAAGCTTTTGATTTCTTATTTCTTCCATTAGAAATTTCCCTTACATTTTCCCGTTCCTTGAAATATTGTAAAACAATTTTATGATTTTATGAAGATTGATCTATTTATATTGAAATTCCCTAGACATTTTTGATAGAACAGGTCATCGAGTATCTTTTAATTCAGGTTAATTATAAATATTTTTGATTAATTTTCTTAAAATACGTACTTATCCTTTTGGCAGATACAATTTCCCCTACACCACCACTCCCGAATGAAGTATTGACACTCCGCAATTTACCACTGTTTTCGAAGAGTGACAACAAAAAATATTTGTTTTAGTTTTGCGTAAGGTTTCTCTTTGCTCGTTGTCAGAAAACTGTTCCCGTGAGTCGAGTATCGGAACAAAATATTCCCACACGGTGAATACGCTGCCAAAGGAAACGGTCTATTAACAGTTCAAAGAGAAAATAATGTATGCACGCAGGCTCCTTTCCACTTTACTTTTTCAGCTTACTTTCATTTTATTCACGTTTCAACTTAATACCAAGAAAAATAATCTTCTACAGCTACTTTTAGTGTCGTTTGATCTAACAGTTAAATAAAATGAGGGAAAACAACCCGTAAACCGTCTAGATATTATGAAAGCGTATTATTTATTTGTTTCGTATTGTATTGCTCTTACTCTTGAATTTATTTGAATTATATGAACATAGCTAATGGCACATCAGCAAGATAAATATCCCAAAATTTCGAACTATCTTCATTTTATCAACGTCTGGTCTTAAGTGGCTTTTTGTGATAAGTCGTAAAGTACACTTTCTTAAAGAAGACACTAAAATGTAATGAGATTTCATTAAATTTCATTAATTAAATGAGATTTCATCAGCATGCTGTGACGAACTTAATATAAAATCTTTCAGTTATAAATTAGGTATATCATGTTTATATTAGTTTGTTTCAAAGGCAAGAATTATTTTATAGTTTTTAGGGTTCCGTAGTCAAAAAGGAACCCTTATAGTTTCGCCATGTCCGTCTGTCTCTCTGTCTGTCCGTCTGCGGCTTAGCTCAGAGACTCCTACTACTAGAATGCTATAATTTGGCCCAATATACAATATAATCATGCTGACAAAGCTAAAGAACAAAATTTTAAAAAAAAATTAGGATTCCTCTGGTACACGTGAAGTAGGGGTTATTTTTTTTATTTACCTTTATAGTGTGAGGTATCGATAGGTTATTGTACAAAAAATCAAATTTCGATGCTAGTGTACGTTTCAGAAGTATTTCGTTTATTTTTGTTAGAGTCAAGTTTCCCCCTCCCCTACCAGCGAAACCGTTGTATTTGGAAATGTGAGAAAATTCAAGTATAATGATGAATTTATAAGGAAATGTATCAAAATCAAGTAAATTCGAAAACACATTGGTACGTAGTGGGGATCGAACCCGCGTCTCCCGGACGGCAGACAGCGGTCCTAGCCACTAGACTACCGACCTTTGTATCGTTTTGTGAAATATTAATTTAAAATGTAAAATCACACACAATATATCAAATTTCAAACAAGACAACAGATTGGTTTTAGCCACTAGAGCAATAGTAATTTACCAGGTTACTGGCGATAGTTGCCGTGTACAAATTGAGAGAGATGCCGAAACTGTTGCTATTGCTAGCTAACATGTATTCAATGTATATTCCATAACGGAAGCTCAGAAGCAGTAAAATTATCTTCTTTGAAATACAGAGTAGTTTAATTTTATAGAATTTTGTATAGCTTTACCGAGGCAGAAATTTAACGAATTGACATCTCTAAAACCTCAAAACAGAGTGAAGAATTCGCAAACATCGAAAAAAGAAAGTTAAATTTACAGCCAGAAACTAAGGCAAGTTTAAGGAAGAAAGATTTTTATTGGCTCGACAAAATCTTTTCACGACTCTTGATTCTATCAATTCCTTCTTTTTTAAAGTAAAATTCATATTTATCACTTAGCAATTTCTTAGTTTTAACAGCTCCATTGTAACCGGCTCTTACTTAAAAGCCTCCTTCACCTAGCTATGCATCATCCTGAACTATGTTACAAATTAGCGCAAGCTTTGCAACCACAGCCTCTTGCTATTAGAAATACCTTGCTATGAATCCATTGGAGCAAAGTGCCTTAGCTTGACGGTGTGAATTACATTTAGCTTAGTGTTTCTGTTACGTCTACAAAGTCTTCTAGAGGTGATCTTCCACTCCTGTCCTGTCTTATTTATATTTTTTCTTTCTTATTCATACTTTGTCTAGTTCACTGTGTATCACAAGACCGCATCCAAGTCTAGTGTTTTAAAAAGACTGGTCCTAAATTAACTAGTTCCCGAAATATCTAGTTTCCCAATATGATACCTACCGAGGTATCAAAAAGACCAGTTTTAAAATATATACCTGTTTATCCAAAATAAAGCTCGTTCCCTAACCAGGCGCTGTTACTAAGTAACAAACTTGATGAATAAAATAACTAATGTGGAAATAAATTCCTATACTTTCTGTATTTGATGAGAACAAAATTTCTTTTATTTCTCGAATGTAGGCCAGGCCACTTAAGTTTTATGTTGGTATTTTTATAATTTTATCAAAATTCATATGAAAAAAAGGAATATATAATACACTATAGAAAAAAAATCCGGTAATATAATAGAGTAAATTCTAAATACACGCATGTTAACTAACATCTGCTACCTGGAAAGTCATGTGGAGACGAGATAAGTCGGGGCATGGTGCCACCGACATTCGGGTCAAAGGGACGTCGGTCGCTCCCGGATACATTTCACTTGTAATTTCGATTCGCACACCAAGTGTCGACTCTGCCAAATATACTATCTAAACTATCTATCGTTTAGATATGAGGTAAATTTTGTTAGTTTTTCATAAATAATATATATTTTTGTGCTAGCTAGTGCTTATAATAAGTAGTCGATGATGATGATGATGATGATGGTGATGATATTAAATACTCGTAGTACCTATAAAATACTGTTATTTAATATAGAACATTCCATATAAATACAAAAGAAATAATGCCTTACACTTAAAATTGTTTACACTAAACCCAACCTCCATCCATCCTCCTCATTTCTTCGTGTAAAAAAACTACTTAAGAAAACCATTTTTATTTTTTTATTTTTGTTACTAAACTTTCAGTACAAGTTAGATTTTTTGTACTGAAAGTTTAGTAACAAAAATGAAAAAAATAAAAAAATATTAAATTAAACTTCAAACTTCATTAATATTAAACTTCATGAGATTCCTACTAAAACGTTTCATAAATACGCTGTGTTTAAGAATTTACGATTTAGAAAAGTTTACGGATTGTATCGAGCCTCGGTACAAGAAAAGGTCACATCACTGGCCAACCTTTCTCATGTCGTACCATAAACCATTTCTATGGCGCGGGTTAGGAGAGAAGTACGTTTCCGAGTCTGACGGATCACTGACGACACGGGACTTCATACGGAATGAAGAACTCTTTGAAGTTGTCCTTCCTTCGTGAAAGGAATAATAGCTTCTTTATAATCGGAAGTTACCTACAATCACCCCAAATATAGAGGTAGGAGTAGCACCTCACAAAAGTTTTTTTTCTTCTTCCGACTGATCTAATTTCTATGTATACCAAAGTAGTAATATAGCAGGCGCGACCTTGTGGGAGAGCAGAAGGCCAGACACTTAAAAATTTTATTATTTCAAAGGAAATTTTCGTAGAAGCAGGTATGCCAATCAGTGAACCGCTTATGCTAATGATGATAACGAGAAAAAACTATCAATAAAAAATTGTCGTAAACAAAAATAATATTTTTTTGAATCAGTCACAAAATATTATTTATTATGAAATCAACGCATTGCATTTTACCAGAAATCAAAAAGTTGAGTATATACAGTAGAATAGCGTATCTAAATATGATTTCACTTACAGTACTCTGGGCAAATACTGATGAAGTTTGAAATATTTTAGTCATAGGTTGTGTTCAACTCATTAGAACTTTGCAGTTAGCGTTTCTTTCCATGTTCTATAATAAGACACAAAACCATGAACGTCAGAACGTGATAAATTGCAATCTAGTCAGATTCTGCTAGAAATGGTTATCGACACTCGTGCCTACTATACCACAGTGCATCTAGATATTGTTACGAAACAAAAAAATAACAAGAGAGATCCTAACGAAGTTGACTCAGTCAATCAGCTATTGGTACAGGACGCGAACAGGATAGCAAACAACCTACGTAAATACACACCGGCTCTTTGGATAACGCGTCTTCTTCATATCGATGGCAACAAGTACACAGGCGTATATCCTGTTTAATTTGTATTCGGACAAAATGTATCAGAGACAAAACATTGATGGATGTAAGCGTTAAATTATGATATACTAGCTTTTCGCCCGCGGCTACGCTCGCGTTGTGTACGATTTTCCCGTGGGAATATGACTTTTTCCCGTAAAAAGTATTCTATATGTTAATCCGGGGTACAAACTATTTCCATTCCAAATTTCATCCAAATTCGTTCAGTAATTAAGGCGTGAAAGCGGAACAAACATCCAAACATCTAAACATCCAAACATATTTTCACATTTATAATATTAGTGTGATGTAATGTGATATAGTAAGGATTTATAATATTAGTGTGATCATACGATTTCATGCTTCGGAAGGCACGTTAGGCCGTGTGTCCCGGCTGCTATCAAAGTAGTCATTACACGAACCGAGTCAGGTCTGACTTACGTTTGTGAGGTCGGTTGTTTATAACCTGCATGATGAAGAATAAGAATTATATTAAGATGACAAAAGATTAGAAGGACGTAGCAATAAAATTGTCCCAATTTACGTGTTTGTTACTACAATTATAAAAACATAGGAGTAGCATATTCTCACGCCAACTCCTTCCAAAAATAAATTAATAAAGGTATTTCAAATAAGTCAAATGGAATGGATGGATGGATGGATGGGATGGTTGAATTAATCACAAACATAGTTGAAGATAGGATTCCAAGAAATTGATAGCCGGCATGATTTCATAATGGATATACTTAAACTAATATATTCTATAATCTATATCATTTGCATGCCATGGTAATATAATGTGTTATCATGAACCTAAATAACAGGCTACTAGAATAGAAGACTTCAAATAATGGCATAGAAAATAAACAAACATGGAGACCCATTGATAGACAAATAATGATGTAAGTAATAGGAACCTGAGGGCAATACAAATAAATAAGAATTAACCTACAAGTGAAAAAAATATATATATTCGCTCTATTATGCAGATGCCTTTGAAATTTCTAGAGATTGCCGATTTTCCTAAAAAATCCATCGTCAGAATATTTATGACAAAATTTATATGGAAACATACCAAAGGTAGTCTAGGTACCCCGTTTCTATTTTAAATTGGACAACGTGGAACATGGTTAACAAGAGCGTACTTAAAAAAACCGACGACATGGTATAGAATTATCAAAATTGGTAACTGAGCCCATAGGCTGAATTGACTCCAAAGTCAAAATAAATTTGGACAATGTGGTAAAGAGGAACGTAAATACAAGAAAAAAAATCAACCTTCTGCCTCCTTCTTAAATTCGGTTAAAAAGGTACTTAGCCAACCAAATCTCTATTTTTAGCCAAGTCCAAAGTTATCTAAGGTTCAATTTGAATGTATTGATGCAAATTGCTTTGCGAATTCTGAACAGCAAATTGCCTGTAAACTGTATTTCGCTTTGTGCAAATACTATAGCGCAGCCTGACCGCGGGGGATAATAACTTTATAGCTTTTTCCTATCAAGAAAGCAGTAATTTGTGAAGACTTCGTGCTTTTATATTTTTTGTAAGCACAGTTATTTTGAAATTAAATTAAATGACAAGAATAATAACTTTTGAATGGTACATTTCTTGGTTTTGTCATTACAAATTTTTGGGTGAGTTCACAACACAATGTGCGGACTCTGTAGAGTAGAACTCACCAAAAAAACTTCACATGCACACATCTTTGCGTTTCTTTTTTGTCAACTAATACGTGTAGTACAGTATTTACAAAATTCATGAAATAGCCTGTCATTAAGTTGTATTATTTGGTTATAAAACATACTTTTAATGATACAGCAGTGGTACATCAGCTGTAACGTTACTTCCTAAAACAAAGTTATAAAATGCGAGCTTTATATCACCAGCAGTGAGTTTTGATTGCTTAATCAATTATGACGTCCAAAATTCATACAATCAGAAAGGGATTGTTGTAATTCGCTCCTGTTGCTGTTCCCGACCTCCGAACCCTTTGTGAATAATTATACTTATGTTTACGCCTAAAGTATAATATATTTATTAACATGACAAAGCCTTAACCTAAGCTAATTCTATCCTGCCAAGGTTACGGAAACCATCAACTGTTCCTATATTTACAGTTGCGAATGGAAACCGAACAGCGAAAAGTTAAATTGAATATAAATCTATTCAGTGTAGAAACCACTTTTGCATTGCAGCCAGAAAAGTCATTGCTTAGTTTGACTCACAAGACAAAAGGCGTCGCAAAAGAGCAAACCTAATTTTGCGTGGAAAGAGATGGAAAGCCTTCAATATTGCCAAAGGGGTCGATTTGGGTACTTATTTAAATAAATAAAACAGCTTGTACGCAATTAGGAAACGGCGGTGAAACACTTTTTGTTACGGGATACGTTTCGACCCAAGGTTTTGATGAGTCATTATGAAATTAAAATCACTTAACAAAATTTATAAAAGTCCATGTATTTTTGATTTTCCAAAAATCGGTCTCACTTCGTGTCTTGACTTGACGCAACCCCGCCATATATCAAATTTGTGTTATTTGTAGCACACCTTTTCTATAATTTAAAACATAAACTCTATTACACTTATTGTACTTAAATATTAAATAGCAGACGAAATGCATTTGTTATTGATATGGGAATGTTTTTGCAGATTTTTTAAAATAATCTCTTTGAAAACAAACATCGGAATTCGGAACTATTTTGAGTTCGTAACGGCCTATAGAATTAATAGATCATTTTAGTTTAGAATCGTTGATGTGGAAATCGGACACGTTAGTAGACAGTGCCCACCGTCACGGAAGAAGTCATTTGGTTGAAAGGTATTATTAGTTGACTGCTTCTGATCTGATTTATTTGTTAGTCAGGCATTCGGGTGAAAATTACGCGATAATTAAATTAGGAAATGGTAAGAATGCTACTGGAAACACTTCATACTCATAATGAAATTGATAAAAGATATTTTTAGAAATTATATATATTTAATTGTTCCTTTACTGTCTTTATATTGTCCGTCACTTTCGGTTTTTGTTAAAAAGAAAAAGAAATCTTCCATCACAAATCTCCAACTATTTTTCTAGTTGAAATTAAATTACACTGTTATTCTGAACTCACAATATTTATTCTGAACTTACAGGCAAAGTGAGCTGTGTCATTTTATAATACAATACAACAAAATTCTTCATACAAAATCTTACATTAACTCAAAATTAATGTAGAAATTACCATTCTAAATCTAAAGCCGTATGATTGGAATTCATTCGCAGTAATCCTAAGTTGCCTTAATTTAATTTTAGAGTTATCCAGTTCCATTGAACTGCTAATTTCGACAGATGAAGTCACTGATTCAGTTTCAAGAACTTCAGACATCATATCAACCAGTTCTGCTTGAGTATTTTAGGTTGGAATTATTACTAATCCCATTAAATATTGATAACGTGGAAACAGAATATTATTTTGTATGTTGAAAAATAAATACAGCACCTCATTATCAATATAAATGTATTTGATAACGATAACAGGTTCAGGGTTTACATTAGCGCAATCAACTGCAACGTAATTAAAATTAATCAAACAGCAATAACAAATTATTTGAGAGTTTAATGTAGACACTGTCAGAATACCTACTGTGTAAGGCTATCGAACAATATTTTATTTATTTAAATCAATCAATAAAATAAAATGAGCTATAATGTGACCATTATTTAGTCCTTGGTATCAAATCATATCGTATATTAGAAGCACGCAAAGCAAAAACGCTTGGTTCAAAATGCTCTGGCGTCACACTTTGTGGATGGAGGGTGTACCGTCTCAGCAACCATGCTAGGCCAGCCTTAACTTGAATGCGAGCGAACCTCATTCCTGGAAATATCAATTTGGTTTAAAAACACGTCAGTTATAGTTAGTAACGATTTCTTCACACAATTTTACTTTTTTAACTCACCTAAGCACGTTCTATTTCCTTCCCCAAATGGCATATAAGCAAACTTTGGTATGCTTGTTACATTTTCAGGAGCAAACCTTTCAGGATCGAACACCTCAGAGTTAGGATAGTAACTTTCATCTCTATGAACTGCGTATATAGGTATTACGACTATGCAGTCTTTTTCTATCTTTACTCCACCGATCGGCAAGTTAGTGTCCTTTGTGCATTTTCTTTGAATCAAACCAATTGGGGGATACTTCCTCATGGCCTCATTTACAACCATTTCCAAATAATTCAGTTTGTCAATTTCATCATATGTAATTTTTTCATCACACCCCTTGAATGTTTTGTCTATTTCATCATGTACCTTTTTTAAAACATCAGGGTTATTCGACAATTCTAACAATGTGAAATGCATAGTGCCAGCTGAAGTATCAGCACCAGCTAAAAAGAAGAAGAATGCCTGAGCTGCCAAAACTTCTACCGTTGGTTCTAGTTCAAAACCTGTTGTTAAATCTTTCATTGTTCCTTGGTCTTGCAATTCTAAACATGTATCTATAAAATCGTTTCGTTTTTCTTTCCCATTTCTCCTATTTTCCAACACTTTTCTTACCACACTTATGAAAAAATCTTCATAATAACCAAATATTTTCAAATTGAAGACTTGTAAAAGATGTGGAGATATATTGCTTATAATAAAAATCAGACTCGCTCTTAACGATGGTTTTACAACATTTTTGGCCATGTCCAAGAAAGGTGAATTCATAGTATTCTTTACTTCAGCATCGATACCAAAGATAGATGCTGCTATAGAGGCCGTGGTATACGTATACAGAGCATCAAATGGGTTATCGACAGATTCGGGGTTTTCTTTAATTCTTTCCGTAAAATCGCGTGCACATCTGTCTAAGATATAAAACATGTTTTTTAGTTTTGCACTAGTAAAAACAGGTGAAAGTTTTTGTCTAAGAATTTTCCAGCGTGCAAAATCATCTATGAATAATACATTGTTAGCTAATTTATCATCCGGATTCATAACGATCCCACGTTGGTGGAAACTATGAAATTCTCCAGCCAAAACAGCTTGAATATTATCAACATCTCTCAATAATAGAGCTGGTCTTGTTCCAATAAAAATACCGACGTATGGCTCATTCGGATACTTGTCATAAATATCTTTGTACACTTCAGCTAAAGCACGATTTCCAAATACGAAGACGGATAACAATCCATTAATCTGCACAATATTTCTCTTTTTCCAATAATCACTGTTTTTATTATTTATAAGAATGAATATAAGAATAATACAAAATAACACTAACACAAAAGACAACATTTTAAATCAACGATCGAGTCTGTTTTGTTGGCTAGTGTCGTTGATAGCAATAAAGTCAGGCCATAAATGTTTCCGGAGCTCCGATGTTTAAAGCAACAGATTTTATAATTTTAAACAAATATTTTTTTATTATTTTTTACTATACAAGCGTTTTATTCGACAGTTACGCATTTTGTCCCATTTTTTATGCATTATTTACTCTGAACAATTAGTGAAACTATGAGTATTTCTTTCGTTATAATAAATAAATAATTACAAACCTTTCACACAAGAATACTACTATGTTAGAATCAAAATAATACAATAATATGAAAAATCATTTACATTAAAACGCAAGACTAATAAATAGCAGACAAATTAATTATTAACGTTCTTCGACATTCTGGCAATGTATTATTTGTATGTACCACTGATAGGCAAAATTATCTACTTACAAATAAATAACAATAGTAATCTATTATTAACGTCTCTTGTTTATAAATTACTTGGTTCGTTTATCATTTCTGGTTTGGTGATCCATTAATTTTAATAGATTGGTGATTATTATAACTATCTACCTATTTGTAGTTATTGTTGGTTAATACTTGTCTATTTGTGGTTACTGTTTTCTGTTGCCTATCATAATTCCACAATGAATATAATTTTTAAATTGATATGTTAATTTAGTGGTCTGGCTCTCTGACTATTGTTTTATTTAACTATATATCTACTTAATATGAATGACCAAAGTCCATGGCCATTCCTCACTATAGAGCCAAATGGTCACCCAATAGGCTGTGTTATGTCGTTTTGCTTCTCACTCATATCTTTATTCTTGACATTAGTACTCGTAAATAAATTAGAGGTCGGAATCTGTTATTGTTATTGACGCTAATTCGCCATTAACCCTTCTGGCGAGGAAGGTAATTTTCTCGGAAAATAAATTTAGAGGAGCAATTATTTTGTTAGTGTATGATATGATAGATAACTAACATACCGAATAAAACCGCCACCAGAGATATACCATCGCGAGAGTTTAAAATATTATTTTTTAATATTTTAGGAATTTGGCAACTAACGATCATGACTGAGCTTGTATTATTTGTAAGTAGCTTAATTTACACTTGCTCTACACATTATGAGCTATAAGATTTCAAACCAAAAATTATGGTGTTTTATTAGCCATTCCTTTACGAAACAGTAGGTAAATCAGCTGTGGAGTTGGTCCCGCGTTTCGTTCACTTATGTCGATCTACATGCCATGAATTACAGAAGTGGAGGCGGTATATTAAAACAATTTGTTAGTAGTTACAATAGACTTTTTAGGGTTCCGTAGCCAAATGGCAAAAAACGGAACCCTTATGGATTCGTCATGTCTGTCTGTCTGTCCGTCCGTATGACACAGCCACTTTTTTCGGAAACTATAAAAACTATACTGTTGAAACTTGGCAAATAGATGTATTCTGTAAACCGCATTAAGATTTTCATACAAAAATAGAAAAAAAAACAATAAATTTTGGGGGTTCCCCATACATAGAACTGAAACTCAAAAATATTTTTTTTCATCAAACCCATACGTGTGGGGTGTCTATGGATAGGACTTCAAAAATGATATTGAAGTTTCTAATACCATTTTTTTCTAAACTGAATAGTTTGCGCGAGAGACACTTCCAAAGTGGTAAAACGTGTCCCCCCCCCCTGTAACTTCTAAAATAAGAGAATGATAACTAAAAAAAATATATGATGTACATTACCATGTAAACTTCCAACGAAAATTGGTTTGAACGAACGAGATCCAGTAAGTAGTTTTTTTTTAATACGTCATGAAACGAACTACAAGAACTTTTATGTTACTTGCTGCTACGGAACCCTTCATGGGCGAGTCCGACTCGCACTTGGCCGCTTTTTTTATTTTCATCAGCAAGATTTTTACACCAACGCTGACTGACAAACGATGAATCTGCTCTGTTCTATCAAGCAATATTTTTCTTCCAAATTCAAACAAATCCAAAGATATCAAAAGTGTTTACGGCCAGCAACAGCCAACGAGGCAAAGAGGTATAGGTATGCACACATACCTAACACCATGTGACAGTAGCGAAAACTTGCCTCTTTTTACGAAATGTTTAGGTAAAATCAGTGCAGTGATAAGTGTCTCTGATGTGGAAAGTGTTATCGCGTTGGGTGATTACAATGCAAAGCCAGGTGCCCCGTTTTATACGGAATTATGTTGTTTCTGTGAGGAACAGGACGTGGTTTGTGCGGATGTGGACTTTTTAGGTGATGCGTTGAACACTTATACTTTTAGAAGTAAAATAAACCCTTCTATAGTTAGCTGGTTAGACCACTGTTTAACTACGATGGCAGCGAGCGATATTGTTAAGAATGTGTATGTTTTGTACGACGCTTTTTATCTGACCATTTTCCACTTGTTATAAACTGTGACCTGAACATAATCAAACAAAAATCTGTTTGCGATAATCTTTCTAGGGTAAATAAATCTTTTTGGGGTAATAGGAATGAAAATCAAGCTCGCATATATGCTAAATAGCCTAGATTGCCCTCCATATCATAATAATATAATTAACTGTATGACTAAGGCAGCCATACAATCGTGAAGAGGTAAATCACAATTTAAGAAAAAAGACGTAGGTACTAATGGGATGGAACATTCACTTGAGGGAAGCACGCAGTGTAGCTCGCATTGCTTATCAGATGTGGTTAACTGTTGGATGCCCAAACGTTGGCCCTTATTTTAACGATATGAAGCAGGTTAAGAGACTCTTTAAAAATAGTTATTTAAATGTTAAATGGTGTCTTAAAAACCAGGAACGAATTCGTATGGATATAATTGCTACTCATAGATCTAACAAAGATTTTTTTTTTTTGGCAAGAAACCAATAAACTGAACCCTAAAAGCAGTCATCCGTAAATGGTAGTCAGGACAACGAAAGTATAGCGAATATGTTTGTAAATCAATTTAAAGTTTCCTCGCCAATTAACCAGCTCAAATGCGAGCAATGATGCAGCCCGTGGTGGCTCGGCGACGGCGACTGCCGCAGCTACTAGTCCGAACCTAAACCCGTCTTGCATAACTGCACAGGACATGTTTAAGTGCATACGTATTATGAAAAAGGGCAAGCCGCCTGCCTGGCCACGACGGGCTGAGCATTGAGCACGTGTTGCACGGTGGGCCAGCCCTGTGAGACAAAATTGCTACCTTATTTAATGCATTTATTGCCCACTGTTACCTTCCCGCCGATTTTATGAAAACGATTGTTGTACCAAATGTAAAGAACAAAACAGGTGATGCAACTAGCTTAAACAACTATAGGCCGATATCCCTAGCAACCATTTTGTCAAAAATCTTAGAAAGGATACTGTACCCAGAACTTAATAACAATATAAAACTAATGCTCAGTTTGGTTTTAGAAGTAATTCATCAACAGACTTAGCAATATTTACTCTAAAGAACACAATCAAATATTATTTAGAAAGAAATACAACTATTTACGCTTGTTATCTTGATTTAAGCAAGGCATTTGATACTATAAATTATAATAAACTTTGGGAAAAACTAGACAATGTACCACTAAAAATCACAAGACTGTTGAAATTTTGGTATTCAAATCAAATTAATCAAGTATGTTGGCGAGAGTCGCTTTCTAACAGCTATAAACTGGATAACGTTGTGAGGCAGGGCGGACTTACCTCGCCAATACTGTTTAATTTGTATGTGGACGGGCTGATTGAGGAGCTCAGCAGCGCTCGAGTGGGATGTCATATAGCGTCAATAATACAAGTTACGCGGATGACATGGCTCTGCTGAGCCCCTCCATTACTGGTCTTACTAAATTGATTTCTATTTGTGAAGAGTACGCTCCTAGGCATGCCTAGGAGCGTACTCTTCACAAATAGAAATCAATTTAGTTATAACGTAAAGAAAACTGAAGTGATGATATTCAAATGAAAAAGCTCAAGAACAGCCGACAATCCACCGCTATTTTGCTTAGGTGGATCTCCTCTGTCTGTGGTTTTTAAATCTAAATACTTAGGATATATTCTCACTGGCAAACTGACTGACGACTGACGATGATGACTTAGACAGGCAGAGGAGAGCCATCGCGGCTAAAAGCAATATGTTGGAAAGAAGGTTTTCTGTCACCTCGACTGACGAAGTCAAAATCACAGAGCTTTTTGTCAGGCGTATGGCAAAATGTAACTGCCACTACATCAACTAATAGTACAATACAATAATGCGTTTAGAACCATGGAGGTGTAGCGCCTCTGGCATGTTTGCTGAGAATGGGGTGACTTTTACGCCGTCATGAGAAGAACTAAGGCTGGTTTTCATGAGCGCCTAAAAACTTGTAGTAACGAGCTTGTGAAGAGCATATTTCACACAGTCTACATGTAAGTATAATGGTAACTTTAATATGAGACAATGCCTACTGGGCAGATCATTGTAGTTCACTTCTGTTAATGTTGTGTAATGTTGTTAATGAACTACATATTAAGGAATTTAATTTATTTTATTTTTATATTAATTGTATTTGTATTTGCTATTGTATGGGATTTTATACCTGATAATAAATGAATTTATTATTATTATAAAGCTTTACTTTACTTTACCTAACTTTTAGTTATTAAATTCAATCCACTCCAAATTACTTAATTTTAAACCCTGAACTAATGAGGGAAATTGGTGCCCTTATCTTGTGCCTTGTCTTTTCTCAAAAGCAAGCAAAATAAAGCGAGTACAATAGAAATCTTGATTGATGATAGACTGATCCGTTTGGAACTTTGACATTCACGCACAGAACTTTGCATCAAAGCTTTCAAAAGATACGCTGAATCAAAATTCGAAAACTTGATGCTGCTGTTAAGATTTCTGGCTCTTATCATGATTATAACTTGGTTGTTCAAGTTTTAAGTGAGTAAGCTAGAGTTTGATAGTTCTGTGTTCATTATTTTATATTTTTGATGGTTATTAGATTTCTCTAGCGATATAAGTGAAAGAAACGTGACATAAATAAATATAATATAATTAATAAAGTTTATGTTTTCTCGATTATGGTTTATTCGACGCTCTTACGGTGAAGGAAAACGTCGTGACGAATCCTGCACACTCTACCGCTAAAAAAAACTCGATACGGTACGCTTTCGTTGAAAGCATAATTTTTACTTTATAAAAGGAGATTTTTGTGAAGTAAATCTCTCCTCGAATGGAATGGCACGAAGCAATATGTGTCTGCTTGAAGAGGGTCCGGCCCATATCGGTGCGGATTTCATTAAAGTGCCGCCTGTTCACCTGTCCAACAGCCATTTTGAAATTAGACACTTCTCAGAATAGATATCGATTTGAGTCTGATTCATGACATGATGCAGAACTTTCAGGTACAATCTTGAGAACGAAATTCATGCAGGAATATGATGACGACGGAATATATCCTTTGCTTCTTTATTGGTCTGATAATGAAGTAAAAACATAATAAAACATAGATAATTAAATTAGGTACCTTTTTGCCGAGTGAGTTATCTTATTTATTAAACAGAATGTAAAACACAGCCGTTTCATTTTGGCCAAGAAGTATAATAATACTTGAAGAAGTATAATAATACTTCTTGGCCATTTGTATGCTGTATTTTCGTAACCTCCAAAGCTAGCCAATGGTGTCGATTCGGCATATGCCCAACTAAACTAAACTTAAAATTAGTCCTGTCACTTTCTATCATTTTTAATTGAAAAGGGACCGAAGATCATCGGTTTTGTTTTTGTCTATGACTTCACGACTAACTGTCAAATTTAGTCTTGTTTTAGTGCCTACCTAACACCATGACGAATAAAAAGCCACTAAAATTGACAGTTAGTCGTGAAGTCAAAGACAAAAACAAAACCGATGATCTTTGGTCCAATATAGACCAAAATCATAATAATTGGTGTCAATTTATGGTTAAAGTGCCACTCAAAGTTGTTTGTCCTGTAAGGGTTTATTGATCATTGTGTTACTCACTATGTACATTTATTATGTTCAATTGGCAACATTTTTTTCGGAACTTTGTGAGATGAGATGAACTTAGTTTCTATTTATTAATTAAACAAAACGACTATTTTATTTAGCATCCAAAAAACATAATAATCTAATTCATTACAACAAAAGCCCTAAACATGATTTCACAAAAAAATACCTTTAAATAACCACCGAAATGGAAAATTGAACTTTTTACGCGGCTATAAATTTTAACGGTAGAAAAACTGTGTGTGTGTGTTGGCTATCGGACTCGCTGAACAATTAACAATGTACCTCCCAATTTTTCTACGTAGGAAATGTCGCAGCTATACTTGGAATGGAAATACGCCAACCGTATGAATATTGAGATATCCCGGTTCTTATTCAAACTGCCTGTATGGCCACGGTGGTGTGGGGAATAGAAAATTGCTCTCCGAATTGGAATCTCCATCGCTATATGATCGCGGGAACGGTTTTGTTCGATACCGTTTGCGCGTGGAGAAATTGAAAACGTTAACGTTAATATGAATACCACGTTCATATTTAAGGTAGAATACAGTGACACAGATATGTGTTATCAGTTCAGTTCATACTGAGCCTTTGCATTTCTTTGCTAGCGTGTGCAGGTTTTCTCACAATATTTTTACAGGGTAGGGCCCTAGACCCCTCGGTGAAAAGATATGAATTATTATTGATAATACAAAATACAATATTATAACTGTCCTCAAAATTTTTGCTCCGTGAATTGTATAACAACCTACTTCTCATTACGGATCGCGGAAGTTCCCGGTGGTGTCCTGTGGTGAAACAAAACCACTCTGTAAGACTTTAGGTGAAGGCTGTATCATCAGGTTGTCCAGATGATTTCGTGCTCTGAAAAGCACGTTACGTCGTTTGTCCTTGCTATTACATACGGAAAATATAGTCGTTAAAGGCGCCTCCAAAACTCTGAGGCCAGGGGTGTTGGATATAGAAACTCATTACCACTAAGTTCCTTTGTGTTTTTACTGTCATCTTATCCGTCTCCCAAAAACAGACGAAAGTATTTTTCCTCAAAAATAAAATATAATTATAATAAGTGTAAAAATGGTGTTTATGTCCTCTAAAATATTATAGGTTATGTTTGTGTGGTCGATAGACAACCACCGAACGAAGGCTTACATCTACAACCGACAGGATAATAAAACATGATAGACTTAGGTGTTTTATATATTTGAAGACACCCATCTCCTGGTGTATCATCAGCAGGTGTATCAACGTAAGAAAAGAAAATGTTTCTGACAAGGAAGTTGCTGCTTCCACTGCTACACGTACTTGACTCCAAATTTCCCGTGAGAACAAGATACACATTCATATCCGCTACAAAAAAAGAGTACATTTCTCTTTCGTCTGATGTCTTTACAAAAATCAAATTTATTTCATACCATGGGTTAAATCAATAAATTGGACAAACAAATAAACTCACTTTAGTACGAGTATCTAGTCTTACACACTTCTCATCAAAATGCGTATTAAAGTTTGGTTTGGCTTGGTTTTAAAGGTATAGTTAATAATATTTATGATATTTGTACATAATGTTGTTTATTTTTTGTCTGGTAAATACGCGGGTGGTAAAATATTTTGATCTAGTTTAAACAAAGTTTGAAGTAGGCGCTACCAAACGGAGGTTTTAATAAATCGTGGATTTTAAAGTTCCATAAAATTTAATATAGCAGTGCAAAGATCCGTTTCACTATGAAACCTACTCATAATTTAATTTTATATTTTTAGCTTATTTGATGAATAAATAATCGTTACTATCGATATCCGATCAGCCAAAATAATTGAAAAGTAGTTTTTTAAGTTCAGGTTTTAAAATATTCTCACAGGTAATTTATTAAGAAGTTTTTACGTCTTGGCCGTGCACCAGGATAGCAGAAAGCCATCACATCGGCTGTAGTAGTTACTAAAAACAAGGGTCGAGACGCAGCGAGACTTTTTCAAGCCGACTTTTTTTTTAGTTTTCATAAACTTTGATGTTTTCATGAGTGAAAATATAGTAAACACCCTTGACTTAGTCGTCTAAATAGATGTAATGTGGAGGTACTGATTTGCTATACAGGTGTGGTTTCTTACTGTCCCTCTTTTGTTTTTTTTTTATTGTGATCAAAACAATTTAGTTTTTTGTCTCCTCAAGCTGTTGTTAAGTCTGTATAATAATGGTTAAAATAAAAACTGTTCTTATCAGCAGCTGTTCTTGTTCTATTCTGTTCTTCTGTTGTTCGCTTTGTAGTAAAGCAGCGATTAGGTCTTATCTTTTGAATCATATGGATTACATTTCTGTATTTCGGTTGCACCTAAAGTTAAAATCATAAATTATTTATTTCCATAGGATGTTATTACATCACTTAGATCCGTCATTACATTAGTTTCAGATATCGCATCAGATTGAGTTCATAATCTTAAAGCAGGATTTTCTAAAAATCATTTAAACACCAGGTGTACCTACATCAGATTTAGTACCTAAGTGGGACTCGCACTTAAACGAACAGTAGCAGAAAATTTATACCCTACTTAGCAAGCAAAACAAAAATGTCCGCCGCCCAAGTATCAGAGCAAAAGTTCTCACGATTTTTACATTCCTTTTTTCTTTTCTACAGTTGTAGTTTTACGGTTAACCGTGTTATCTTCGCTCGGATATTCTTGTTTCAACCTAGTTTTGTTTAACGGTTTTAATAAAACTGGGGATACGACCGCAAATTAAAAATAGAACAGTCTTTGCTCTTAGTAAATGGAATTTTTCGTTAGATTACAAGATGATTTTTGAAAAGATAATTTTTAGGATCCTCATAGCTTAAAACTGGGATTACCAGTATCGAAAATGACATAAAAACGAAATATACATTTACAACGTTTTAACTAATTAACGCAAAACCGCGTTTAGAAATGGGTTCGCGTTTGACCACAGTCTCACTTGATGAAAAGTGAACACGCTTACCCAGAAGATGCCCGATCTTCAGTATATAGAAATATTTTAACTACACGCTCCAAGATACGCCGCGATGCGCCTTGAGGCTTGCCCTGTTTTAGTGACTAGGATGCGCCTCGCGACATCTCGCGGCGCAGCTCGAAACAACTGTCCTCTTCATGCACCGTCGCGTCGCGTCTTGGTGTAAACTGACCCTAATCTTACTATGCTAACTTCAAACGTCCGTCGCCCGGTAAGCTCCAACGTTTTGCATAAAAGCACCTCTATCTACAAGAAACTGAAACCAAAGCCGGTGCCTAAATACACATTACCGTTTGCATAGATATATTACCGCTTCATTCTGATATTTGCTTTGGTTACATTGTAGTCCCTGACTCATCTTCGGAACAGGAACTGTAAAAGTGGAAATGAATTCTTTTATTTTTATAAAATAAAGCAGTGTCAGCATATTTTTACAGCCAATACTTATATACTTACTTTACTAAACAAACCACCTGAATTCAAATATACGTTTATTCGAAGCTCTTACGGTGAAGATAATCATCATCTTGAGGTATCCTGCACATTCTGTGCGAAAAAATTCATGGATTATGTGTGAAGTCGACCAACCCCGCCTGGGTTTGGCATGATCGCCCTTATACGGCTCTCGGTGGGGACTGTATAAGTAAGATTTACATTGCAACTTTATAATATACTCTTACCATCCTCCAAAAACTTTGAAAATGTTACATGATTTTACGTGTAAAACCGTATCTGATTCGAATTAGTTTTCAATTTTCATTCTAAATAGTAAAAAATGGCTGTAGTCTGGAACAAACGTAGCTGCAGTTTTTCTACGAAATGTACAGTGCTTGTATTTTCTTTAGTCTCTAGGAAATCATCGGAAGAGCGTTTTTCTTCTTGGCGATGTGAACCAAAAACAAGAAACACGAAATTTTCCGAGAGGCATTAAGAAAATAGAAGCATAGATAATAGAAGCAGAGCAAGCAGCAGATGATGAAATAGATGCGACGCGATGTCTTCAAAATGAGACTCTACAAAGCGCTCTCAGTCAAGTTATTTCTTGCTCAATGAAACGTAATAGCCTTGTGGAAGCAGTTCCAATACTCGAGAGGATGACAATTTCTTTGGATACGTATAATTAGTCTGTCTTCGTACTAACGCACTTCAAAGTAACGTCACAAAGCTTGTCTGTCTGTTACATGCATGGCGTGAACGTTCTTTGTGTATTTTAGATGTTATTTTGCGATCTGCATTCTGGTTTGCTTGTATTTGGTACTCTCCAGTTGAGGAATTAAATTGTTGTAGTGCAAGTGAGGAATATTAAACTAATCCAGTAACAGAATGCGCTCTTCTCCAAGTGTTTAATCAGTTAACTACAAATCATTCACATTTTGTAGTATTTTTTACTAGCGGTCCGCCCGCGGCTACGCTCCTGCTATGTAAGATTTTCCCGTGAGAATAAGACTTTTTCCGGTAAAAAGTATCTTATGTGTTAATCCATGTTACAAACTATCTTCATTCCAAATTTCGTCTAAATCCGTCCAGTAGTTTAGGCGTGAAAGCGAAACAAACATCCAAACATCCAAATATATTTTACATTTTTTTCGCCTGAAGCACAGGAATCTTCCTAGTTCAGGTATATGTTTTATTGTATCCCTGTTGGAATGTTTAGTCGATAGTATTATATTGTAAAATAAGTTTCTCAATAAATTAATATTATTAATTATAATATTAGTGTGATAACTGGTACCACTGTTTTTTTTTCAAAGAAACTGTTTTATCCTCTCAATAATTTTTTGTGGCATTTTAACGTATCAATTTATAGAAAAAAGAATCAAAATTGCTGACGAAACGGACTCGACGCTGGCGGAAATAATTCAACAAGATTTAATAAAAATATTATGTTTTTGGTATGTGTGAAAAACCACTCAATTTTACGGAAATGAACAAGATTCTTTAATAGCAGTTTAGTTCGGGGTAAATATAACAAATACTTAGCACGAATACCTGAGGCTCAATTTTAAGGCAAAAATTTAACAGCAAGATAGTCACAATATATTACAAATGTTCTCACCCATTTTCCTAGAAAACCGCCGCCGTTCACGCACCCCATTAATTTAATTGGTGCCCTAACCAAACAAATTCAACCAAAAAAGGAAAAATCTTATTCAGTGAAAAACGAAGGTCAACGGGGATATAATGAAATGTATTCGGTTTCAGATCTCTTTATCTCTCTATTAAATGATTTATACGGCGTTGTGAGCAACACGGCCCATTCTGATGCAAATTTTCCGGTAGTCGGAGAGGCAGGGGATGCATACTCGGAAGTAACCGCAGAGACGGTGAAAACTCTGAGATTAATGTAGGAGTAGTATTTTTAAAGTATGAAGTCCTTTTGCCTGGTGACCCATTTTTTCATTTCCATGTGATTGCATATATAATACAGAATGCAGGCTTTCGTAAAGGACGCCATTTTTATTTATGGTTCCATTTATCTATGGGACGACACTTTTATAATAAGTAAGTGCGCGATTCTAGCCTTTATAACTTGCGTTGGAAAATAAATCTCAATTTTTAATTACCTATCTAATAATATAATTGTGACGTACTTCCTGATGAGAGATACCTATTACATTCATTAAACTGAAGAAACAAATGTAACGAGGGAATGTATTAAGTATACGTCACAATTCGTGGCGAGATTCGTTAGTTTTTGTTAGGACAAAAACTAACGAATCTCGCCACGCAATGTGTTACTACTCTCATCCTTAAGCCACCCGACACCTGTGTAGTGAGACAGTTGCCTTTCTGTTGCCAAAAGTCACAAGCGACTTCACGTACGAACAGACACTAAACCTTTCCAACCTTAGAAAAAACTTCCATCTCGACTCACAGACAACGGATATTCTGGCAAGATTTCTTCCGAGTGACATAGCTACTAGCTAGCTCCCTTTTTGTACTCCTTCCCTAAGGTTTCCGCGTCGACCATCTGTATTTTTTTCTACAAAGACTGGAATAAATTACCGTGTCCCTTTTTGTTTTTGTATCAAAGGTGGAAAAAAAGGAATTCGTTTACGAAACCGATTTCCGTCAAATACGGTTCTGGTTTAGACACGGGAAATTCGTTTGTAATTCGAAAAAGGAAAAAAGATGACTAAAAATAAACAAAATTTGGATAAAAAAATGGAGAACAGACGTTTGATTGAATTTGTATAAATATACGCACTTTTTCTTTATTTACGGACTAATCGACCAGACATGTTAAACTAACCCTGCGCTGTGATATACATTGAGCGAAATCAAGGTAGTAACACTCTTACTCTCCAAGCGACAGCACGCAATGTGTCACTATTTTGTTTGCCTGCTTGTGCGACTGCGACGCTCGACGAGACAGCCTGCATCGACACCACAATTATAAGCAGACCTCGCTTCTTATCAGAACTATGCCTAAAGAATAGATCACTCTAAATTAGCATTTACTGTCTAGGTACCTAGGTAGTAAAAGAAATTAGTAGCTATCCACCTTATTGTGCAGATTTTATAGTGTAAACACCCAGAAATCTACTGACGACCTGCGGTGTCCAGAAAAACTTTGTTTTTTAGTTTATGTGACATCGTATCTGTCTATGTCTGTCCGTGTATTATTATTTAATTAAATAAAAAATAAAAAATGGAACCAAGCTGACTGAATTGATTTTGGACCTGAAAAGTTTTTCAAAAAGGTTTTGTTGTTAAAAGTAAGAAAGTAATTTAAGCCTTCTATAGTCAAAAAACATTAAGATTAATGAGTTAAGAGTTACATGTTACATGAGTCGAGAGTTAAGATTAGTGAGTCTCATTTTACCATTTTTTCTAACTAAAGGATAGGACACTTTGATCTTAAAAACTCATTTCTATTAGGCGGTATTGTATTATTAATGCGAAAGCATGTGCTGGCTATCGTACACAAGATAAGACCAAAGATAAACATAATAAGTAAATTAAGTTTATAAAGTAGACCGTACTACCGCACTGCATACAGCTTCTATAATACCAAGGTAAATTTTGATTTTAAAATCTGGATATCAACAAATTCAGCATTATCAATATATCTTAATGAGATGGATGACACAAATTATATAAATTAATGCAATTTTAAAAGCAGATTAAATTCAATCGTATTCAAATGAAGGTAATTTATTTTATTTGTATGTTTCGCTAATTGAGTGGGTGTATTTATATTTTGTGCTGTATACTGGGTGTAAGTAAAACAGGTTTCCAAAAACTGTGGTTGTTTTTCTCATTTGCAACTAAAATCGATATACGTATATGTAGTTATGTTATTTAATTTTGTTATTGTTGTTTTAGCTCAATATCACCAAAAGGAAATGAAATTAATAGATTAACTTTTGGATGTTATATCTCTTAGTTTCGTCATTACATTTTTTTGGGTGAGTTCACTACACGATCCGCACGGACTCTGTGGAGAAGAATTCACCAAAGAAACTCCACATGCGTCACATCTTTTGCGTTTCTTTTTATTGTCAAATAATAATATAGTCATTTACAAAATTCATGCATGTTGAAATAGCCTGTCATTCAAGAAATCTATTCCCAAGTTTTGAAACAATATAGTAAGGCCAAATAGAATAGAATATACTTTATTGCAAACATGAAAAACACAGAACAGAAATACAGACAAGAGTGTACAGATAGGCAATCTTATTGCAAAAGGTAGTTAATTTTAGCAACTGAAAAATACAAGCACTTGAAATATTTTTTAAGAAATCTCGGTGAAGGGTCAAAGTAAGATTATCAAGTCAAGGGCCATTTAGATGGCTGATCAATATTTTACAGTTGTGTGTGACCAGCCAGCTTGGTTCCTGACTTGATACAAATCGTTGGCGATGAGAAGTTTTTCTTTGACACATATTACGATATACAGGGAGTACACGACATGTGATTTAAGAATAATGGGTCAGCTTGCACATACCTCGTGGATATACCGTATCAGTTTGCGTACACCCTGTATATATGTTTATAGGGAACTCGATCCGTCCGTACGTTCGTTAGCCCGGAACATAACACCCCCGGCACCAATTTATCTGTCTAACGTAATTACGTACGGAAACGAGCCCTATTTATTTTCTACTAGTTACATTGGCCCGTACAAGGAAATTTGGATAAGATTTTTGAAATATCTAGCAGAAATTACTATATTCTGGCTGAAATTGGATTAGAAAGTAAAAAAGTTTGAGCATTCTTGATGTCATAATTAGTCGCACTAGCAGCTATAGCTGCGAGCGGACTACCTGTGATATAAATCCCTAGTCAAACATTTTCTCGTGGCAAATTGGTACTGTCGAGTCCGGTGACATTTAGTTCGTTTTCGTCGAGTCCGGCAGCGTCGATTCTGTGAGATTACACGGTACTGTATAATGCCTAACTGTTGAGTGCATCCTCGAGCAGCATAATATTAAGAATCTGTAGATCCTGATGATGATGATAAAGATCTTTCCGATCGTTTCTCCTAGTCAGTGGCTTTATGTAACCGATCTTGGCTTCCGTTGTGCGCGGCACGTAAGCACGCCGCTATGCATAAGAGGAATGATGACTACTTTATAGGGTTCCACAGTCAAAAAGGAACCCTTATAGTTTCACCATGTCTGTTTGTCTTTCTGTCTGTCTGTCTGTCCGTACGCGGCTTAGCTCAGAGAATCTTAGTACTATAAGACTGTAATATTGTATATATGTAAAGCTGAAGTACGCTCAAGGTCGTTGGCGTAATCTGACTAATGGACCAAATATAATTTCGTTTTTTTACCCACACATCATCCGTATTATATGACGACGGGTGCTAGCCAAGTTATGGGTAGATGATCGTCAGTACTTTAGAGCATCTTCTGTCTTTTAAAAATGCACAAAGTAAATAAATATTAAATTACACGGAAAATCACAATGCATCTAGATGCATAGAATGTCCGTAAAGAAATTTTCAAAAGCTTTTGCTACTTCTAGGTCTGTACTTAACAATTGATTATCTATTTTAAGCTTGAAGTTATTATGTGTAGCTTTGGCCTTTCCAGTCTCGCTATTTATAATTTTCCATGTCGTTTTCATTACAATGCTACTAGATTAAATTTTGTGAAATTGGATTTAGCTACGGCACAAACGCGTTTAAACATTTTTGAATAACTACGAACATAATCTAGAAAGGCCGTACTTTTGTTATATGATTTCTCTTCATAGAGTTCATATAATTTTCGTCTGCTCCTATGAATTCCCACTGTCGCCCAATCACTAAACAAAGCTTTGTTATTAACTTTTATAGTTTTTGATTTAAATACCGTATCATATTCATTTTTGACAAAGTTAAATACTGAGTTATACAATAAATTTGGATCGTCACTGTATGGTATTTCCGATAATTTATCTAAAATATTATTCCTATAGTGTTCTAGCCGAGTGTCACTGGACACATGTAATATCCTCTTTTTGGTCCTTTTTTATTTTAAAATTAAATATACCTATCTGACCAGAGTGATCAGAGGTTAATTTATTGATGACCGATTTGTAAAATATATTATCAATGCAAGTAGCAGGCAGTAATTCTAGTAGGCTCCAAAAAAAGATAGTTCATGTTGTGACATAAAAATAAAGATTTAAATCTAGTACAAGTATTATTATCCTCTAACAGATTAACATTAAAATCACCACAAATTATAAAAATTTTGTTTTTATCGCTGATTTTAGTCAACGCTTCATCCATTATCTTTTCGAATAAATCAAAAGAGGAATCTGGTGGTCTGTATACGCTCATTACAATAAGTTGTTCAAGTTCAATACAGGCTATTTCAATAGTACGCTCAACAGACAGGCTCACTATGTCAACTCGTTCCTTATATTAACAAGTATTAAGGAGCCACCGCGAGTTACCAAGGCATAACGCCTGGTATATTGCTGACTGGACATCTGGCTGCATCTAGGCTACACGCGTATTGGCAAATATTGCTAAGTTGCATTATGTATTTCCTTTCATTAATTATATATGTTAATTAGTGTTATACTATTCGCAATACAGTAAACATCTTCTGAATTTAATTAAATTAGTTTCTTTTTAAAAAGCCTTTTCACGACCGCCATTATATAAGTGGCGCAGTCTTTAGTCTCGCGGGCCCCGTATGCTAAATATCTCTACTATTGAGAATTCGCGCGGTATAGTTCTCTATCGCTTCGCGTGGCACCGGGTATAAAAGCAGTCCGGCTTTCCGCGAGAAGAACCTATTCCTGGCGGTCATCGTTGGAGTCCTGGAAATTGGAGTCCCGTTGCTGTTTGCTGTATAAGACCCGATAAGGAGATGCAGAGGCTTAGCTGGTGAGTACTCTCTTACTTTCCAAGTTCCTGCTCTATTTCCTGTCGTACTTAACATTTGGCAGTCTATTTTTAGACTTTATTTCACGTGTGTTTGTTGTATAGGCTATTCATCGCTATAGACCTTTATTTTATTATTTTGTGTAAATACAAAGGTTAACGCACGCGTGTTTGGTTTCAATGGCGGAATCAGATTTCAAGGTGTTATCGGAATTGATGCCGCGATACGACGGCAATCCAAAACAATTAAAAATGTATATTTCTAACGTAGAGAGTTTATTATCACTCTTTAAAATAGTAGGTGAATTAGATAAATTAGTTGTGTGTCTTATTAAGAGTAGACTTAGTGGTAGCGCTCTTGATGTACTTGCATGCGAAAAATCTTTAAATACATGGGCTGAAATTAAAAACGCGTTACTCAGCCGCCTAAGCGACCCTCGTAATGAAATTCAGTTAATGCAAGAGCTGACGCGCTCGCGACGCTTAAAGTCTGAGGACTCAGAGTTGTATGGAAAACGCTTGCGTGAAATATTAGAGACGCTTTATTTAGTAGGGAATAACCCGGATAAGACTTATTACGAACAAATGGTTATTGAGCAGTACGTTAACCAGCTTGAGTTTCATGTGTCGTTGGGTGTTCGTATAAATAAACCTTCGACTTTAGAAGCCGCAATTCTGGCAGCCAGACAAGAGGAGGCAAGACTTGCTTGCAATCCACCCCCTAGCATGGTTCAACACAAAGCTAGGGTTGATTCATATAAAAATGGTAATTTACACGGTCATCTACACCTATGTTCAATAATAATAATTTTCACCCCCAACTTACTCAAAATTTACAACCCCAATCTAGCTGGCCCGAACAGCGTTCTCAACCGAGACAACCGATGTTGACTTGGCACCAGAAGCAGAATCAAGGTAATCCAAGACTAGGTAATGGCTCTGGAAATTTTAGAAACTCTGGAAACTTTAGACAGCCAAACATTCCGCACAGTCCGGCAGCGAACCGTCAACAAAAGGTATCTGATGTTACTATGCGCTCTGTATCAAAGCCATCTACACCCAACTTTGGACAACAGGATCTGTTTTACATGCCTCATGGGCAGCCGCACGTGAATCGAGTCCCGCAGGAGTTCTATGCTGATGGTGGGGAATGCTCCTACATGAACTATCCAGGTACTGACGTAACATACGAAGAAGAGTGTGCTCAAGAGATAGGTACGGATTTTACTCAGGATTTTCCTCTAGGTCAGGACGAAGAAGACCACAGTTAGTGAAGTTAAATAACCATCATAAAGACCATTTGCCATACATAGAAATACCCGAATTTCAAGGTAAAATTTTAATAGATACGGGAGCCTCTCGCTCGATGATCTCGCCATCCGCAGTCTATGGCACTAGTCTCGAGAAATGTGTGACATATGAACCTTTCGAAGTTAAAACCGCTCACGCACGATCTACTCATAACTATGTAGCTGAACTACCCCTTCCGACTTTGTTTAACTGTGACTTGACCCAAAAATTTTTGCTATTTGATTTTGACTCCAAGTACAAAGGCCTTATAGGTTTGGACTTGTTAAAGAAAATGTCTAGTAACATTGACCTGAAAAACAAAATTGTACGAACTTCTTATGCCGAGATACCTATATATTTTGATCATCCAACTCGTCAACTTAACATTGAGTCCAGATGTGAAAAAGTTATTTCGGTGAAAACAAACACTTCTTATTAAAATGGAAAGAGCTCAACGAGCTCTTATCAAAGTAATGACGTTCAAACCCTTTAGGACACCTACTTATGACCTTTACCAAAATTGTGATCTTCTGACAGTTAGGCAGTTATTTATCAAAGAAACCATTTTGTATCAACACAAGTCACTTTTCCTTGACCCTAACAACTTATTACCACGCCGGAGAAATAAAGTTTGTCCTTCGCAGTCGTTTAGAACAATGTTTACTCATAAATTTATTTGCTACTATGCTATATAACAAATTAAATAAAACTCTTGATATCTATCCGCTAAACTTGAACGACTGCAAGAATAAGTTGATGAAATGGTTAAAAACTCAAAATTATGATGATATTGAAAATTTATTCATTAGATTGCTATAATGATTGAACCTAGACTAAGGAATATTGTTGTGGAAAGGTTTTATTTTTATATCTATTACTTGTTTTATATTTCAATACCGAGTACGAATATTATGTTCGCATTACTTACTTAAGTACTAATAATCCTAAGATAATATACCAAAATTTATAATATTTTACACAATATTATACTATAGTATCCGCATATACTGCGCACTGTAATAGCGTATCTCTTCGTATAATTTAAATATCAATATATTATTTATTTTATTTTATATATTTAACTACACTTTTAATATTTTATCACTAATGGAAAGTTCTTGTTACCACCTTATGATTCTGTAACGTGCTTCTATTGCTACCAATTGCATGCGCTTGAGTGTCAGTCACGTACCGTGCGTTATCCGATGCGCTCAACCAATTAAGTGCTGCTTTTGTATGATTTTAACGGCTTTTAATGTATGCTTGCATCTTGAACAACTTGCGTACCTACCTCTAAAAAGTATAACACTACTTTGATGGCTGGTGTATTTCGGGTAAAAAAGTAAGTTCTCGTGCTATTTTATCACTAAGTGAACAGACTTTACTGGATTATGAGTGGAGAATAATAATCAACTAACGTAAATACGTTGGTCGTCTAATTCTTGTTTATTGTAAGGTAGTTATTTCTGTAAGCCTGCTTGTAATTGTATCTTAGTCTGTAATCACTTAATATTTAGTGTTAGCTAGGTAAATTTTACTTTAAGGAAAATAAATTATGGTGGTGGGTATGTATATTGTTAGAAGTTAACAGACCGCTTGGCGCTTGTTTTGTTGGTGGCACATACGTACGCGAATGTGTACTATCATTAAGTTTGGCTATTTTATATTACATAATTACCTTATACTATAATAGGTTAATATATGAAAATGTTCACATGGAAGGGACTGGTTTCCGAGACACAGGCTCGGCCTAGTTCGGTTACCAGTGGCTTCGAAAATTTTTGTGTCATAATACCTTATTATTATATTTATAAATAAAAATAAAAAAAAATTCTGATTCAGATTGATATTAATTTGAACGAATGATAACTTAAAATAAGGGCATAGCTGTCAGTTTAAGAGATTTTTAAGTCGCATGTTTTAAGTGCTCTCTAAAATTGTACAATCGACACTGCCATAAGGTTCAAATTCGATGTTTGACAGCTCTAATATTAAGATGGCCATCTCCTGTCCCTTTTCAATCTTTAACAGGTAAAAAGGACGGACTAATTTAAATTAAGGATTAGAGCGTGACATCCCGAATCGAGGCCAGTATCCTACTATTTTAGGAGATCATATACTATATTTCTAAAAAATATATATTGTAGGTGAAAGTACTATATTATTAAGGCGCAGAGCAGCAAAAAATATTTATTTAAAAAATAAAGTACATAATATTTTAACCAAAAAAAAAAAAAAAACTACATTGACGGACAGTATATACATGACGAACATATTTGGTCTACAGGAATAATATCACCTGCAGCTATTATTACTGTTAAAAACGGCTTGTTCTACACGACTGTTAAGAATTTAACTGAAAGAAAGACAGTGCGTTTAAACAACGAGATTTTTGACTTAGAAGTTTATTCTGAGACTACTGACTTAGTCGATCTAAATACTTTAGAAGTCAGTGATGATTTAGATAAAGAGCTTTGTGAAAATTTAAAGAAAATACGCTCTGATCACCTTAACGAAGAGGAAAAACGTGAGCTTCAAAAACTTTGTTATAATTATAGAGAATTGTTTTATTCAGAGAATATTCCATTAACTTTTACACACGCTGTTAAACACGAACTACGTTTAAATGATAACACACCAATATTTGTGCGTAGTTACAGACAGGCCCCTAAGCAAAGCGCAGAAATTAAAAATCAAATCAATAACCTTCTTAAACAAGGTATTATCCGTGAAAGCGTGTCACCTTGGTCATGCCCTGTGCATATAGTTCCTAAAAAAAGGGACGCATCAGGAAAGATCAAATGGCGACTGGTAATTGACTATAGGCGACTTAATGACAGAATAGTAGAAGACAAATACCCTCTACCCAATATCTATGACATACTTGACAGAGTTGGACGTGCTCAATATTTTACCACGCTTGATTTAGCGAGCGGATATCATCAAGTGGAAATGCACCCTGATGATATTGAGAAAACAGCTTTCACAGCCGAGAGAGGACATTACGAGTTTGTTAGGATGCCATTTGGCTTAAAAAAATGCTCCAAGTACCTTTCAGAGGCTAATGGACCATATACTTCGTGGTATTGACAATGTTTTTACTTATCTTGATGACGTTATTATCGCTTCGACTTCACTACAACAACATTTGGAGAAAATTGGAGAAGTTTTTGACAGATTCAAAACACACAACCTTAAAATTCAGTTAGATAAATCAGAGTTCTTAAAAAAACAAGTCACTTTTCTTGGTCACGAACTAACATCGGAGACCCAATAGCGATAAAATTAAAGCTGTTCTCAACTATCCCTTACCGTCTAGCCATAAAGAGATTAAAGCTTTCCTGGGTTTAACGGGGTATTACAGAAAATTTATTCGAGATTATGCCAAATTAACTAAGCCCTTGACACAGTGTCTTAAAAAAGGCAAGCGTGTGGTCCACTCACCCGAATTTGTTGAAGCAGTAGATAAATGTAAACAGATTTTGACTAACAGTCCTATTCTACAGTTCCCAGACTTCACCAAACCTTTTATCCTGACGACAGATGCTTCAGATGTTGCTCTTGGTGCTGTCTTATCACAAGGCACAGTTGGCTCTGACAAACCGGTAGCCTATGCCTCGCGTACTTTGTCGGACACTGAATCCCGTTACTCAACAATTGAAAAAGAATTACTTGCCATTGTCTGGGCCGTTACATACTTTCGACCATATTTATATGGTAACAAATTTACAATATACACAGACCATCATCCTTTAACTTGGCTGAGATCACTGAAAGAACCGAATACTAAACTAATCCGTTGGCGTTTAAGACTAGCAGAGTATGACTATAATGTGGTTTACAAAAAAGGTAAACAAAATACGAACGCAGATGTTTTATCTCGAGCCAAAATTTTTCACAACAGCATTGAATCCCTTATGGTAAACTTTGACGACAATGAAGACGATGACATTATTAACCGAATTTTTGAAAATGAACGAAGAAATGCAGATGATGTTGAAGGTAATGCGGTTGAACCTATGTCTATCGACAATGACACGGTAATAAACGACAACAGAAATAACAACGATTTACCTGTTGACTTACGTACTGACGCTCTTGTAGTACTTGTGACAGCAAACTCGGAAACTGTGAGTTCTGTGATAGGTGAACAGGACCAGTTAATTTCTACAAACCATACACAAGCAGATAATGAAAATCCTGGCATACCAATAATCCCAGACGCTATTGACAGACAACTAAAACAATTTTATATTCGACACACTCCAGGGTCGACATATAGAGTTGATGACAGATCCACTAGCTCCCGTGTGGTCATCAAAGACGTTTTTATACCAATAAATAACACAGAAGCTGAGATAGTACAATTTCTTAAATAACACACGATTGCCGACCGAACCTTTCATTGCTATTTTTATAACGAGGATCTTTACATAAAGTTCTCTAGGGTATACACAACTGTGTTTAACGAGAGAGGTCCGAAATTGTACAGATGTACGTCACGAGTAACTTTAGTAGAGAACAAAGCAGAACAGACAGACATTATTAAAAAATACCACGAAGGTAAACGTGTGCATAGAGGTATTCAGGAAACTTATAAGCAAATCCAAAAACATTATCACTGGCCTAATATGTTGCTAACTGTTCAAGCGTATGTTAATCGTTGTGAGATATGTCTCCAAGGGAAGTATGAGCGAAATCCTATACGCCCACCACTTGCTTTAACTGAAACTCCCACTAAACCTATGGATGCATCTATTTATGGACTTGTATTCCACTGGTGGTGCTACTTTCCTCACTATTATAGATAACTTTTCTAAATTTGCTCAAGCGATTGCTATAAGCGCTTCTAGTAGTATACACGTGGCAGACGCTTTATTGCAAGTATTTTCTACGTTGGGCTTACCACATAGGATAACGACTGACTCAGATGCCAAATTTGAAAATGAAGTTATAAAAGAAATCTGTGTATCTCATAATATTCATATACACTTTACTACACCATACAATCCGAATTCAAATTCTCCAGTTGAACGTTTTCATTCAACTATAGCCGAACTTATACGCTTACAAAGACTAACAAACAAAGATGACACTATACAAACATTAATTAAATACTCATTGATCGCTTATAATAACACTATACATTCAGCCACTGGATACACCCCGCGTGAACTTTTGTTTGGACATACGGACTCAAGAAATCCTTTAGAAATTTATTACCCTCAAGAATTTTATCAGGACTACGTTCTTAAACATCGTACTAACGCTACAGCTGTACAGGAGTGCGTAGCTGCTAACATGTCGTCAAATAAGGAGCAAGTTATTGCTAAACGCAATCAAGCTGCTGAAGCTATCCAGTTCAAGGTAGGTGAAACCGTCTTTAAACAGGTGGCGAAGACAGCAAGAAACGACAAGACAAAGCCAGTGTTTAAAGGTCCGTATTTATTTATTTATTTATTATTATCAATGTAACTTGTTTGCTTACAGATCGAATCCAACACACAAACAAGCTAAGGAATTTGAGTATTAGTACAATAAAAACAGCATTATTAACAATAGATACATCAATACAGCGTGTAGATAAGTCAATATAAATAAGTTAGTAACATAAACATTAATTTAAATAAATTGTCAAAAACTTAATAATTAATCATTAATCGTTCAGCATTATGAAAAAGTAAATATAAAACATATATAAAGAATATACTAATCAACAACAATTTATTGATGGATTAGTAAATATAGGCAAAAGCATTTATTATAAACTATAGGACGGAGATAATTACACATCAACGCTTAAAAACACTTCGACCCTATTCAAAAGGCATATAAAACTATCAAAAAACAAGTCCAAGTCATCATATTGAGCGAGCATATCGCCTATAAGGGTGAGGGCGCGGGCAGTAGGAGCGTGCTTGCCGCGGAGCGTGCGCGCAGCGGACCGGCGTAACAGCCTAGGCCGGCGGCGCGGCGCTACCATCTCACCCGCGGCATTTTGGGGCAAAAGGCTCGGCACGCAAAGGAGAGCAAATTTATCAAGCACTAAATAATTGTCAGTCCTGTTTCGTAAAATGGACAGATAGTGCGTAAACAACGAATATTTCCTCCGAATGGCCAAGGTGCGTATAAGATTATACATCTCCACCCTAACAATGTGGCCGAAATTGTAGGAAGTCACCCTAACGCTAAGTCAATTCGCGTTCATTTCAAATTACTTAGAAGACCACATCTTGTTCCAGGGCAATCCTCGCCGGATCCATCCTCATCTGCTCAGTAGTAACCATTAATATTACTGAAATAGATTCCTCTTCAGGTGTACTTTTACTTAAACAAGGGAAGATTCTTCAACAAACTGACACGTTTAGTCTTATTTGTGTATATAATATTTCTGAGATACACATAGCCTCCCTTAAACTATTAGAATTGTTCACTAGAACTAAAGCTTTCGAAATCCAAACGACACGTGATGCTCAACATATAACTTACATGGAGCAAATTGAGCGTACATTGAGTATTATTGACGATAAAATTTTGTTTCTTTCACCTCATATGAGAGTCAAACGCGGTCTCATAAATGGTTTAGGATCTGTTGTTAAAGCTATAACTGGAAACTTGGATAATGACGACGCAGTAAGAATTGAGCAAGAACTTCATAACATAAAAAACAAGTAGTTGTTGCATCTGTACAACGGAGAAATACACTAATTTTAGCTCAAAAGACCATTTCTAAATTTAATAAAAATTTACAAACTATTGTCGAGAACCAAAAGAAATTAGGAGGCGAGTTATCAAACACTAGAGTAGTTTTTACGCGTATACATTTTTTTGACATATATATACAAATAGATTTTAGCTTACAAATAATTTAAGATACACTAATGCTCTTAGAAGACGCAATTACTTTTTCTCAATTAGGTGTTATGCACCCTAGTATAATTAGCCCCCAAAACTTAGTTCATGAATTAGAACAAATGCAGAGAAATTTTTCTTTTATACCTGTAACTGACATTAGTATTAACAATATTCACGAAATCGAAAGGTCTATAGAAGTGAAAGCTTACAGTACAGCGCACACTCTTACATTTATACTAGAAATCCCATCAGTCGCCTCTACGGCATTTGATCTTGTTCACATTTATTCCATTCCTAATCCGTTAAATATTACCATTATTCCTGAATCCAAACTCCTTGCACTTGGAAGTGAGGAGTACGCCTACCTGAAGAGCTCCTGTAAAGAAATCACCGATTCTAGTCAACTTTGCAAGCATCTTGATACCAGTCTTATAGAAGCAAGCAAAGACTGTGTAATTACACTTCTTAACCATGTACCTCTTAGCTGTCGTGGTACTAATCTGGAAGATTGCCCGCTGTTACATTGTAAAGAAACGTAGACTGTCAACTCCAGAACCAGTCGAGATGGAAACACCTAAAACCCCTGGGATACTTGGAAGCTGCGGAGCACGCTTCTATCTTAAGGAGGGAGGAGTTACCAAGGCATAACGCCTGGTATATTGCTGACTGGACATCTGGCTGCATCTAGGCTACACGCGTATTGGCAAATATTGCTAAGTTGCATTATGTATTTCCTTTCATTAATTATATTTGTTAATTAGTCTTATACTATTCGCAATACAGTAAACATCTTCTGAATTTAATTAAATAAGTTTCTTTTTAAAAAGCCTTTTCACGACCGCCATTATATAAGTCGCGTTCGGATTTTTTTCTGTTGAACGAACTAGCTACGTGGTGGTTATTAAAGCTGAACATGAACTGGTAACTTTTTAAAAAGTGCTCTGTAATACATAAAATATCAATATTATTACAGTTCATGAACAACTCAACTTCTAATTCCTTGCTTAATATGCCCTGTATATTTTGATGAACCACGTTTAAAATATTCTTGCTTTTACATTTATTACTAGTAACTTGATTTAATGGGCAAGATGAAGGTATATTTATACAAATATTAGGGCTACTGCCAGAGTTACTCTCTGTTGTCCTATGGGTTAATTTAAAGAGCTTGGAACAGATTCCAAGGGGTATATGTCATTATTTGTAGGGTTCACCAAGCTTAGGCTAAGCTTTAGTACTGTTTTCCACTATTTACACGGGCCTTGCCCTATGATACGGATTTGTCCTAAATCTACAAACTTTTCAAAAAACCAAGTTTTTGCTCTCTTAAATAATACGATACGAGCAGTACAGTACACATCTTTGAGACGGGAAAAGGGTTAATTGTTATTTTTAACTGACGAAAATCAATCATCATCAAATTCCAAATTGTAACGACAAGGTCAAACCGAGTAGGATTACAAGTCCATTCGACCTTTTCTAATCGCTTACCTATAAAACATTTAATAAAACGATAGTTTTAAATTATATTTTGTAACCAAGTAGCCCTTTGAAACGGCAATGTTTTCGCTGTAGCGGCTGGGCAATGTTTATCAAATAGTAATTGTAGTCGTATGGAAATAAGCCCCTGATAATACATATAAATCGCGTAGTAAAAGAAAATGGCAGACCTCGGAAGGGAAAGGAAAGATACAATCAGCACTAAAACAAAACTTCAGCCGCAGATAACGAATCTCAATCCGGTCAAACTTTGCACATTTGTCGCTGGCAAAAATGGCTAGGCTTCGGCTCGAAGTTCAGAACTAGCCTACAGTGTACGAAGTTCTTCAGAAAGGGCAGTTGAACGCATCGCATTTCACATATAAATCACTGCTGACAACAGCCTCGGTGGTCTAAAGGTTCCTTCAGCTCCCGATCTCCGGAGGTTCTAGGTTCGAATCCCGGTAGTCCAGTTTTTCTGGGTTTCGAAGTTCAGAACCCGCCTACAGTGTACGAAGTTCTTCAGTAAGAGCGGTTGAACGCATCGCGTTTCACATATAAATCTCTGCTGACAACAACCTCGGTGGTCTAAGGGTTCCTTCAGCTCCCGATCTCCGGAGGTTCTAGGTTCGAATCCCTGTAGTCCCGTTTTTCTGGGTTGGCATATTTTCCACCTTCGTCCTCCAAATCACAATCTATCAGGTGAGACTGTGGTCAAACGCGAATATATAGATTATAAAAAAAAACTGGCTAAAACATTTTGGGAGTCTGGTGATAGGACATTACAGACTGAAACACCGAAAAGTTAAATGATTCTGTGTCGGATTCTGTGTTGGAAGTCTAGGTTAAGTCGTTTTTGGTCCAAATAAAAAATGGAGAATTACGGTCTGAATGTTTTGGTGAAATAATCTCGACTTGACTAAGGCCTAATCGCACTGGGCAGACTTGAGCCTCTCGGCGGGAACATATATATGAAATTAATTAAATTGTTTGAATGATTTGTTTTAATTCATAGATGAATAGTTCACGGACCTCATTCAGCCTTCATTACGCAACTTTATACGTTGTTTCTGGATATCCAGTTTCATTTTAACAAATGCCCTTGTATTAAGTGTCTAATGCTTCTGCGGCGTATAATTGGCAGTAAAACCTGGTAATTGGAGATAGAATTAACGTATTAAGTGGAATGTTTCCTCAGAAACTTAATACTAGTTATCCTTTTAGCTTCTCGAGTAGAATAAAACGCCTCCATATTGTGTCTCTTCGAGCCGCCTAAAAATATAAACGACAGTACGAGTATTTTTTAAAGGAGTGCATCCTCATTGTAGATATCACGCAAAGCAGCTCTGATGTATCAGTATTCAAACAGATCACGCGCGGACAGTAGTCAAATAAATATAGGTAAATAAATGGTGTAGAACTCTCTCCCTTTCTTGTCTATTTACAAGTGCTAGTAATCCAGATCTTTTCAAACAAGAGTGAACACACACACCTTTGGGCAAGCTCGCTCTACCTTCAAAGAGTTAAATAACCTGAATGAAGAGATGGAGGAATAATGGTATTGTCAGTTTAGTGGCCAGACCGACGACGGCTTAACGTGTCTTCCGAAGCTAGGAAGATTCTTTAAAAGAAAACCACTAGCATCCGTGATCCGGAAACTTTTGTATAGAAGAAAATAAGAAAAATATTCAATAAAACAAGGAACATGAGTGTTGCCGACGATTGTGACTGGCCGGTGAGTTTGTTCTTTTTTGATAATATTTATGAATTTACAATTTTGATACCTTTTTTATATTCTTGTGTCAGTTGCCTAATAAACGTTCCAAGTTCAACATTGGTATCAGAAATGTTAAAAATGTGGTTAAAGTGGTGAATAATTTTATTTTTTGGTTTCGTGCTTTAGGAGTGTTTACCATGGTCAATACAAGGGATAAAGTATACGCCAAGTATAATAGAAGTGGTCGCCATGGCCGAAATCGGTCGGATAGATCATCATCAAAGTATACGATGACGGCCAGTCTAGCGTTCCCGGTTCTTCGTATTTCGTACCCGACGTTTTCGGTGTCGACGTGGACCAGGCGGAGCGGCCTTCTCAGCCTCACGCCACCGTGGCTGCTTCCTGTCCTGTGGTCACGGATCCGCGCCTGGTTTGTCAGTTGCGAGCGCTTCTCATGCGTGAAGACTTGAGAGAACCATCGAAGTAAAGAAAAAATTATACTTCATGGATGATTTATTACATATTCGAAATTATTCTGTAATTTTCAAGATACTATTAATTTGAATCAGGTGCCTAAGTAACTTATAAAACCTACGCACTATACTTATTATATCTATAATATAGTATAGCAACCTTAATAGTAGTTTACAAATTAATCCGCAGTTCGGCTCGATTGCCATTTCGGTATCGGAACTAACAAACTCGTTTAGAATTTAAATTAAAAGTTGTGTTACGGTGTTTCGGGTAAAACCATTCGAAAAGGGAGCTGAAATATCTGAAATTCGCGTCCATTAGTAACAGATAGTTGACCTCCATTCGGGGACCGATAACACTGTGTACGTATTTGTTTAGTATTCGATTGGATTCTGCGTTTTACGTAGACGATGTTTTTAGTTTCTGAAGCAGGTTGCATGCTTTTTCCATTAGAACATTTGGACGTAGATAGCATCTTACTGTAGATATTCATTAATGTTTAATCGATATTATCCAAACCACATAACAAGTTTCAAGTTAATATGAAACTGTATTTAATTAATGTCAATGCAGCGTGTAACAAGAACGATAAACGATTTTAATATGTAATTAAAAACAATTATAACAGGAATTGTGTCGGGACTGAGTTCACGTGGCTCGTAATGTCGGGACTTGAGCGTTCGATCCATTGAGTGTCGGTTTACATGCACTTGTCGAAGCTGTTGACAACCCTAGTGATGTGCCTTAATACTAAAATTATTTTTGTGTGTAATCAGGGATAAAGTGTTCACTCAGGAAACAATTTGCTATACAACAAAAAGGAATGAAAGAAATGAGAGCAATGTGGTGAGTTGGTATCAATTACTACCTACCGGACGATCATGTGATTCTGATCTGATCTGAAATTCAAACCAAACCAATCTTAGATCAAACCCGATCAAACCCAACCAAACCAAAGAACCTCAAACCAAAACAAACTGTTCAGTATTATACACTGAAAAAAATGATGTCTAATCAAGTTGAAATTTTGCTTGATTGAAAAAAATATGATTAAATTAATCATCAAACATTTGAAACAACAAACCAAAAATGATTGTGACAAACAATTTGAAATGATTCAACGCTTATAAAGTGAAACATATTTAAAACAAATAAGTTTCTTTATTGATTCTGGTGACGTCAACTTTTGTAAACATGTACAGTTATTAATTCAAATAAGATAAAATGATTGGAGTATTTTAAATCATTTGCTTGATTTCAATTATAAAGTTGCGTTATTGATGTAACTGAAGTTAATGATCCTATTACTAAACTTTATTATAACTAATCAACAACTTGTTTAAATGAATAACTCGTCCTTATCTTTTTCAATCATGCAGTTGTTGTTGCTATGACTTATCTAGATTGATTTTAATACTCTGCTTGATTGAAGACGCGCGTGGAGCTGCGCACACGCCGAACCTTGACTGCGTCACGTCAGTTTTGCAATGGCTGCCGGTACCAAAGGCCGGATTTTTTATACGAACGGTGAGACTCACGCTGTGTGTGTTGTGTTATGATTTAAAATACAGTACTTGTTTTGAAACTATATTCCTCGACCATAACGAATGGAGGAAGCAGGCGACTTATTGGAGGCGTGGGGCCTCGCAGATTTGAAACCCCAATTCATCAGTATGTACCTATGTTTGATGTATTATATATTTAGTACTATATATTACTATACTATATATTTAGATTTAATTATGTATTTGTGTCTCTTTCTGTTTATAATTTATTTGTTTAAACTTAAATAAATTTAGGCTTGAGTTTAGGACTCGTCTACCTTTTCTTTCTATTGCATGTGGTGTTTACCTTCAATAGAATGTACATTTAGTTTTTGTTTAGTCTGTTTATTTAAGCATGTATAATAATGTATCATTCCCTGGTAATCCTAAATAAATAAAATAAAATAAATAAAAATGACTGCACAAAATAGAAGTGTATGTAGGTATGTATGTATGTATAAGGGGGACGTCTGCGAGGAGCGCAGACGGGTGACCTGCTCTATAAATAAGAACTATTTCACCCTTAAATTTAATTTTACTAATAAATATGAAAATTCTGTTTACATTACTCTTTCTTAGTAATTTGTTTAATTCTGCTCAAAGATAAATATGATTTGTAATTTAAAATCTACATGAAGGAGATGGATTAGTTTAGCTGTGAGACATTTGGATATTAAGATTTAAATTATTTTGTTGTTTCAGCTTGTGTATGATTTTAACCATTCTTATTCTGATCATGCCAACAATTTCTTCTTGAATTTTCCTTCTGTAAAAACAAAATTGATTGAACGATTAAAGAAGAAGAAGTCAAAAGACAATTACTGTGATGATGTCTTGCTGCTGGCCAATCGTAAGTGTAAAAACTTGTAAATATTATCTTGACAGCGGCCGATATGACAGCATATCACGGATATGTACAGACCAATTTGAGGTATTGTGATGGCCCAATGCCGAGCCTGAAGTCTCAGGCTGTCAGTTATCCTGTGATATATTTGTTATAATTTATAATGTGATCGTCTAGTAATTATTTTCTTGGTGGATAATTCTGTAATACTTGATTTTACTTTTTGTCCTTGCTAAACATAATAAGCAAACGAAAAGGGTTCAAAGAAAGTTTCTGTGTCGAGCTCTACCACAGCGACTTTCTGTGAATTAAGTTTTACGTAACCCCAAAAAGAGATGCTGCGTTGAAACCCTACCACATCAGGAGGAGCACCAGGGAACCTGCCGATATTCGGTGGTCTCTACGGAGAAACAACACGTCGACTCCCCTTGAAAGTTAAAATGTTAGCCTCTGCTGATTTGAGCAAACACTATACACCCGTTTTCCACATCTTCTGGAACGCCAGGATCCCAGCCGATTTTCGGTGGAGAAACGAGCTGTGCCACAGATTTCGAGACTCGCCCTGTTATTGTTGTTACGTAACGTTTATTATTTTTATATTCTGTATCTCGCAGTCAGACCCGAGAACAGTAGCTGCCTCTTTATATTTTAGAATGCATTCATTTAGTTGGTTTGTGTTTTATTTGTGTGTGTGAGTGGCCACTCTTGAGGTCAGCTATAGCGCTTTTATTTGTTTAGGGGAGCTCGTATTTCCTGACACTGTTCAGTACCTGTGATATACCCAAGTGTCAGCAGGATATCAAATAGATTATTACTTCTCTTTACTATGTAATGTCAGCAAGGATAAGATATTTGAAGCAACTTTATTGAGTAAATTATAGTTGCTTTAATTAGATCTTGATAGTTTCTTTATATTTAAAAATTAAGGCAAAGTTAATTTATGATTTAGATTAAGAGTTAGGTTTAAGGCGAATTTAAGAGCAGATTTATTTATTTAAGAAGAATTATAGATTATTTTATTTAGAGGAGAGATGAGGAAAACACAAGATAAATTAAATTATAGACTTTAGTTTATTAATTCTTTTTCTTTACTTTTAATTTAGTCTGATTTAAATCGAGGAATCCGAAGAACGGTATTCCTTGACCCTCTGTTCGATTTCTAGGCCAAAAGTATTCTAATGAAGGGGAAAAACGAACAGAAAAAGGAAAAAACCCCTTAGGCCAATTATTATCACTACTGCTATAATATTTATTTGTGATTCAAATTATGATTAAGTGCTAAGAAGTTTTATAGTAATAATAGCTCTATCTGAGTATAGTTTATGTCAATATCGAAGCGTAAAATACAGCGAAGAAAATAGGAATAGAAAAATAAGATTATCTTTGGGCTTTAAAATATAATTTAGTATGATATGCAGCTTTAGATTTAAAGTTCAAGTAATATTATTAATATTGATTAGAATTGGAACTTTATTGAACTATTTATTTATGTAGTTTTAAGTTTTAAAACCCAAAGTTCTTTGTACTCCCTGTCACTGACTCTATGATTAATCAACACTTAGAAATACACTTCACTATTGCTTCGACGCTCCCGGCTTGGTCTCCCGCTCTGCGTTGACTGTCCCTATCCTCGTTCCCCTACCCTATCTCTAACATCTAATCTCCGCCTACAACCCTAACCCTAAATCTTAACATCTAATTGGTCAGCTAAGTTCGGCCGCTCTCCATTGGTCGATCCGTCGATCTTGATTGGCCGGCTGCTCCCGCGCACCGACGATGCGACGCTTCTCCTTGCAAGCTTTCCTGTTGCCATGCGCGCCATCGTCAACTTCGCCTCAATGAAAGCCCTGCTGACGTCACTCAGGCTTCAGCGTTTCATATGACTTCATAGCCGCTGCTATGCTTAGGACTTCATGTAGACAGCCTGGAATTTAGAAGCAAAATCCTTTGCGTAATCCGTTTCTATTGTACATACACATATTGTTAATAATATGTAATTTGTGATACACAGTGTTACACCGTAGGTGGAACATGTCTAGTATTATCATTGTGATAAAGTCATATCAATTAGGGTTTTGTTTATATGAATAACATAATTATGAAACTCGTTTAACATAAGACATAGTTGAGTTTTGTCTTAGGACTTAGAGTCGTTTTTTGCATAGCAAATCATAATGACAGTTTCACCCTTTTTATCTTAATATTATCTTGTCTTGTCTGACATCTGTTTGGTGTAAAAGTTTTGGGTCGATAAGGATTTCTCTATCTTCCTACACGTGCTACAGCAAAACCATTGAACTTTATCTGCCTATTGTTTGGTGGTAATTTATATTTCTTCGAACCGTCTGTCTTGTGATGCCACTTCCCAGGGTGTTTAGATATTTCCGTTTTAAAAATATCGGTTTATTACTTACTGACAAAAGACCTCTGGCAGTTTTAATTTTTATTGTTGCCAAATGTGCATTTCTCGAAACAATACTACTAACTATTACTTGTCTTTCTCACGCTCATCTTAATGGCGCGTTCGGTACCATCACAGTATGGTCTATTGATCTGGGGTAACGGTATCGAAATAAACAAAGCCTTCATTGCCCAAAAAAAATGCATCAGGTCTATCTGTGGGGCTGCTCCTTTGGCCTCGTGTAAGCCTCTCTTTACGAAGTGAAAAATCTTGCCTTTACCAAGTCTGTACATATTTGAGGTTTCAAAATTTGTCAGAGAGAATCTACATCTGTTTAAAAAAGCTAGAGATGTTTGTGCTGCGAACATAAGAAATTCAAATAAACTAGTAACTGGTACAATTTGTAAAACATCCCGATTTAAGAAAAAAATGTTTCTTTATGTGTGTAGAAATTTATAATAGAATTCCGCAATATATTAAGGACCTAGATACGAAAATATTTAAGTAAAAATTATTTGAATGGTTACAGAAATTTAACTTTTATTCTATAGGGGAATTTTTGGATACCTAAGTTATATTATAAGTAATTTATGGCTACCTGGAATGTGATTTATATTTGCGTGTCATGATGTTGTAATGACTGAGTGAGAGAAATCATTTTTTGCATAATTGTCAGCTATGTATAACCCCATTCTCAGCAAATAAATTTATTTGATTTGATTTGACATTAAGATTTTATTATTGAACGATACGAACAACTGTAAGTATAATAAAAAATACTTCTCATAACATTGCGTTACCCCAACTCTATCCGACACGGCCGAATAATTATCATTCCAAACGACACCCCAATTTAATTACAGTATAATTTAAATTTTGATAAATGATATATTCGCTGCAATGCGGCGAACATGAAGTATTGTTGTTTTTCTTTTTAATAGCATACTGAATTACACCTAACATCGTTTCAGGAATGTACTTTTTTGGGATATTCTTAGCAACATCTAAAACATTGTTTTGATATCATAGCCATTTGATTACCACTATTAAGCAGATAGGCACTTTATTACAACCTCTCAGTCTGAAACTGTACAAACAATTACAACTTTTGTTTTACAAGTTTACATCTTTTTTGTACAATTTGATTCATTCAACTGAACAGTCTGTACGAAATATTATTATGTTGGCGAGGTACTCGCGTGCTCTCACTTTGCATGGAAGTTCGCTGCGAAGATTGGCTACATAAGCCACCTTCGGGTGCACCAGCGCCTGACTAACTAGGAGTTGAATTTTTAATAAACAAAATAGCGATAAACATTTTTTTTTTTCAAAAGGCTGATAACACCTCTCTGTATCAAGCACATAATTCGAATTACAATGTTGTGGACTCCGTAACTTAACTACGACGAATGACTATACGACGAACGCCAGTTCGAAATCTGTATTTATTTGTTTTCTGATTATATTAATAATGCATTATGATATGTGCCTAATACTGCTGTTATAATATTAAAAATACTTATTAAAGAATAAAATACCTATTTTTTACACCATGAGATATACCTAACCTAAAATTACCTACTCACATACGGTTTTTTTTTATCTATAATACATTTTAGGTATTGTAGGTGTGGTTTAATTTAATTACTGTAAATTTATTAATTGTTTATTTAATTACTTCAGTTTTTTATTGGGTTATTCATTAATTGTAGTACTTAATTTATTAATAAATTATTTGCATACCTACACTACAATATAACTTTACTGTATCTAGGTACAGAGTTAAAAAAAATTAAAGAAAAAAAACCTTTTTTAAAAACAAGCTTTTATTATTTGGAAAATGAACTAAAAAGTAAAAAATAAATTAACTCTAATTAGAAGTATAAAACTTTATAAGTTCATTGTAACCTTTAACGATAATTAAGCTTCTTCATCTACGACAAAATAATTCCATATCGTAATCATATATTTTTAACACCAAAACTTTACACCTTAATTATTAAATCTTCCAGTTTTTATTACAGTTCCAATTTTATAAATAAAAAAGCGTGTTACATTGTGATAGCTTAATTATACCATCAAAATGTAACACGCTTTTATTATTTATAAAATTGAGACTGTAATAAAAACGGGAAGATTTAATAATTAAGGTGTAAAGTTTTGGTGTTAAAAATATATGATTACGATATGGAATTATTTTGTCGTAGACAAAGAAGCTTAATTATCGTTAAAGGTTACAATGAACTTATAAAGTGTTATACTTCTAATTAGAGTTAATTTATTTTTTACTTTTTAGTTCATTTTCCAAATAATAAAAGCTTGTTTTTAAAAAAGGTTTTTTTTCTTTAATTTTATTTTTAACTTTTTAGTATGTTTAATTCGAGATTTACTACGACGTAGTTAGTAGCGCGTAGCAGCGTTTTTCCGTTATGTAGTCCGTAGTACGTTCACATAATAATGTGCTGCTTTGAGCACTTAAAGTTTATGTATTTTATTTATATTTAAATATTTCATTTTGTTTGTTTGTAGTAGTGTAAACTAATGTTTAAATTAGTTATGTATTCACAAGTTAGTTATTTGTAACATTTCTCATTCTATCCATTTCTTTTAATGCATCAACATTACAAGGTTTCTTCGAAGTCAACTTGGAGCAGTCAAGTTCTTCGATTCGAAGTCCTGCTAAAGACTTAACTCTGCTTAAAGCCATATAAGCTTGACCAGCAGCAAATAATTTAGAGCCTAGATAAATAACAGCATGATCTACAGCAGTTCCCTGCATTTTGTGCACAGTTGAAGCCCAAGACAAGACAATCGGAAGCATTCTTCTTTCAGCTGTGCCGTAATTAAATTTAGCAGGAAATTGAATTGATTTAGGCTGTATTATGTGAATGCCATCCTTGCCGAGGTCCATTGTAGAGGGATAAGGGCTTTAGTACAACAGGGTTCGCCCTGGTACCCTGAGGCGCAACGTTAGCGATATGAAATGTTTATACACTCTCATACCATTCAGCCCTCGGCACGTGCTCACCTTGGCATTGGGGCATCCATCTAATCAATCAGACATATAATAATCCACATTCACAACAAACGGAACGAACTTTTTCCCAAATCTGTTGGAGTTGCATATTCACGCCAACTAAGATGCTCGTCAAAACGAATCAAATGAGCGCAAACTCGATCGGGTTGCGTCGTTTAATTACGGAGTTCCTATGACCACCTTCCAGCTCCATCATCAGACCCTGGTTACCATATAGTATCAAAGTACTCGACAAGACGAATCAAATGGGCCTAAACTCGATGGAGTTGCGTCGTTCCGGAGTTCCTATGGCCACCTTCCAGCTCCATCATCAGACCCTGGTTACCATGTAGTATCAAAGTACTCGTCAAGACAAATCAAATGGGCCCAAACTCGGTGGGGTTGCGTCGTTTAATTACGGAGTTCTTATGGCCACCTTCTAGCTCCATCATCAGACTCTGGTTACCATTTAGTATCAAAGCATTCGTCAAGACCAATCCAACAAGCCCAAACACGACTATGTTATGTTGTGTATTTGTGGAGTTCCTGTGGCCACCTTCCGGCTCCATCATGAGACCCTGAACATCACGTATGACTAAAGATCTTGTTAAGACAAAACCAACAAGCCCAAACACGACTAGGTTGTGTTGTGTATTTAAGGAGTTCCTGTGGCCACCTTCCGGCTCCATCATGAGACCCTGGATATCACGTATGGCTAAAGATCTTGTTAAGACAAATCTAACGAGCCCAAACACGACTAGGTTGTGTTCTGTATTAGAGGAGTTCCTATGGCCACCTTCCGTCTCCATCATCAGACCAGCTCCAAGGTACCATAATATTGCATTGTCATCCGATTTATACATGAATGCAAAATTTCAGCTCAATCGGAAACTGGGAAGTGGATCAAATTTAACTTGCAAGATTTGATTACAGACAGACAGACAACGGGACAGGTGAAACTAAATAAAAGCTTGTAAAAAAAACCAAATTTGGGTGGTGTTTGTTTAATTTTAGATTTATGTTCCTTGGTCCGTGCTGTTGTTATTTATATTTTCCAAATGTGGGTACCTACACAACTATGGGTTTAAATTAGATGTTGTTGCATTTTCGTTCTGGAAGTGTCTTAAATAGTGAAGGAAGTGTAATAAATTGTAAAAAAATGAGTTCTTCTGTGTCATGTAATGTTTTAATATCACATAAAGGAAACGATTTGTTAGAAATCTCTGGATACGTGTATTATCTTAACAAAAGACGTGATGACATGTATTATTGGAAGTGCAGTTATAAAAAAAATATGTGTGGTGTTTGTGTACGTACAAAGAAGGTAAATGGCCAATATATTCTCATGAATAACCAAATTGACGAGCATAAACATGAACCAGATCCTTCACAAAAACACAATATAGATTTAAAGCATAAATTGAAACAGCGTGCCATTAACTCAATGGATACACCGTCACAAATTGCTCAGGCGAGTCTTGAAGGCGTTCCTAGTACAAGTGCTCCCTTCCTACCTAACAAAGATGCAAGAAGAATGATTGTTCATCGAACAAGATTACGTAATATGCCAAAACTTCCAACAAGTTTAGAAGAAGTGGAAGTACCTGAAGCATTAACTATTACGCAGAATTGTGAGAAATTTCTTATTGGTCACTATAAGGAACAAGGCGAGTGCGTTTTAGTGTTCAGTACAAGACAAAATCTGCTTTTACTCCATGTTAGCAAATTGTGGATAATGGACGTCACTTTTTGCTGTTGTCCAAATCCATTTTGCCAATTATATACTGTGCACGGGATAATTACTGTGGGTAGTACACGGAAAATTGTACCATTGGCGTACGGTTTACTTTCCCATAAAACTGAAAACTGTTACTTCGTATTTTTGGAAATACTACGGACGTACGCTTACAATAATTTTCACATTTCCTTTGCCCCAGCTAGCATAATGACGGACTATGAAATCGCAGCTATCAATGCAGTGAAACGAGTTTTTCCCGACGCTGGCCAAAAAGGATGTTTCTTTCACCTTTATCAGAGCATCTGGCGACAAATTCAAAAGAATAATTTGGCTAAGGATTATGATGAAAGTAGCTCATTTGCACAACAATTAAGACATTTAGCAGTCTTGGCTTTTTTGCCTCCCCATGAAATCCCATCAGCATTTCGATGGATTTGCAATAACGTGATACCCAAAAAAGCTCAAGGCGTTGTAAACTGGTTCAAACGTTATTATGTTGAAGGGTATTACAAAAAGAAAAATTTGAAAAATTTGCGTCTTACACTGGTGAAGGTACCGCCCAGATTTCCTCCAGGGTTATGGTAGGTAGCGGAGTGTGTCGAATCAGATATGCCTCGAACCCAAAACGCAGTGGAAAATTGGAATCACAGATGGAATACACTTCTAGGACGGAGGAAATGGAACATCTATAAAAGTATACAAGAACTAGTAAAAGAACAACATAATACTGAACACGAGATAGAGAGGGCACGATCTCATCATATTGATAAACCACAGAAGGTGAATAAAGATCTCGAAGAAAAATTAAAAAAACATTTGGCTGAAAAGAACACCATGGACTTGGAAACATTCTTGTCGGGTTTGACATATTATATAATTTATTTAAAACATTAATGGTTGTAGGTATTTTTTTATTAAATGGTTTGTACGAAAATATTTATATAGGTAAACCAAAACTGTTATCATAAAAAGGATTATTATATTCTGTTTTTTGTTTAAAGTTGGAAAATTAGTTAAAAAATAATTAAAAAACGTATTAACGAATAATGATACACAACTCATGTACTTATGTTTTTTTAGTAAAAGTAAGTCTATTTTATTTACATTAATTGTTTATTGTGAATATTTGGTTATATTTTCTATGAAGTTTATTTTTATTTTTAAACATTTATAGATTGCTCTTTTCGTTTAAATAAATCTTTGCTGATATAGTTATATGATTTTTGAATTTAAATATTTACCTATACCTACTACGAATACCTACAATTACCTACAATTTTTTCCACATCTTTTATTGTAGTTAACAAATAAATAAAAACTATCTTCGGCTTTATATAACTAAGACAGTAAAGGACAAAGTAAAAATTTAAATCACTAAGGAAAAATTAATAAAATAAAGCAGCAGATATTTAGACAACGTGCTACTAGACTCATTTGTCGAACTAGCGTTCTATCGGAGGCAATCTGTTGAAGCATGCTTCCGGACTAATAATCTATCGGACCAGCATCCTGACGAACTAGCGTTCTGTCGGACTAGCGTTCTGTCGGATTAGCGTTCAGTCGGACTTGCGTTCATTCGGACTTGCGTTCATTCGGACTAGCGTTATTTCGGACTAGCGTTCATTCGGACTAGCGTTATTTCGGACTAGCGTTCATTCGGACTAGCGTTCAGTCGGACTAGTGTTCATTCGGACTAGTGTTCATTCGGACTAGCGTTCATTCGGACTAGCGTTCAGTCGGACTAGCGTTCAGTCGGACTAGCGTTCAGTCGGACTAGCGTTCTGTCGGATTGGCGTTCGTCGTATACTCATGCGTCGTAGTTCAGTTTCGGAGTCCATTTCGGGTAGAACGTGTCTAATACTTCAAGAACAATGATCGCTAGTTAACAAATCGACGCTTTATCACAAAGTAATCTAACGCGTGTTCTTAGATAAAACTGTTCGCCTTGCAACAAAGCTATTTTTCATATTATACCTAGGTAGGTATTCAGTTTTTTTTACGTAACTTTTTATCTCCTATCCTTCGTCATTTCCGGATAAGGACGGGCGGGGATTCAGATTTAGAGCGTGACCACGCGAATTGATTATAAAATACTAATAGATAATAATATTTTTTTAATTTTTTTATATAGATATTACTATTATACACAGGAGGCCCAAAACTTGGAAATTACTTTTTAAATGTTTGCCAACTCCACGTAGTAAATGGATTTGTTTTGGGGCGTTATTTAGTTCGCGGAAGTTTTAATGAGGTGCCGTGGCGTTGCTTCTGAGTAGGTCTAGGGTTACCCAATTTTCAACGCCAAAAGCGAACGTCTACCGCCTTTCATGAAGGAACAAGTTAACCTAGTACAAAGAAAAACTTGACGGTTTATATCAATATCGTTACCACGTGTCAATTAACAAGTGTCAATTAAAAATACGAGTAACGTTTGCGTGCGTATCGCAACTTTTCTCGGCGTTGGTATCAGGATTTATACTCTAGCTTTACGACAAAAACCACCTTGATCCGTTGCGTAGCTGCGTAAAAGAAGTAAGTACACACAATAACACTTTTTAATGTTTTATTATAACTTGTATATTGCATTGTACCCTTTACAGCAAAATTCGTTAACAAATTATTAATTTTACATTTAAATAACAAACAAATCTAAAATATTTACAATGTTTTGTATCCGATTCCGACGTTTAGTTCTGCTTTCTTACCTTTTTTCCTGTTTCGACATCAAAAAAGATAAGCTGGGAATAAAATAAATGCGTCAAGATTATCGCTTTGAATGCATCAGTATGCCGCCCTTGTACAAACGACTTAGCCATGGGTCGAATAAATCTTGTTTATCTCTAATAGGACTTACATTTTTGGGACACGATGGGAAAGACACTTAGGCCGCGGCTTCTTTGTAAGCGAACTGGGGACTTCGGGTCGGGTTTTCTTAGTTTTCGGCTATGTAGTGTTCGTTTTTCTCGCAAGCATACGTATTATGCTTAGGTAAAAGAATTGTAATTGAGGTGGGTTGTTTCTGAGCTCTTCATATCTTTCGTCATCCTCGTACGATCAGTGACAGAGACACCTGAGACAGATGCGCCTAGATGTGCGTATACGGCTGCCTCAGGTAATTTTGTAAATCTGAAATAATATATTTCTTTTCCAAGCGTCTATAGGTAGAGGGCTGCTATTTATGTATCCGGAATAACAAAAAATAACAAACATCTATAACCAAATATACTTTTATTGCTTTTCAAAATATTCCCCGTGATGATCGATGCATTTTTTCATACGTTGAAACTAACTTTCGTAGCATTTTTTCCATTCTGTATCGGGTATCTCCAAAACGTGCATTTTGAAAGCATCAACGGCTTCTTCCCGGGTCGAAAATCGGTGTCCACGTAATTTGTTCTTCACGCTTGGGAATAAATAAAAGTCGTTGGGTGCCAAGTCGGGACTGTACGGCAGATGACCCGTCAATTCGATCAATTGACTATTTAATCAATTGACTATTGTTGCGGCCGAGGTGTGACAGCTGGCGTTATCGTGGTAAGGATTATTCTTCGTTGTCGATTGTTCTTGCGTATTTCTCCAAAGACTTCTGGCAAGCAAATGGTGGTGTACCATTCAGAATTAACCGTTTTACGATTCTCTAGTGGTACTGTAGCCACATGTCCACTAATACCAGAAAAGCAGGCAACCATTTGCTTCAAAGTGCTTTTTGCACGAACAACTTTAGTTGGGTTTGGCTCATTTTGGAACACCCAAACCGTTGACTGCTGTTTAGTTTCGGGATCATACGCATATATCCAAGATTCGTCTCCTGTGTAGATATTATGAACAGCTTTTGATGTACCACATTTGTATTTTTCTATCATTTTTTTGCACCAATCAACACGAGCCTGTTTTTGTTCAACTGTTAAGTTGTGCGGGATCCAACGAGAACAAATTTTTTTTACAGCCATATGTTCGTGTAATATTTTATAAATACTCGTCATACTAATGCCCAGAAATGCCTCTATCTCGCGATATGTAACATGACGGTCTTGCATTATTAGTTCGCGCACAGCATCAATATTTTGTGGTACAACCAGCCGATTTAAGGCGACCTTCTTTAAAATCGTCCGCAAGCATACGACGACCACGATTAAACTCACTGAACCAGTGATACACAGTGGTTTTCGAAGGGGCTTCCTCCCCAAAAGTCGACAAAAGTTGATCCATGCACTGTTTTTGAGTTAATCCACCCCGAAAGTCGTAATAAATCATAGCACGAAAATTTTCACGAGTCAAATCCATGGTGATGATAGACAATGAATTTTAAAAATGGCACCACAATGTAAAAACAATTGACAGATGAATGAAACAAACTTTATTTTACAGCCAAAGAGTTCTCTTTTTAAATGTTATAATTTCTTTTTAAATATTGTTTATGTAAGTGGCCAGTTCCGGATACATAAATAGCAGCCCTTGTATTTAATTAGTAAGTATTTTCTCTATATCTTAATATTTGTTGTTTTACTATAAGCATTAAGGCAATTTACAACAATTAGCTCATCTTTATCTTATCCCAATTTGAAGAGCTTCGCGCTTCAATTAGCTAAGCAAACATAAATTACCTATCCCTCGATCCATTTTCCGCATAAGGCTAATGTAAACAAACGCAGGTAGCCGTATAAAAATAAAGGGCCAATACGTTTAGTTTAAAAGCAAGTGGTATTAACTGCGTGCCCTAACGTGGATCTACTGGGGTGGTACATTACTGGGCAGTTCACACTGGACGAGCACAGAAGATAAAATATTTCTTCTAACAGAACATCCATTGTCTTTTATACATCATCATCAACAGCTCGTATACCTCCCCACCGAGGGGCTCGTGCCTACCCTGGTTTAGAGTGATTAGGCCTTAGTCCTTAGGCCCAGTGCGGGTTGGTCGACTTCACACACAACCTTTGAATTTCTTCGCAGGAGTGTGCGGATTTCATCGCGATGTTTTCCTTCACCGTAAGAGCGTCAAATAAACGTACATATGAAATTCCAAAATACCTTTTTACGTGGTGGGAATCGAACCCGCGTCTCCCGGACGGGAGGCAGCGGCCCTAACCACTAGACCACCGACGCTCTCACCGACGTCACCCGACGTCTTTGATACTAATTTGAGAAGCTACGCTTATCCCTTTAAGTTAAGCCACCCTAATTGCCATTGAAATTGATAAAAATCTTAATAATAGAGCTATCAAACATCTTTGGACCTTCAGGCGCCGCGTCGATAAGAAATAATACAACAGATGTACAAAACAGACAGACTAAAAAAACCATGTCTGTGGTCTTTGGCGGCTCTATAACACTGACACCAGGGTGTTTAAGGTTGTCAACTTTACAACTCACACGAAGAAGATGACTGCGCGCACTAACAACCTAGGCTGCCCGCATGTAACGAGACCCGCAACGTTTACCTGATCTTCAATCGACTTTACAAAACGTATATCAATATCTCAAACTCTAGGTAAGTAGTTGTAACTGTCAGATCAGTGTTCTAGTATGGAGTGCCCAGGGTGAGGCTGGTATAAAGAAGAAAATGTGGCCATACCAATAAATCCCAGTTTGCCACTCCACTGGCTAAGCAAAGAAAATGTTCTAAACAATGGTCGAGGAAAGGGGAAGTGAGGACGGCGATAATTTCATTACAAACTAGAGTGCGGTAGAGTGGTTCTGAATGTGTTGTAGTAATCGGGATTAAAATAGACCGAAATGCGACGGGTGAAGTAAAATTATTCTATTGTAAAGTGGTTATTTCATTTCTCATGCCAAGTGAACCGCATAAACTGATTATTTGACAATAATGAAATTCAGAAATCAAAATAGGTTTAGAAATGTTGAAATAGGAAAGGTGGGGCCGTGCGGGCTTTGAGACGATATAATAGTAAACGTGTCAACGACAATTTCTTGTATTTTTTTTATCCTTTGGCATGGCGCGGTTTGCACATCGCCACAGACGATGGTTTTTGCTAGCTTAGACGTCAAAAAATTATTTGTATAAATCTTAATACGACTATTTTTTTTTTATTTAGATTTAAATGCTTTATTTTCAGAGTGACTTACGTTATAAATATTTTGAATCTTGCATAGTCTTTCATCATTAACAACACACGACATACTAGTTCAAATATCAAACTTACCTACATCAAGTTTACCATAAAGTCTTACAAAGATCGAATATGCTACGAAGTGAAAACTGTGTAATATAAGCAGAAGTTTAGTTGAAAACTATTCTCAAATAGGGAGAGCTAAAAGAAAAATAAAATGCTACATAAATAAAAATACTTCTCATACCCGGTCCACCTCGCGAAGTATAAACTGCGAAGAAGTTTCACCTTTACGAGAGCAGTTACCTTTAAAACTCAGCCCATCGAAGTTCAATCAAACTACATCTCCTGTAAGTAATTATATTTCCAGTTCGCTTCAGCTGAAACTAACTGGATCAGACGTTAATTGAGAATTTCAAGCTTGACTAATATTGACGGAAATCGAGAAAATACAAAAACTTATTTTTATTATTTTATATTATTTATTATACATTCGTCAATAGTTGGCAATGGCCCAGCGGGCAACGACTCTTGACTGGGGACCTATCGTAATGTCTTTATTTTCTTAATTATGATTCTCTTTGACACGAGATACCGTTGTTTTAGGACAACGTCCTGTCTTGGTCCGATAAGCCGCTAGTTCATTAAAACGACTGCATACTTCGTATGCAAATTAAGCCGCTTTGTTCATCAGCTTTACTCTAGACAGGGCGATGCACTTGAGAGTATTTACTTTGATAACTAAAGGTACAATGAACAAGCTCGAGCTCTTCAGTTAGGAAAGCTGAAAGTCACTATTTTCATATACCTGCCCATTGGGGTTCAAGCCTATTCTCAATAAGGGCCATCTTATCTTATTCTTAGTCCGAGCTTAGTGGTCGACTTTATGCAAAACAGACACAACCTTTGAATTTCTTCAACCAAAAATTAATCCCATAGAAGGGGCTCAAACCAACGTCCGCGGATGATAGGCTGCGCAACTAGCTACAATACGATCGACGATCTTGCACTCAAATTAATCAATGGTCAACAACGTGAAATATACATGGAACCCAATAAGGTAGAGTCAGTAATTGCTGTCGAAATTGAATTACGATGAGCGGATAAATATACTGACTGATTGAACAGCTAGTTCAGTAACTGAATTTGCTGCAATTTGTATAGGTTACTAACTGTAGGATTAAATTACCAATTAGTAGTGTTTGTTTGAGATTTTCGTACTTTCCATTAGGCTACCAAGTCTGACACTTCGCGTGAAGATTAAACTAATTGCATTGTAAATTCAATTAAATTCGTTTATTTCGTTAACAATATAGTACATTGTGTTCGAATTGGCTAATAATGGCTTATATCATGCGTTTCCAGTATAAGAACATATTATAGAAATTTAAATGCGACTTTAAATAATATCAACATCATATTATGATCTTTATTTAAGTCGAAAGACGTGCACTTCGAGACCAAAGCTTTCCCCAAAGATCTTTACAACGGCATGTCCTATGCTGACCGCATTCAGCGACTTCCAACCTTCATCAGATCGCAGTCTACTTTGTATCAGCCTGTCTGGCCTGCCCACGCTAGGTCTCCCGAAATATACGCACTCTAAAACATTTCTACCTCAATGACCATTAGATCAACGAGTAACACGCCCCACGTCAGTAACACTTAAAAAAAGGTAGAATTTAGAGAGAACAGAAGTCAAAGAGAAGATAGAGCTACGTCACGCGTGCGCCCACTAATTTAAGATAAGCTCTTTCCATTACTTCTAACAGAAACACAACAAAGGTAAAGAAACAATTTATATATTTTGCGCGGTGAATAAAACATGTAGCGGAGAAATATCGCGCACATAGCTAGATTAATGGCGCTAAGATGAAGACGGAGCGTCAGTAGTCTGGGAGTTAGAGCCTGAAATAAATGTCGTTTGCTTGCGCGTGGGCACAGAATAGGGCAAATTTTCGATGTCACGATCTAATCTAATCCTAAATTTAAGTTCGTCCGTCATTTCCTTTTAAAGATTAAAAAGGGTCAGGAGAAGGACATTCCTTATGAGCTGTCAAACATCGAATTTGAACCTTATGAACGTGACAATTGCGCAATTTTAGAGCGGACATAAAGACATCTGACTTAAATAAAAACTTAATTTTACACAACTACGCCCTTATTTTAGGTTATCGTTCTTGCAAAATAATATAATTTGTTTATCTGAATTCATCTCTTTCATTGGTCATCAGAAAGAAAAAGATAGCTGGATTTGAAAATTAGGAGCGTGACATCAAGAATTAGCTCCAATTTATAACATTTCATGTTACACCTGAAATTCTAAATTCCCTCGTAACGTGGTGGAAGACTGCAGAAAGAGGCTTGTGTCTGAAATCGAGACCTCCTTGGAGCGGGTTTTCGAATGGGGGTAGACAAAATCTTGTCCGCTTCAACCCCTCTAAGACACAAGTCTGCGCGTTCACCGCTAAGAAAACCCCATTTGTTTCAGCGCCATAGTTCCAGGGCACTCCTCTTACCATCTCCACGAGTATTATTATGACATTACGAGCGAGGTCCAGTTTCGGGGTCATCTGGAGGATAAAGCCAAGTTGGCTTCAAAAAAGCTTGGGGTGCTCAATAGAGCGAAGCGGTACTTCACACCGGGGCACAGACATTTGCTTTACAAAGCTCAAGTTCGGCCCCATATGGACTACTGCTCTCATATCTGGGCTGGGGCGGCCCAATACTAACTCCTTCCACTCGACTCCATCCAACGCCGGGCAGTTCGTATTGTCGACGATCCAAAACTCACAGACGGCTTGGACACTCTCAGTCTCCGGAGAGACATTAGCTCTCTGTGTGTGTTCTACCGTCTGTACAATGGGGAGTGTTCTGATGAGCTGTTTGACTTAGTGCCACCATCACGCTTTTATCACCGCACCTCCCGCCACAGGGCAGGGGCTCATCCTCACGTCCTGGATGCTTGGCATCCCAAAAATGTACGGGCGTCGCGATCTTTCCTCTCGCGTACCTGCAGGATGTGGAATAAGCTCCCCCCTGAGGTGTTTCCTTTGTGCTTTGACATGGGGTTCTTCAAGGGGCGAGTATATAGGGCTCTCAAAGGCTGGCAACGCGTTGGCAACCCCCCTAGTGTTGCGAATGTCCATGGGCGGCGATAACCACTTACCACCACTGTGGCTCGTCCGCTCGTTTGCCTGCTTAAATAATATTTAAAAAAAATGCAGCCTACGTAATTAAATACTCACTCCACCTTGCGCTTTGTACATTCGAATCGAAGGCAGAATACATAAAACATGCAAAAGAATAAACGTTCCAATCAAAATTACATGCGATAAAAAACTTACATGGAAATGTGCAAAATCTAATCAAGGTAAATTATGAATGAGTTTGGCATTTAATGCCTCCCTGAACACGGAGAAATATATTATTCTGGTCGCAAGTCATGTGACTCACATTATTTGCATCGTAATTGAAGTTTTTGCATGTCCGGTAATTATTCAATAGCGACGTGCTTTTAATTGGATTTATATTTATTTTTGTCGGACTACATTTTAACGATTGTTATATAAAAGAATGGTTTGGTAGTTTGTAAAAATAAAACGACTCCTGTGATTTATTTTGACAGTAAATTATTATTTTGTTTTATTTCTTTATTTTATTATTATTATTATTAGTAACTGTTTTATTGTTAAATGTTATCAATTTCGTTACAGAAATTTTTAGTAAATTTTGAAAAAAAGAAAATAACTTCTACATTCAAAATTTGTTCAAATGTTTATTTAAATCTTGAAAAGAGATCAGAAAATCAAACATTCATAACCATATTAGTCAAAAGACGTCTACTACTGGACAAAGACCTCCTTCAAAGAACTCTACAACGAACGGCACTGTCCGCTTTACTAGATATTCGATAGTGTCTTATCTGCCTCTCACCTTTCTGACTATGGACGGCCAACAACAGGCCAAATTATTTATGATCACAGATACTCATAAAATTAGCGTGGACTCCTGAACTATGACCAGGTACTTAAGCAGTCGCGACACGCGCGCCGTATACCAACCGATTTAGGAGCGGGAATGATGGAAATCATTACGCCGTATTATTTTTTATCCGCCCTGATGGAAGACCTGGCGAGGACCTCGCGCTGGCGATAGAGACTCCAGAATATCCATACAAATTGTAATAGGCCATTCGCCAACTTGAGAGCGTTATCGATAAAAGACAGTGACAAATTTCTACAGAACTTTGCCTTACTCGTTGTACGAGACGCGCTGCGACGTAGTTTATGTCATTGTAATATTTGACAGTTGCACGTTTCCGTCCTTTATATTATGAACCATTGTAAAGTGGAAATATAGTCTTTTCTTTATTATTTAAAAATGTGTGTTCTTTTCTAGCGACCGGCCCTCGTTTGCAGAAATGCAATATGAAATATTTAAACGTATTTTCATAACTGATTAAAAGAAACAACTTAAAAACTGCGTAGCATTCGCGGTTTCTTTTCTAAGCATTTTATTTCAAATTAAAAAATAATAATATAATTAATATTTTATAATTATTACTGCTAATTGTTACTTATTATAATAAAATTAATGATCAAAAGTCTATAAGCTGTCTAAAAACCATAATCCTAAAAAAAATTACTTCGAAAATCATAATCTGTCGTGGTTATTTCTATCAACAACTGAAAAAAAAATTAAGTTTTTCGCAATATGGGACAAATATTTAAGAACATCCCTACATATTTATTTATTTAGAGTTTAGAGTTATTAGATTCGTCCAAGAATAAAATAAAATAAAATTAACTTGTTTTAAAATGGCTTTATAGCGTGAATGCATGGTAAAATATTAGGTAAATCGTACTCAAGCCAAGTTAATTCTTGTTTAAAAAAACAATGAGAACTTAAGTGTACTTCCTTTCTTAATTCCTCGGTGTAAGAGAAAAGCGCACGTTCTGCCACTGCTTACGAGTATTTGCACCCCAGTGTAGTTAACTTTATGTATAACTCTCTATATAACACTTTATTGCACAATTAAACATACACATGATAAGAAATGAATGTACAAAGGCGAGCTTATCTCTATAAGAGATCTCTTCCAGCCAACCTTCACAGTGGTGGAAAATGAGATCGCAGAGTAATCAAAAGAAAGTGCACAGAATATAAAAATTAAATTAAAGTTAGAATTAACCTACACAACACAATAGTAAATAGAAATACCTATACTATTACATATTTTACATACGTACACTACCAATACCTATATATTAAATTTATAATAATATTTTGCTTGTACTTGTACGAAACTACTAACTAAGTTATTAACTTTGTCGGTATTTAAGCCTTAATAAAATGTTCGTAAAAAAATTCGACAAAAGAGGAGTCTCTTGCAAACTTTCACAATTAAGGCTTCTATACCTCGTTCGGCCTTGCAAGGGATTTTTATTAAAAAATATTGTTGTTTTTCAAACTATGGTATCCTTCTGGATTTGCTCATTAAGTTATGTAAAAAACTGCCTGACTATAAAAAAAATATTTAAATACTTGCATTTCTGTTGATAGCTTCTTGTTGATAGATCAGCTCAAATATGTCCCCACCGAGGGTCTGGAGCCTGCCCAGAATTGAGGTGATCAGACCTTAGTCGACTACACTGGCCCAGTGCGAGTTCGTCAACTCTTTTAATCTTTGCAGAAAGCGTATGCTTTTTTCTTCTCAACAATTTCTTCCACTGTGAGATCGTCGAATAAAATGTACGATAAGTACTTCATTAAATTTCGAAAATATTCATTTTTTGAGAATTTATAAACAGAAAGACATGAAGCCCAAACTTTTATTGAGTAATGCCGATGTGATCTTGTTTCGTTTTTAGTAAACTAAACTTTGTTGAACAAACAGTTTTAATTAATTTCGAGCATCTTCTTTATCGTACGTAAATATTAGGAAACTTTGGCTTCTCACTTTTCAGGTAAAACTTCAGGTTTATTTATTTATTAAAAGGACGAACACAACAGTTAACAATCGTATATAAAAGCAGATCTAAGTGAATATACAAATTTTGTTCCAGATTGTTTAACCAGTAAAGTGTCGTACAAAAGTAGTGTCGTATTCATCGCAGAAAACTGTAATGAAAAATATTATTTAAAGTAAATTACAGATAAAACAAAAATACAACCAATAATAGGTACATCAAACAGTGAACAGTGTGTAAAAAGTTAACATTATCATTGTTCTTATTTAGGTCTAACAACATTTTGGTAACAGAGCGTTTGAAAGCCTCATTATTCGGGAACATCCATAATCTATTTTTTGCTTAACTAAGTTGTTGTATAATCGACACATTCTAATGTTTAGTTGTTACGCGGTGGTAAAGACTGTAAATATACATTTTGGCCTGTGCTATTTTTAACAGCTTAAATGTATAATATAAACACTGATGGATTTTAATTACCTACGCTTAGCACATAATTATAGAGATTGTTCAGTTCGTAAAACTAGACAACACAATTTTTCTCAGGTACCTAAATGTTGTTTCGCTTTCGGAACCGAATATACCCCCAAAGAGTCGTTCATCCTGTAGTGTTAAGTCAAAAATAATTACAAATTAAAACCTTATTATGTAAAGTTATCTAAAGATAGTAGATAGCCGGAGAGAGTCTTTAATAGTGCAGGAAATAAAGCATATTATAGGCAAGACAAAAAAGTCTCTTCAAAATACAATTTGCAAAGTATAACCTGGTGGTAGTCCTTTGTTTCCATTTAAAAAGAATACTTTATTACAGGTCAAGCTGAATATTTCAGCCGGAGGTTTTTAGGGAATGATCCGCAATTAGCAAAACAATTAAACCTACCCGGAAAGGTTGGATTTATTTATTTTTTACCTTTTTTTTACCTGAACCTTTGATGATAAACCCGGTAAGTAAGTTGGTTTAAACCAAGCGAAGTAACGAGCTTTGGAAGAAGAGCTGTCTTGGTTATTTGCACGAACATAAAGTTTGCATGCCATCTTCAGTATGAGTGACTTCATAGATGAGCAACAACTTTTTATCATTTGGTATCGTTATCAACAGCTCATATACGTACGTATCATAATTTTTCAGAATCTTCTTAGGAACTCAAATTTGTCTTCAGTGTATAATAACAACTAAATTCTTTGCATTAGCTAAACATAAACAGTCTTACGTCAGGTAACTTAAGAGAGACTGCAGCACTGTTTAGCAGTCCTAGATGCTGTAAATAAGTTAGAATAGAATATACTTTATTGCACACAAGGATATAGCTTGAAAATACAGAAGATAGATAAAAGGGTGTACAGATAGACGGCCTTATTGCTAAGGTAGCAATTTCTTCCAAGCAACCTTAGGGTACAAGAAAACTTCATTGGAACTGTGGAACGGTGCACACAAGAAAAACAGAATAGGATAAGCTATTTAATACTAATAATCAAAGTTACATAAATAAACTACTTATACTTAGGGCATACAAACCTACATATATACCTACATACATAATATGTCAATATAGCTACATAAATAAATAATACAACTACATATTATACTATATAAATATGTTTACAATGATATATACTTATATACAAAGATGAATAACTACTTAAGTAAGAAAAGAGGAACATGCTAACAGACAATCAAAGTTTAGAGGAATTGTTAAACAGGAAGGGAAAGGAGATGGGCTTTCAGGCGCACTTTAAAAGAATCAAGTGACGGAGCTTGTCTTAAAGGTGCAGGAAGAGAGTTCCAGAGCTTTATAGCTTGTACAGTATAAGAGAAAGCATAGAACTTAGAAGTATGAGAGGGCAAAGTAAGTGAATGATGACGAGAGGGACGGAGTGTGCGATTAAGAGTAGTGGATTGAAATTCAAAACGTTCTTTAAGATATGACGGAGTAGAAGGATTAAAAAGAATAGAATAAAGCAAAGAGAGAATATGATAATTCCTTCGGTGTCGGATCGGGAGCCATTTCAACCGTGTTCGGAATGAAGAGACATGGTCGTACTTACGTAGACCGAAAATGAATCTAATACATAGATTTTGAAGGCGCTCGAGTTTGTTGAGCATCTCTTCTGTAAGGTCGGGATAGGACGAATCAGCATAATCAAGAATAGGTAGAAGGAGTGATTGTGCAAAGGAAATTTTCGTACTGGTCGGTAAGAGATTTCGCAGCCGGTTCAGAGAGTTATACGCAGCAAACATCTTCCTACTTACCTCAGCAACTTGCGGCTTCCATGTGAAAGTCTTATCAAATATAATACCAAGGTTTTTGACCTTTTCACTATAGGGTATATGGACTCCATCAAATATTACAGGAGGCAACTGATCGAAATCAATTCTGGATATGTATCCAGGACTACCCACAATAATAACCTGAGTTTTCTTAGGATTGACCATAAGAGTGACTCCAGTCATAAATGCGAGAAAGGTCGGCGTTAACTGTGCGCACCGCTTCGTGAAGCTCACTTAGCGACGCTTGAGAGTAGATTTGGAGGTCGTCAGCATACAGGTGGTAAGAAGAGGATAGAGAATCTATAATAACTTCTTTTTTTTTAATTTGCTAAGAAAATTGCCTTATCAGTAGCGTTCATTAGATTTTACTACGAACAGTGTTGTTGGAGCTTGCAGGCACGTCATCGAATGTTTCATCATTTGGAAAACGTCACCACACTTGCAATCCAAGTTAGCATAACAGAATAAGATAACAGAATGACTTCAGATTATCAGTCTCGAAATTTCAGTCAAATCTGTCGATTTCGAAATTTTTGAATACAAGCGTAAAAGATAGCTGTAGGCAGAATAATAAAATATATAATTTTTGTATAAAATGCAAAGATTGTACTTAGGTATATCTGGACCTGTCTGTCCTTCTGTCGCTTTTATTATATTGTACAAAAAGGACCACCAACAAAGCAATATTCATATTGTATTGTCCTTTGCTACGAAATTTCTTATCAGCCATTGTATTTTTTTAATAACGTCACGGTGAACTTAGACACTTTTAATTTATTTGAATTTCATTCTTATCGCTCGTTTTGTTATATTAGACTAATTTTGTATGTTTAGGACTGTTAGTGTTATTGGAATTTGACGTCATTGTAATTTGTCTGCACCTGTAATATGCTCTGAATTTGCATTTCCAGTTTCGTTCAAAATTATTTTGTAATATCTAACTTTGATCCAAATAAAGATATACTATACTATATGTTTTAAGATTTTTATATTTAATATTGTTACCTCAATATTTCGGAACGGTTACACGCTCCATGGTCAAGAGTAGACTGGTATGGCGAGTGGACTGCATCTGTCTACCCTCCTTCGGACGCGGCGACTACCCTCACGTTGATTGTTTGAACCACTACTAATTGTCACTCACTTGTTTTTCACGACACACAATACTCACTGTGTCTATACGCGACTTTGAAACTATACGCGACTTCGTTCCGAAATATCGAGGTAACAATATTAAATATAACCGTGGTAACAAACCCGCGAATTGTGATAATGTTAATATACTATACTGTACGACATTATACAATCAACGTGAGCTCGCAATTAAATAACGTCGCATAAATAGAAACCGTTTTTATTGTATTACGAGCTATATATTATTATCTTTCAATAAAAACGGAAGTAAAGTGATTAAATCCCAAAAGTGTTTGTGGTACCTTGATCGTCAATATGGCGAACAAAGTTTGTGCCGTTTGCAATGCCAGATCCCTTACAAAAACCTCCGGTCGATCTTGTGACACACCTTGTTGTAACAAGAGTTTTCATTTTAAGTGCCTGGGACTTAGCGTTGTGCAGATTCAAAACCTAAAAAAAATAGGTCCTGAAATAAATCTGGGTTTGTTTTTTGATTCATCTTTAACGTTTAATCAACACATAAATATAAAAATTAGAAGTGTTATGTACATATTAAGGTCGTTGTATAAGGCAGGTGTCTACTAAACGTCGTCGCACATTGAGTCGCTGATCCTGTTCCTATTTAATTACTGTGAGTTGTGACACTGTGTATGGAAAAGCTAAGTGGTCGCATTCAGCGGTTACAGAACTCATGTGTGAGTTTTTCTGAGAGGCTGGGTAAGCGTAATCGCATTACTCCAGTGCTCAACAGATTGGAAAGTCTTGACATGGCGGCGCGGCGTCGCCTGCACCTCGCCTGCTGCACGCACCGGCTGGTGCGCACGCGTAGCCCACCGACCCTCGCGGCTAATGGCTGGTTTACACGTATTAAGTTGTTAAGTAGCAACCAAATTTTAACTAAATTTTAAGTAAGTGTTTACACGTCATTTTAGTATTTTAGTAGTTAAGCTCTTTAGTTAGCCCAACCCTGCGTTCGGAGACGCGCTGAATTCGCTTAAAGTACCTGTAATCGCGTTCCGAATTACTATCAGCTGTCAAAACTCATACGTTTTTTTGCTTTTCTGTTCGCTGAAAGTCTGATTCGGAATGCGCCCCAAGATGGACGATCAACAGCGCATTCAAATCCGTAATTCTGTAATTAAATTCGTAATAAGCGAGGTTTTAGAGGAAATAAAGGATGAAATAGTCAGGGAAGAGAGTATACCCAAGAAACTGTGGATGAGAAACTGGATATCCAGGAGAAATGAATACGGAGCAAGTGCAGCTTTGTTTCATGAACTAACAAGAGAAGACAAACAAGAGTATTTCAATGCACTACGGATGTCAGAAGAATCCTTTAACTACTTGCTGTCGAAAGTTGAACACGAGATAGAGAAAAGAGATACTGTAATGCGATGTGCGTTAGAACCAAAATTAAAATTACATATTGTATTATATTTTCTCTGTACTGGAAATAGTTCTCGCAGTCTATCTCACTTTTTTAGAGTTTCTAAACCAAGTATATGTTTAATGCTGCCTTGTGTGTATGAAGTTATATACAATGCCTTGAAGGATTTTATAGAGGTAAGGAAAAAAATGCTATAATTATTTATTTATCATAAATTACCTTATTGAATGTTTAAAAAAAAAATCTGTTACTTGTTCTTCATTTTTCATTATTTATTTTTTAAGTATTTAACTCACTGAAATCATCTTCTAAAACAAATTAGAATAAAATACTGCCACTTAGTCTTCAAATTCAAATTCAAAATGTTATTAATTGAGTAATTTTATCTTGTAATTACTCCTTCTTCCTGATTTAGTTACTAAAAACAAATTACTTCCTCTGGTCCTTCATAATAGAAGCTAATGCCTGTTGCAGAATATCATCTTGTGATATATTTTGTGATACAACACCACCTTCGGAATATATTGTAATAGTATTTTCTCTGTCTGACTGAGGATTCACTGTAATGTTTTGGGGTTCTGTTACTGTATCTGTAGCGTTTGTGGTCAGTGTTGCTGCAGGGCTATTTTGAGTATTTTGTGCCATCCATGACGGTGAACTTTCCGGAGAATCAACATAATACAATGGCGACTGTATTAAACTGTTACTAGAAGACATAGGCGAGGGGCTTCTTCCACTACCCATTGATAAACGGTTACTAGAATACATTGCCGAGGAGCTTCTTCCACTGTTCAATAATTGTTGTATACGCAATTCTGATATGTAATTCTGTATGTATTTTTGTGCTTGCAGCGCCAACAGCAAAGGCATAGCCTTTAATTGACCTGCAATACTTTTACCAAACTGATCAAACTCATTTTTCATCTGTTGGTGTCGAATTATTAATACTGCTCACTTTATCAACAAGTGAATGCAAGTCCCGAAGTCTTCTCTTGCGGGTGGCGGAAGTTGAGTTTGGTATAGAAAATAGTTGCTCGCTAACAGGCTGGCTGGTTGGCTGGCTGGCTGGTATCATCATCAGTTATTTGACCAGTTGAATTGTCAATACTATTTTCTTCATTATTCCCCTGTAACAAAAAATAATAATGTACCTATAACTACATAAAAATAATGTTTAATTTAGATATTTTTTTGTTGCAGATTCCTACTACAAGTGAGGATTGGGATATAATAAAAACAGGATTTCGACGAAGGTGGAATTTTCCTAGATGCTGTGGTGCTGTTGATGGCAAGCACGTTATAATTAAAGCGCCGCCCATTTCTGGAAGCTTCTATTATAATTATAAACATTCAAACAGCAAAGTACTAATGGCTGTTGTTGATGACAACTACTGTTTCAGCTATGTAGACATTGGATGAAATGGGCGAGTCTCTGATGGTGGAGTCTTCAGAAATTGCAATCTGAGTGCAGCCTTAGAAAATAATTTGCTTCCTGATGGACGCGTTATTGTTGGTGATAACGCATTTCCTTTGAAACCGTACCTTATGAAGCCGTACCCAGGAAACAACTTGACTTTAAAACAAAAAGTTTTTAATTATCGTCTCTCGCGGGCTCGGCGCATAGTAGAAAACGCATTCGGAATTTTATTTATTTATTATTTATTTATTTATTTCTGAACAATTTACATTGTGTTGAAAATATGGTCTTAAAGTAGGTAGGTATGACAATTTTACATTAAATTCGAAATTGTGCTACATTAACATACAATACATTTTACTCAAGTGCATTTCGGCATTGTGCAAGGAAAAATTATGTTAGAAATTAATAAGAATGGCAATTAAAAAAAAATATAAATAAGATGTCAAAAAAAGAAATGCATAAAAATGTCTGTCAAATATTACGCCCATATGTCAAAAAATCGTCAATACTATAGAAACATTCCTTCAATAAAAACTCTCTTAGCGCTCTTTTAAATTGGACTGGGCTACTAACGTTTCTAAGCTTTAGTTGCTCGATTCAGAGTATTTGAAAGGCTTGCGCTCTACACAATTGGCTTCGTAAAACAAAAAGCAATGTAAATGCTCCAACAGTAGATGTTGAAGACACACATAGTGGCCGTATTATTCCCGGAGATTGGAGAGATGTACCTTCTGAAGGGTTGGAAGATCTATTGACGAATACACACAATCATTCATCTAGAGATGCCCGTTCGATCCGTGACAACTATGCAGATTATTTTGTAGGAGAAGGTTCAGTTGATTGGCAAATCCGAATGATAATCTAAAGTTGTAGCGAACAGAAGTTACCAAAATAATAATGTCATAGATTCAAAACTGATTTCTTCAATAAATAAATAAAAAATACATGATAGTTATGTACTGCAACAGTATACAAAATCTTATTTTCTAATATTATAGTTAGTAGTTATTTAGTAGTAATAGTTACCTGCTTATAAAAAATAAATATAACTCACCAAATTACTGTTGTTTTTCTTGATTCACAATTCACTGAATTTAATGCTTGGTGTAATATATCAAACCATTTAACATTTGGCTTGTAAATGTCATCGGTGCCAGAGCCGGATCTTGTTGAATCTTTAATTTTTTTTAATTCTTGATAGTATGTCGATCGGATACTTTTGATCTTTGATTCAGCTTCTTTAATACCAAAATTAATGATCGCCATGGCTGAAACTATATCGGCAAGTCCTTGTTGCTTGCCTTGTTTCTTTCTATAACTCGCACTTTTTACGTTCCACAGACAATTGTGCTTTGTATATTCTTCTACAAACTTTACCGTACTGTCTTCCGTCCATTTTGACATTTTTGATTTAAAAAATATTAAAAATAAACAAAACCACAAACGCTCGCACCGCACATAACATCGCACTTCGCATTTAACTTAAAATTAACTAAATCGCGCCTTTCCAAACGTGTCAAGTGACAGGCCACGCCCACCAACTTACCCAAAAAATAGAAAAAGTTCTAATCTACTTGTTTACTTGCACACTAAATTTTAACTTGCAACTTACTACTAAATTCGCTGTTTACACGCATTAATTTACTTAAAATTTAGTTAACTACTAAACAACTTAATACGTGTAAACCAGCCATAAGCTCCAGCTCGCGGCTCCTCCCGAACGGCAGCGTAATGTCAACGCGTTGTGTCTGACTGTACCACAAATTCGAAGAAACAACGCATTCAGGGGCTCCTTTCGATTTGCAGCCAGCAAATGCTGGAACGACATTCCCCTCCTCTAAGATTGATCAAATCATACCCGTGTCTTAAAAATAAACTTAAAAAATATTTACTAGATATTCAAAAGCAATTTGAAAATGTTGTTTGTAAAATTCGATTTGCTAATTTATTCGGCGTTGGGTAATATGAGTCATTAACGGCATTATGCTAGATTACCTTCTAACTACTTCTCTCATTCATTTTACTTAAAATTTATTATGCTCGTTCAGTACGCAAAGTTGCAACTGTAAAAATTGTAAGTATATTTTTAGCACAGAACTTTCTTTTTTATTGTAAAACAATTTTATTTTTGCAAATGATTATATTAGATTAACTACTCTACTCACTTATTGACCAAGGATGGTCTTAAAATCAGCATATTTGCTGTGCCTTTTTATTGCAATACTTCATAATCTTATCGTGTTACTTTTAACCACGACGTGTGACGTCCAAGCCTATCTTACTATGTTACTTGTATTTCACGAATATATATGTATGTAATATTGTAACTATTAGTTGTGTAAAAATAAACGAGTTTGAATTTTGAATTTGAATTTGATATTTTTATCTTTATCTAACGTTACTGATTCGTCAAAAAGATTCATGCGTACTACTATAAGTAGGTATCATTTTAAGACATATTTTATAAGTTTAAAATATGTCTGGACATCTCGCATACTACAATCTGCCATGATTCTAAACTAGAGAAAAATTATATTTCCTCCATTTACATAGTTTGTAAATTCTAACCAAACCAGTTAAATCATCAAAGATCTTACTCAAACTCTTTTTATTATCCTAATACTTTTAAACTGAGCGAAAAATTAAAAATGACAGGATTTTAACCAGCATCTCTTCGACAATCCGGGCAAACACAGGTGCATTATTCCTTACTTTTTGTTGTGTCATAAAACCACAGATTTACCTATTACATACATCTCTATTACTAGTACTATTTGCATGCCAGCTGGCGCAACACGCATGTACCTTATGAAAATTTGTGACCCTAAATGTGTTTACCGTGTTTGCAGCAAATGAAAAATTCATTAACTCAAAAAAATTCATTCATTCATTCAGCCGAAAGTCATACGAAGTCATAGTCATATCCACTGCTGAACATAGGCCTCCTCCATAGGTTTTCAACGTACGTTTCTTGGATCCACCGGCGGCGCGGCGCCTAGCTACATTTACCAACCAACATACCTATACATACTTATAACATAAAAAACAGAAAGGTAGAATAAAAAGATTAGGGAAAAAAGTGGCACAAAAAAGGTGTTTAATCGAGAATCGACGGGCAGAATAATCGATGCTTCTATAATCGAATCGGATTCCTATTCCGCAGGATTAATAAGAATGTGAACCGAGCACACAGGTGCCTTAAACTCAGCTTTAGTATTTTCTCTTTGGTGATATTCGTAATAGATTTTATTAAAATCATTTATCCATGGGATCTTTTGATTATTTACAGTTACAAATAAGTTTCTGAATATACGTACTTCCGAAGATAACAAACGGGAAGAAGAACGGAATCATACTTTTTTTTTGCGATTCAGCCAGCATTGTCACGAAATGGAGACGTCACACAAAGTGATTTTGTCTGACAATGTGATCGATCACCGTGATTCGAATTCAGAAACTCCGGATCAACGCCCAATGCTCTGACCGCTAGACCAGAGCGAGACTGTAATTATTAAATGAAAAATTCAATTACTGACTTCAAAGAAAAATAATAAGTCGAAAATATTAATTTCTACATAAAACATTTTTTTTTCTTTGAACCTGTATTTGGCAGAAAATGAATACTATGAATAGTGCAATCAAAGTCTTATTTACAGATATTTTTAAGAAGAAATACAATACAATAACAGAATACGCAAATCTCTTTGTTAGATCAAGTCAAACACATAAAATTAAATGAGTAATAATAAGTACTCAAAAAAAACACTTACCTCCCAAATGACGACAGCAGAGAGTAATTTCAAATGAGAAATGCCATTTTCCTGCGATCCGCAGCGCATCCTAATGCCCAGTCAGGTTGCAGGCGGTAAAAAGCCATTGAATGCGGGAAGGGTGTTAAAAAATCCCCATAATTGGTCGCCAGCTTCTTGCAGACGGGAGCCATTGCGCTAAATATACTTCAAACTGAAGAAAAATTGCCTCCGTAGTAATTACGAAGTGAAAGATAGATCTTTTGAGAGCGAACAGCCGGAGCGAGGAATAACAGTAACAAACTAAAACTTTCACGTTACTATGAATTGTTCTGTCTAGAAATAGAAACTGTACTGTTTGGAAAATACTTTCGGCCAATCAGTTACATCTAATAGCCTCACAGCACAGCGTCACTCGCGTATAATATTGTTATTTGCTAAATGTCTTGAAGCCGGATTTTACCATGACGGACACAACATATCACAGGCCATGCCCCTGGTTTCCTCAGCCCAACTCCCGAAAAAGAGTCGAGTTTATTTTGCCCATTAGGGGCATGCGGCAGACGCGTCCGGTCCCACTTTATGTTGGCGGCTACCTGTGGAGCGCGCCAAGCGTCGGCGATCTGAGTTTTGGAACGCAGCAAGCTGTTTCTGACCCGATCGGTCAGTTCCAGACCCAGCATACAAAGAGAGAGCCTGGGCTTCTGAAGTTCTGTCAAAGACTAACTTTGTGCACCGTAAGTGAGGATCAGGAGAATGCAGCTGTCCATAAATTTGAGCTTTAATGACAGTGGCTGACATAGTGCGATAGATCCCCGTTGGGAGTCATGATTTTTTTACATTGCCCCCGAAAATATTGTCCTTTACAAATGGGGTCCGATAGGATAGGATACAGACTCATTCAACACTTTAAATGTTTTTAAATTTAAAACCGATATATTCAAGCGCCTTTGAATTCGATAGTGAGTTTATTAAAAATCCGTTTCGAAGCCACGTTTATGAGAGTGACGTGCATTTTTATTTTTTATGATATTGGCAGGAATGTGCCTGAAACTTAACGCGGTTATACGATATGGTAAACATTTCAAATCGAAGCCAAAAAATATTCATGCAATCCTGACGACACGTGGTGGGTACGGATTTTTATCGTTTTTATGGGGGCCCTAAGTGAAGCACAGTTTATGACGACTCACCACCGCACAGCATCCCCCAGTCTACTTCGGGCCATTAAAATTCTGCAAAGCCCGCCATTTATTGGATTCGCAATAGCTTTCACTCGAAAACGAATTCGCGGATAATTCGCTCCATTCAATTTCTATTCGCAATTGGATTTTTGTCGTGAGCTCAAGTAAATACAGTGACGACTAGCAAATTGTGGTGTGTTGCTGGACTCACAAGCAGATGGTTTTTCATAGTGTTTTATAGTTTATTTAGAGTTGAACTTAGAATTTAGAACTATTAGATGCGTCTACTATTGGTAAAGACAATTGCTATCGTTGAGCTAGCAACCGCCGCGATCTGAGCCTTCGGCTTTCGATCCGGAAGTTTTGGGTTCGAATCCTCGGGAAAAATTTTGTTTGGCGGGGACAATACCAAACATAATTGCGAATTAAAAAACACTGTTAAGAATAAGCTTTATTTGCTCATAGATCATGTCGTCGTGGCTGAGATGCCGTTGCACAGTTTTTGCAATGTTTCAGTCTCATCTTAACATTAAACATGTTTGATGTGTGTAGGTTTACATATTTAAAGTCAACCAACCCTCGCTGGCCAGCGTGGTCGACTGAAGATAGATCAGTGATCACCCTAATTCAGGATAAGCTCGAGACCATCGTTGAGGATGTGTATGAGCTGAAGGGGATGACGATCTTTAAAACGTAGCACACTTCTTAGAAATTGAATAAGTAAAATAAGCAAATCAATACATGACGAAGTATGTTTAAAACTTATTTCTCTTTACTCTTTCACATTGTATTCGATACATGAAAGTTTATCTTGCTCATCTTGTTTTACTAACGGCATGCTAAATTAACAGCACCAAACGTTTTACTAAACTCTACTGCGCGACTCGCAATAAACAACAGCACAATGAACAAGACAACAGAACCAGTTTAAATGGACCTTGGGTTGCTTATATTACTGATGACGCAGAATGCCAGTTAACGCTGGAATGTGTAAACGGCGTTGCTGATTGTACGGCAGAGGTATAAACCCCTATGCACACGTAACGGTGGACATTTGCACTTTTTATCCGGGCACGTTAACCCCTTGTCGAGGTTAAACAAAGGCAAAGTCACGGGCAGGCCCGGATTAGCGGGTCAGCGAAATGAATGTTCCACCTTTCGTTTAATGTAAGGGTCAAGAAGGTACACAAGTGTAATAAATGTAGAAAGAGGACGTCACGCGCAATGCTGAATTATCGAAGTGACGTAATATCAGTGATCAAACAAAAATAGAGCAGGCTCGGAAGGGACGTTTGGTTGTTAAAATGGTAGTCAATAAAATCGAAGTCTAAGGGTCAGGTCAGATACAGAGTTTCTCCTCAACATGGTGATGAGTTCTCAAGACGGCCTGTGGGAATCTCAGCTGTTTCCTTTTCTTTTTTTTTTTTATGTGGACCTAATGCTTGTGTCGCAAAATCGACGTATCAAGCGTAACCGGACTTTTGGGGGAGCGGAAGGCTCTTACCCCTAGGAGGTCGAGTCGACCTCTGAGATGAGTCGGCGTTCGAGTCGAGGTTCGAGTCGACCTTTGAGAGGAGATTGTCATTCAAATCTGTCCTCAGTTGTATTTGACGGAACGTCTCAGAGCACGGGATTTCAGTGTCCCTGCCTTGTACCTATGTAATATAAATTAATTACTTGACACTGGTACAAAGTCCACTAAAACAAAAAACATAAAAATACTGTCATTGTCATTAAAGACGTTCGGCTCTGCCATTATATTGGGAATACCATATTAAAATTAAATTGAATTGAATATAATTGATTTCAATTAATTATAATGGATAAACAACATGTTTTTTTCTGAAACAGAAAAAAAAGAATTTTTAAGCCTACTTATAAACCATTCACATATAATTGAAAACAAAAATACAGACGGGTTAACATAAGACCAAAAAAAGCATGGACGACACTAACAAACCAATACGAGTTTAAATTGCTGTCCGTTGGCATTGAAAATAGTAAGTTACCATCTCACATCATCAACAGTTCATATACTTATAAAACATCCACACCAAATGAATTATGGCAATCAGACCTCAGACGACCACGATAGCCAAGTGCGCGTTGGTTGACTTCACACATTATCTTTGCATGTTCGTTCGTTCACACAGGCAGGAGTGTGCAGATTTGCTCATGATGTTTTCCTTAACCGTAAAAGCGTCAGAGTCGTAGGTCGGAGTAACCTACGAGTACATTCGAAAACATGGTGGAATTCAAAACCTGCGTCTCCCAGAGACGAGAGGCAACAGTCCTAATTACTACACAACTGACCTTCTCATTTATTATTGTTATCAGATACATCCCCTCTAAGAAGGGGCTTGAGCCTACCTTAAACCAGTCGACCACGTGTTTGAAATTTAAAGCAAACGATGTACTGGTGTGTGAAGTAGTGGATATTCTGCGGGTTTAGGGATATTCACAAACGAAACTGTTGATAGCCAAATAACAAATCTTTGGGTGGCTCCATTTTTTTAAGACCTACCATGAATGGTACCTACCATGTTGAAACATCATAAAGCAAAACTCATGAAATCTAAGTTCAGTAAACAGCAAAAAGTAAATTTTATTTTAAGGTATTTTAAAATTTATTTGCATTTTTTTATATCAAGGTTACAACAGCTCAGCTAAAAAGGTTATGGTCAAACATTAAACACCGGCAACGGGACGCCTTAACTTAAGAGCGACAGCACCGGATGGCGACTGGGTGAGTGCACCAGTGTCTGATGCTAATATTGATCAGCTGGTGGCCGAAATTTCTCCAGCGTTGTTAGTAGCCGTTGAGGATGTCGTCGATTCAGACTCCACATATTATGTACCATGTAATGTATTATTAAGATTGATAATTAGTTAATGGAATTTGTAAAACATAAATTTAATAACGTAAAAGAAAAAAGATGCGATCCCCTTGAAAATTCTTCAACTAATATTAAGAATCCACGAAATTCACCTGGCGCCATCTACTATTATTTAAATTTTTTAAAGAGCTGTCTGATAATCCCCCATTACAAGTACGTTACTACAAGAACAAATTTAATTGCAACAAAACGGCATACATGTCATGTACAGATTTGACCCTCCCAAAAAATGAGATCTTACCGATTAAAAGATAAATGTAAAGAAATAATAATTTCTTTTATAATTGAGTACAAATGCGACCCCTGAACGTCGATAAAACAGAAGTAGAACTTCTTTGATAAAATCATAGATGGCGCTGTTTGGCGCTCGTCACTGACATTGAAGTGTTGATAAAACAGTTCTTTGTGGTTTATAAAATGGAGTAATGTAAAAAGGAGATTTTTGTAGCTGAATAAATTGTTTTTAGTTTTCACAAAGGAAATTTGGAAAAAGGACTTTAAATGTCGTTTCTTTGTTTTCAGAGCAACACATAAAGTTTATTTTTCCAGGCTCCTAACAGACTGAATTGTCTTATATAAATATAAACAAGACTTTTGACGGCCTTTCAGATACCATACAGGATGAATATTAACAAAATTGACCGTCAGCACAAGCACTAACCAACACGATCTACAGCACAGTCACAATTTTTTCTATTCCGACCACCAGCTTTCATAAGATTTCATAAAACGGCACCACGAACGACACAGTCTCAACAACGATCGAGACCAGTTAATTTCGTTATTAATCAAGAATACGATTATTGGATTTATTTCACTTCAATACATGCAATATTACCAAAGTTATGACCGCCAGAAGTTCCAAGCGTGTGACGTCATATGCATGCAGTGCAGCAGTGTTTGCGGGCGGCGTTGCATGTCAATATGACGTCACAGCTACCACTCGTCTCGTGCAGAAGTGTGCACTTTGATCGTTAATAACTCAGTCCGTTTTAAAGATATATAAAAAAAATAGATATAAGAGAGATATAAAAAACAGTATTTTTTATAAAACATTTTGGCATTTTCAGCTAAAATCGTCGGTCAGACTCTAGGAAGGAAAGGTCAGGCCCATTGCAACAAAACGTCATAGTTACATGTCATGTACAGATTTGACCTGATTCGACCCTCCCAGAAAATGTCAAAATTCCCAAGATGGTTCTTGATGACGTAGGCATCGACCTCACACCGACTTATTCCCACTGGAGTCCAACTTACTGGGGATGAACTCAAGCAAGGAATTTTGGAATACGGCGGCGGCCCTAAGATAGTGATATTGATGACAATACAATATATATTATGAGAAATCAGAATGTAACTACATTCTGATTTCTAAGATTGATTGTGAGATTAAGTTGTAAAAAAAATATGTAAACGTAGAGATAAGCTCAATCTAATGAGAAATCCGTATAAAAAAACGTTTACATATATTTTTTACAACTTTTAATCACTTTTTTTTGTTATTTTTACTTTTCATTTCTTTATAAGTATCTACGTTATATTGGTAGTTAATAACCTGGCCACACTGCCACCAGCAAAATCTGTGACTGTTTTTATAGATTCGATTTTATGATCCAAGAATTTATTTCTACACCACCGTATACTCCATTTATAAAGATTATATTGCAGTTGTTTACTTCGATTATTATTAATTATTTCATTGTATCTAGAAGAGTCGACCAACCCGCATTAGGCCAGCGTAGTCGACTAAGGCCTAATCACTCTAATTCAGGGTAGGCTCGTGCCCCTTAGTGGGGACGTATATGAACTATTGATGATCTAGAAGAGACTGTTTCTTACATTTTTTGTTTTAATATAGCCTTCGTTCAGCCCTGGTCTAAAGGTTAATGGTTATGCCGTACCTGTGACTTTTTCATTGCGGCCTGCCCCCGGTTAAAGATGAATTGTGAACATCGCACTAAATCTTTCTAGATCGGGCTAGACAACATTTTGTTACGATGGAAATATCAAAAAGATAAAAGTAGTACAACGTGTTAGGAAAATAGCGCAATACCTCTCGGAGCCCATGAAACTGAACAACTTTCAGAGGTTCCACAAAATTTAAAAAAAAACCTTTTGATGCAAACTGATCAGCTGATAGACTCAATTTGTATGAAAGTAATTTTTTTTGAGAATTTTAAAAAGCTGTGGTACAAAGGTTGTTCAGAACATGATATTTACAGTAAATGAATTAAGACATTATTCTTATTCTAGTCTACATTCAGCTCTTATGATGACAAGCGAGATAAAAGCCTGCTAAAAGCAGAATAGTTTTCAATGACTATGATAAATCCATTTCTAAGTATAATAAAACCAATATTATGCTATAGCAGCACCTTTAATTCTAAAAGTGTTATTTATACCCCTTAGGATAGATAAGATCCTCATTATAATATCTATGCCTTATAGATAAGCATAATTTGTATTTTATCATCCAGATTCTTTAGATCTTCTATGGGCATCCCATTGAAAGTAACGCGCACACGACAAAGGTGCAAAATGACATAAACAATTCGCCTTTACTGCATGAAATGGAGTACTCCCGCTGCCCTCTTTGGGTCGAGATAGGGATGTTCCATGCGATTGTTATTAGCTTGAACATTGGTACCTACATTCAATTGAAGTAGGTAAGTATACGTTCAATGAAACTAACCCAGTATGGTCCTGTCTTCTATCGCGGTGCAGTCTTTTAACTTCTTTCAAGTAAGTTTTCTTTCTTTCGCCACATTACAAACGTAGAAAATTAAAAAACGTAGTAAGCAAATGAAATAAAGTTTCTTGCTAGGTTTGTGTTGGCGACAACTTCTTTTCATATTTTTTTGTACATTTTACATTTGGAATGTTTTATTTTTGAACTCTAGAAGGAGTACTGGAAGAAGGGAGACAATAAAGAGAAGAATTCAAAGGTAAAGTTGCCGTTGCTCGGTATTATTCCAAAATGCCGTGTGCAAATCAGAGCGGACTGCGGACTAAAGTCAGGTTTCTGCATTTCCCGTATTCAGTAGTTTTAGTGTTACAATATACGGGGATGACTTCTTCTGGTGCTCATCACATTTTTTTAGAACGGAGCACGTTTCCCCCAGAGAAGAGATCCTCTATGACCCAGAGTGTGGGTCCCATGACTGCCCTGTTGAATATGGTTAGGTTCGAAGGTATATATCGAACGAAGTGGGCAGCGGCGGTAAAAAGGGCATTCAGTCATATACCATCAATAAGTGATATCGAAGTTATCAAAACACAGAGAAAGGGATCTAAGCACCATGATAGGGCTTTTGGCAGAAATCCTTTTAATAGCAACATCTAGGCAGGCGACAAGAGTGTTCTTGCCACTCGGTATCACTCAACTCTTTTGATTGATAAGATTAAAGAATGTATATCGCCAAAATTGTATATTGAACAGCATTTGCTATTATACTCTGTCGATGGACGAAGGCTATTGTCAATAAACGTTATTATAAATGACCACTTGTATAGTCATGAGTTTGTAGTAATAGAAGAGTTAGTCCCCAACATGATTTTAGGACAAGACTTTTTGAGCGCCCCTGGCAGTCATCAATTTTATGTTGCGCAGCCTTTGCAGAATTTGACAATTATAACAAGGTATAATTTATTAGCCTCAAAATGTTACATTTAAGCACGGTATTTCTATAATACTGAATATTTCATACTCTAGCACCGTAGTGTATCAGTACTAGTCTAGCCTCACTATCTCGACCTCTGGCACTCGTCGACACCTCCTTTGTTACGGCGAAGTGACACGCATATCTCTCCATGAAGATTTTATGAGCTTCGTAGAGAAGAATTTAAATTTTAATAAAATTCTGAATCTCATTCTATGTCACATTGTGAGTGCATAAGAGACAGTAGCAATGTATTTCAACCAAATGAGAATAAATTTTGTTTTTATTATTAGCGTATAAAATCTTCTTTTAGTTTAAATTTTAAGATTTCGCGATACTCATCAATGTAAAAGGAGAATGGGCAAAAATATATGGAAGCTGGTCTACCCCTCCTCTAGCAATAAGTGATATATCACTAGCAAGGGCACTTCGTGTGAAACATTTGGAGTATGACAACTCATGTCAATCAGTAAAATTTTCGGAGTTGTTGAAAAGTTGTTGTAAATGGCGGTCTAATCTAAATACTACATTTAAATATGCCAAATGGTTTCAAAATAACCTGTATAGTGTATTGATGAGGATGAAAAATAAAAACAACAATTTTATTCTGAATCTGATAAACTTTCTTCAGATTCGTCTGTTACATTTATTATAAATTGCTCTACTACGTCATCAATCAGGTGATCGAGTTTGCACATTTTATCCTCCTCCAAAAATGTTGTGAACTTCTTTGGTGTTGCAAGTTCATTTTTTATTTTGCACGAGAAAAACTAATTTCCTTTAAACAAAATGTATGTTGCAGCTTTTTACAAATTTATCTGAGTCATTATGTTTGGTTGTTAATGAAGTTTTATAACAGAGATGAAAATAAATTTTAACAATCTTTTTTCGCAATAATCGTAATCTTTAAAATTGCACTAATTTTTCTATAACGGCCCTACCTTTGTTTACAACTTTGGCATGAAATTAAAAATTCAGGTTTAGCAATAACTGATATGTCATTAGCAAGGTAAGTTTAAGTGGAACATTTGATAGTATGGCAGCTCATGTCAATCGTTAGTAATTTCGGAGTTATATCACGTTCCGAAACGTGCTGAAATTGATTATAGCCCTTGTAATCGCGTTCCGAATTACCATCAGCAAGCAAAACTCATACGTTTTTTTTCTTTTGTTATCGCTGACAGCGCTGATGGTCTGATTCGGAATGCGCCCATAATCTGTGTAGATTTATTATTTATACTTTCAAACAATTTCGCGGGAATTCACAATTCTGTGCAACTTGTACTGTAATTCTACAACTTTACTTTCTACAAGTTTTATATCAGAAATGGATCCAGATATAATAAAACTTATCACGGCTGTGCAAAGGCATGAGTTTCTACTGGACCCAGAGAAGCTGCGCAACACTAAAAAGAAATTTATTAAAAATGCGTGGAAAACCATTTCCAATGAGACAGGCATACAAGGTACCTAATCTACAAATTATTTTATTACAATTTTTTTGTAAAATAAAATAGCGACATGTTTACATAATATATTATTTATTCTTCAATGAAGCTTTTACCACAGTTTGTACATAAGTAACAATTTAAATAAGTTTTCACCATACTAACCACTCTTATCCTTTGCAGTGGCCGTTTGTAAAAATAATTGGGAAATACTAACGAAGCTTTTCTCTCATTCTACAACACCAAATCTATTGGAAAACATTAACCCTATCTCCGAAGACTCAGTTCCAACAGAAGAGCCCCCAGATATCCCAGCTGAACTTCATTCAACAGAGGAGCCAGAAGATATCCCAGCTGATCTTCTTATGATATACTTTTTACTACCTCCCCCCGTAGATCCAGTTACATCATATTTCGCCACCTATAGGCGATATATCACCAGCTCTTTGGACAAATTTCCCTCATATAATCAAATTCATCTTCACACCCTGCTAACATTTTGAGCAGTGCTGAATTAAATTTCAGCACTAATAACACCACTCCTATTTTTTCTAACTCATCCATACCTCCACTCTTGATAAAAACCAAGGAGAATAAAAGCGTCCTCCAAACTGACGAACCTTTTTCGGCCGTTTTTATGGAAACATTTTTCCCATTTGATAATTTGTAACTAATATTTTTTCTAGAAGTTCTTGTTTCTTATGGTTTCTACTTAAGTCTAAGTTTAAATTGATTAATAAATAAAATCATGGTTGGCTTTGTAACAAATTGAACTGTTACTCAACATTTTCTTATGATTATCTTATATGTTAAATTTTAAGTTAATTAATAAATCATCTCATGTTTGGCATGTGACCTTGCTAATGACATACCACTCATTGCTAGAGGCGGACTTCACACTCGTAAAAATGGATGTAAAAAATATAAAGTGATATAACTCCGAAATCACTAACGATTGACATGAGTTGTCATACTATCAAATGTTTTACGTAAGGTGACTCTGCTAATGACATGCCACTCATTGCTAGAGGCGGACTTCACACTCGTAAAAATGGATGTAAAATACATAAAGTGATATAACTCCGAAATCACTAACGATTGACATGAGTTGTCATACTATCAAATGTTTTACGTAAGGTGACCTTGCTAATGACATACCGCTCATTGCTAGAGGCGGACTTTTACACTCGTAAAAATGGATGTAAACTCCGAAATCACTAACGATTGACATGAGTTGTCATACTATCAAATGTTTTACGTAAGGTGACCTTGCTAATGACATACCACTCATTGCTAGAGGCGGACTTCACACTCGTAAAAATGGATGTAAAAAATGTAAAGTGATATAACTCCGAATCACTAACGATTGACATGAGCTGTCATACTATCAAATGTTTTACGTAAGGTGACTTTGCTAATGATATGCCACTCATTGCTAGAGGCAGACTTCACACTCGTAAAAATGGATGTCAAAAATGAAAGTGGATATAACTCAGAAATCACTGACGATTGACATGAGCTGTCATACTAACAAATGTTTCACTTAAGGTGACCTTGCTTGCTAGAGGCGGACTTCACACTCGTAAAAATGGATGTAAAAAATGTAAAGTGATATAACTCCGAATCACTAACGATTGACATGAGCTGTCATACTATCAAATGTTCCACGTAAGGTGACCTTGTTAATGCCATATCATACATTACTATAGGCCCAGTTTGTCAAAATCGAGGACAAATAAATCTACTAAGGTCATAACAAACACTAAAACAATTCTACACCATCTCAACCAGATTATTTGTCACTTAGCATCAATGAATCGCATTGTAAATAACAAAATATATCTATGTAACGTCTACAAATGAGTAAAATATGTAATTGATTTACTGATATTGTCATCATTATTTAACAGTCAAATTAGCACTAAACTATGGTGGACCTATACTAGACATGAATGAATGAATCGTTTATTAACTTAAGAGCGTTATAATAAAATAAAAACCATTTACAATTTCAAAAGACTACTTAGTCATTAAATCTTTATTAACTAACAAAGAGAAAAAAACCTAAAACATAGCTTTTAATTAAACAATTTTAGAACCGAGCGACTCAAACGTAATTAACATAAACAAATAAACACTTGTAACTTTCTCTACGAAAAATGCTAATGTCATTCATTTGGACATTCGAAGTAAGGGAAGATGCGTTTTTTACGCAAATTTCGAAATCTGTGTTAATTCTTTGAGTGCCTAATTTATTTATTCGTTGGAAGAATGCTTAGAGACAGCTAAAGAAACAGCCCGGCTTACATAAGTATGGCTAGGTACTGAAGTGCACTTTACATTGTATAATAGGAAATATGCTTAAAAAATATAGTTTTTTTAATAGTTCGTCTGAATGTATACAAAAATAGAATACTGACAGTCAAAACCTAAAGAATCGTAAATGATGGAAAAACAAACTAGATACAACAGTATTAAACAAATTTATCTTTCCCTCTTCATCATCATCAACGGCCCGTTACAGTCCACTGCTGGACTATGAGCTTCCTACACGAAAACAAAATTTTCTATGGTGGATGTGTGGCCCGCGTGTAATATTATGACGTCACATTACACATCGGACCTTTCTGTCTAACCATCAACTTTTGAAGCCTTATAACTTTGCTTCTGAGCAAGATATTTGAAAAAATATTTGTGTTTTTCTGTTTTTCAATTTATGGTTTTTCAAGTGCATTTTCCCTATTTTGTCTGCTGGTATTCGGCAAAGGTAGTGGGGATACTCCCCCTCATAGAGGTGACAAGTATAAAAGATGACGATGATCACATTCTTCAAATATAGAACACATCACTAAACCTTTTAAGCTCTTACTAGTATTAAATATTTACATGCTATTACGTAGATAGTTAAACCGGAGTAATTTCTCCTTCAACGTTCTTGGTAATTGTTTTAAGCCGCCCGCGCCGCCGAACACGAGAATGTTTGGTTACCAAATAATCGAAAATTGCCTCCGTGGCCAAGTGGTAGAGCTCACGTTACGGAAGTTTTGGGTTCGAATTCCGGCGGAGACACTGCTATAAAAACCGGGTCTGTCCTCACAGGGTACAACTTGTTAATTTCTATAAAAAAAAATATAGGTATCCTTAAAATTGAGGTATCCTTATAAAGGTATGAAATTCAAGATAAGACAGAGGTAAATAAAGCGTTTTACAAATTAATAGACATTGGATTCAGATTGTATGAAAAGACAATTTTTTTTTGGGATTTTTTGGTACTTCTTTAACGTATAATTCAAAATTTTGTTCATAAACTTCACGAGTAATAAAGTAAATAAAAGTTAAGTACGTAATTAAATAAAGTATCCAAACACATTTTTGTGCGTAAAAGTTTAGTTCACCGAATATTCGAGCAAGGTTCAGAGATAAAAAGAAACACAAAACACAAGATTTCAACAAGAGAAACCAACGGAACGAAAGGAAAATAAATTTCTATTGACAGAAATGTACCACGGCGCCGATTGACAAATACGAATCGATAAACAACTTACTTTACGAGTTTTTTACTCACGGATCTGAAGCTTAGCGAATAACAGTAAATAATTTACGTACAATTACGTATTTTTACAGGTTCAAAATGTGTTCTGTGAATCGGTTTAGGATTTGTCAGTTCAGATAAATACCTATCATCTGAAATTATCCCCGTGATTTCAGCAAGTTGGTACTTAAAAAAATACTTTGATATTTGTGTCATTACTTTTTTTTTTAAACGTCTTGCCGATTGGTGGATACTCGTACAAGTAATTTAGTGAACAGTTTTCTTGTTGTCGAATACGAAGCGCTTTTGCTATCATACGAAAGAAAAAAAAAACACTTTATTTAATTTCCTGCGAACTCCAAACGTTTTTTCATTACTTATGTCCGTAGAGATTTATTTCCGACAGTATGGTAATAACTACGTAAAAAGTCACTTAGTTACTACCATATACCACAGTTGGCTAATAATGAGTCTAATCGTTAGCACCTGTGTGCCTCGCAGCTTTCGCAGCGCGTCCCTTCCACGCTGAATCCAATTCCGGAACTTAATCATAAAAGTTTGTGAATAAACAATAGCTCCGCGACGAACGGTTGTTGCTCGCGTTTGGTATTCGGCGATCTGATGATCGGGCGAACGAATATCAAAGGGTTCGTTTGTACCCCCTGCTGTATTCATTAATCTTTATAATAGACATTGTTTTACTAGTTTTGTGTTGAAATTCTCGGAATTGACAAACGTTTTGACAAAAAACGTACCAGGCATCAAGTAATATTTTTGTTAAAAAATACCGCCCAATGTTAAGTAAATAAACCTCACTGTTTAATAAAGGAATAATTGTCAGCTAAGGAAAAACTGATTTTCAGCAAATTACGTACAATATTCGAAATATCAACCTGGAGCGGCCAAAGTTTGAAGTTACTGGAAAGATCCATCCAGTGACCTTTACGGAAGATCTATAAATCGAAAAATTAAAAGCACGCTGTAACGTGCCAAGCGGTTGCCCATTGTGGTGACGTCATGATTTCATAGAAAACAAGCAAAAACGAATTTCGGCGCTGTCACTATGCCCTCCATGGTGTAGTTGGTAAGCACGTTGGCTGCGTATAGGCCGAAGGTCGTAGGTTCAAGTCCCGCCGGAAGGTTTACGTTTTTGGTTGTTTGCTATGAATCTAAAATATTTAAATTAAATAGGGCTGGTCTGAAAATCAGCGCTGTAGTCCCGGCCGCAGCGCACGCTAAGACTTAGCCCTGTTTGACATCGCACCACAACACAATCCTACTCGGGTCACTAATAGGGTGTATATTCCAGAGAGAGATAAATTAATCGGAGTTAATCATGGAATGTTTAAAAAGTGATGCGCAAGATAGAGTGTACCTATATAGCTATCAAAATGGTGTAAACTAGAGGAATTTGAAGTCGACTTTTTGCAACATATTAGAAAGAGAAAGAGCCAAATGAGTTGCGTCAACGGAATTTGGAACAAACGGGACATTCCCTTCCATACTCATCTAGTTTTTGAAATTGACTGGATGAACACAGAAATTCAATCATAAGTTCACTGAGAAACAGCTGTTAGTATTCGACGTATTTCGTCATTTCCAAGATATGTTCAACAAGTTTGAGGCAACGGAATTTCTTCGGATCATGGAAGATATACAAGAACTTCACGCCTTTATTCTAAGCCTGAACGAGTGCGGCCTACAAAAAGAAGAAAAAGAACTTTCGACAAGGATATTAAAACTGGAAAAAAAACAACAGAAAAATGTCTTCAATGTCCAGTTTTAATATACGACAATCTGTCTAAATATTAAATTTTCTAGTGAAGACATTTACACAGATTGTCGTCATTAAGACATTTTTCTGATTATCACGTTGTGTAATCGATCGTAATAATTACAGACCAAATTAAATAATTATGTAACTCAAAATTAAATAAGCATTATTATGCATAATGGCGGCATGGCAAATGTAAAATGCCTTAAAAAAGTTGAAAGGCGATGGCAGGCGTATGTCTGCAGAGTAACTTTATAAATCACAAGAAAAATGCCCGATTCCATATATTTTGAAAACCAATATGGAAACTTTATAGGTAGGTAATAAAATTAAAAATTAAATTTTGGATGATCAAAATAAGATTTAGTGAAGAAGAACACACGATTAAAAAATCCACATGCGTCACATCTTTTAATCACAGCCGCGTTAGGTATTAGTGTTTACAAAAATCATACAATATTTTAAGAGCATTAACAAATAAAGAAGTACCGGCTATCATAAAAGCAATTACGTTATAATTCATTCAATATAATTATAATTCATTCTTGACAACTTTCCATTTCTATGAAATTTTAAGTCTATTGAGTTAAATATATCATATTATCAAACATTTGCATAAATATGGGACATCTGAAAAACGTTGAAATATACGACGTGCGATTAAATATGATTGACCTCATTTAAAATTAATGCACGACTGTCACCGAATTGTAATCTCCACGCTGCTGGCTGACGCTTTCAATTAAATTCTTTTGTTGTTATTATAACAATCAATTTTGAGCTTTATAAAAAAAACTGTGGTTCGGAAGGCATGCTGTTGGTCCCGACTACTATCTTTGGAAATGGTCGTTACATGAGTCACGTCGTCGGAAAAAAGCCATTAATAAAACCTATTCAACAGTTGACTATCTCAATCGTGCAATGCAAGGTAATTTTTTGCTTAGAATTTTGTATAATATTAGTGACTTAGCTTACTGAGTAAATTACATAAATAAATATAAATTTATATTGAAAATTTCTTTTTGGTATAATAGAATAAAAATTAGGAATAGTTAACTTTCCTTTGAATTTGGCAATATTTAACTATCAGTTGCTCTATTATGCATGACGGTCTGCGTCTCCAATACCGCTCTGACGTCACAGTTCCAACTTCACTTAATCGCTAAAAAGATTTATTCGTACTGTACACAGGCGTTTTGTTGGTGCACGCGAAGCTGATATGCAAATGAAGATTTAACGAGTCGCGCGCGCTGCATATTGATGACGTCATTCAGATACTTATTTATTTATAGTTTCGCACTTATACCACTTTTATTCGCAATTCCAGAAAAGTTATGAAAAGCATATAAATTACTCGCGTAATCATTTCGAGATTTTATGTTTTAATTAATGCTGGACTTTTTGAGCTTATTGTAAATGTAATTAAGTAGGCGACAAAGTAAATTTTAATTATTTGGTTGGGGTTGTTTTAACTCAGTAAGACTGATAATATTGTAACAATATATTGTAGTTTCGCAGTATAATTTCCACAGGAACCGGAGTGTGCAGAGTGTTTCAAAAATATTCTTCGGATGAAAATATTCATAGTAACTTGTTCAGACCGCCTGGTTTGGTATGAAAGGGCCGACTTTCTTGTCGTCTGACTGTCTATGTTACCGGGTAAAGTTGTTCAGTTACGTGGACTTAACTTCTCTTCCCTTCCGCCGTGTGGTGACGGCAGGCAGAGTAGAATACATTTGTCACCAACCCCTACTCTTCCCGTGGGAGTCGTAAGAGGCGACTTAGGGACTACACATTGAACAGGGAACAGGCAGCAGCGCTTTCTGATACAGTAACCTTTTAATCTGCGATCTCCAACCCGCCTGCCAAGCGTGGAGATTATGGCAAAACCCTCCACTTAACTGGAGGAGGCTCATAGTCCAGCAGTGGACTGTAACGGGCCGTTGATTTGATTTTTGAAATTCCCTTTTGCGCTTTACTGGTATTTTTCTTCTGTCTTCACTTTTTTTTACGGTGACTGCATCTTCACCGCGTCCTCTAGTAGTCCAAATATGGAAAGGACTAACTTAGAAAATCTATAGAGATTTAAGTATTCTGCTCGTGATATAGCAGATATGGTATAGCAGAAACGGAATAACCGAGCTGCCATTAGCACACACCACTGGCTGTGATATGACAGTACATCTCTATCGAACCAAACGTACAGCACATTAAGTCGCGGAGACAGTCAAATGCGAAGCGAATTTGAATAAGCTATACCAAATGAGCTATTACATGTTGTCATGGTAATCGAATGTGTGGGGTAAGATAAGAAATAAAATTGGAAACTCAAAGACAGGAATTTAATTCAGGAAAGGTTAAACTACGTGATTTTATTTTTTCGAGCACGGTTTTGTATTTTTACCGCGGAAAAGAATATTATTCTTGCAGTGTTGTTATAACTAGCTCATATACGCTTACATATAACGTCTCAATCGAGGTGTTATCTTATGGGTAGTTTCCGAGAGAAGCGTTCTTTGCGCCATATCCATGTCTTAGGTATTTTTCTCATCACTGATAAAAACTCAAACTTCAATTGTTCAGTTTTAGTTTTAAGAAAAACGATAATCTTTTTATTCTTACAACGGATTTGACTAAATGGATCTGACGGTCACATCTATCCACGGACTTAAAACCTACAAGTTCACGGCACTTAATTTTATTATAAAGGTAATTATTTGCTAGCACAAAGTATTAAGGTCATATCGTCAGTCTTGATGGAACGTTTTACGTGACGACGAAGTTTACATTGACTTCAAACTAGGTATATGAAGAATATTCCAACAAGTTTCGTTCAAGTGAGAAACTGACACGTTTATTTTAACTTTTACTCGAAACAGTAAAGTAGGTTTCGTGGAGTGCAACCGACTGTACTTCTCAACAAAAATATGAAGACATGTGAAGTAAAGTGACAATAATAAAAGGACTCGCCTAATGGTCAGTCTCAAATATGCTCTTAAATTAAATAAGTTACCAGCTACGCGTAAATCTTTTTGGCGGACGAGTGTAGTTAGAACTGCAACTTCAGGGCGTAGTACACGTATGGTGATTTCGCCTCTGGTTGAAACTCCAACTACGCGTAAATCTTTTTGACGAATGAGAGAAGTTGGAACTGCAATAAATAAAAAGATTAACGTGTACTGTACTGTACCTACACATTTGATAAGCTGGGAACATGACAAATGGCGAGGGATCACGCTCAGCCGTTTCTAAAAAAACTTTAAAAAAAAATACTATTTGATACCCCCGTGACGTGACGCGAACAATTTGTCACAACTTTTACCAAATCTGTAGGCTGGCGTTTTAAAATCCCGGCCAAGTGCGAGTCTGACCCGCACACTGAGGGTTACGTAACTTAAAAGAACACGTCATCGTGTTAAATTACTTTTCAATACACCTTGCTCGAAAATTTAACTTACGAAGGCAGTAAACTGTGCGGTAAATACGTTTTACCGCACTAGTGCGATTTTATTACAATTTTTTTTTAATTCCTGCGGTCTTCATAATTATTATTCAGCCAGGATTATTTTGACACTTAAAATATTTAAATCGATTCATACAAAGAGAAAAGTATTTTATGTTTTTTTATTTCAACAAATTGTATCAAAAATATTATCAGCCAGTAATATTTTAATTATAAAAATAAAATTATCTCGATTTAACAAAGAATCAATTCGTAGAGGCTGAATGTCCGCCAGAGCCTTTTCTCCGTAATAATGCTTATAATAAAAAAGAAACATAATATCGATTTGTGGTTGGCGCCAATTTTGTGAAATTTTCATTTAATTGTTTTACATTGAATGTTGTTTTATGAGTGATTAAGTGTTGATATTTAGTGTTTTCTCACAAGTGTATTGAAAAACATCGTACAACACACGGATCTTAGGTTTTATAACAAACTCGTGACATTATAAACCTTCGCCTGCGGCTCGGGCTTACAAAAGTCACCTCGTTTGTATGAAGCCACCTACGATCCTTGTATCGTAATGTACTATTATAGGGTCGTGCTGCATTTGCAAAGAATCATATTTTATTTATTTATTGTTTTATTTGGCGTGTGGCGTCATTATCATCTTGATATTGTTGCACTATAAGGTCGCATTTGCGAAATAAACCATTTTCAAGATTCCTATATTTAATTTGCCTTGCTTCTTGCCAAATTTCATTATTTTAAGTAAACTGGGAGTCCCCTATAAATATTGTTTTACATTGCGCATATGTATTTAAACATGACTTTAAATTATTATTTATTTAAAACGGAAAAAAATAATAACAATAATTAAAAAAGAAATATTATTACGACTATGACTTTTGATATGACTTTATAAATGGCTGTATGGTCGTATCATTACGTTGTCTTAGAAACTCATTTTTTTAGAGATAGCAGCAATTGCTGCTAATTTCATCTTGATATTCCTATCAAGATGAAATTAGCAGCAATTTTACTACGAACTACTTCCACTAGTTCCTGAAAAAAAAATAGTCTTGCCTTGACTGATGATACAGAACCTTAAAAATAAAACAAATCTCCATTGAATCTATCACTATGGTAACACGTATTTGTACAGTAGCGAGCGCTTACAGAGAGTATTAGAGAGTAATGTAAATGTATGCGCTGGCGGCGAGTTTGCTGGCGATTGCTTTAATTGTGCCGATCCACACAAAACGCCGCTCAGCGCTAAATGAAGAGACATTTGCTACTCAACTTTGTCTCCAACATTCAAAAGTAATAAGTCTAGATACTTGAAATGGGTAATTAGTTACTTGAAGCATAACGATTTTTCAATGGTCAATAAGGGTGCCGTAGATTCCTTATTCAGATGCTGGAATAGTCGATACGTCAAAAAACTAAAGGTGTTCGTTCGCGAATCATCAGAGCTATGTTGACCGAATCAAATACGATTATTTAACTCGGCATACCAATAACCGATTGCGTGGTATATTCATTAGTGTGACGTATCAATAAATTAATCAATCAATCAGCCTATTGCAGTCCACTGCTGGACGTAGGCCCCCCCAAGGGCACGCCAAAGCGCACGATCACCCACTTTTCTCATCCAGCCACCACCAGCGACCTTCCTCAGGTCATCAGTCTACCTGTCACAGTAAAGTATATATATTGTACGATATTTCAGGAATGTTTGACGCGAATGACGTCGGTGCATACAACATCATCAGCTCTGAGTTTCCATCCAAAATCTCTCTAATTTTAGCAAGTTGTTTATTTTTCTCTCTTTTGTTTCCTGTTCTATTTCTTCGTTTTATATCAATAAAGAAATTGTATTTTATTTCACCGATTTGTCTACAAGTCATGATTAAAAAAGCTACCAAGAATAGGTACTTGAATACCAAAATGTAGTTCAGTTGTTTCACCTAAAAATTCTTTGTTGAATGTATTTCTACGAAAGAATAACTTCCTTTTCCTTCCTTTCTCACACTGTATTGTACGTAAAGATAAGTTAACCACTGAGAACTAGGTAGTTTCTACTTCGGCCGGTGGTATTATAAAGTTAAATTTAACACTGCTCCTTCCGGGCCCAGTTGATAATTAACCTTAGTTATGACGTTAGTGAACCAAACTATGGTAGTCAAGCTAAAATTTTACACAATAGGTAAGTACTTCCCAAAAATTATTAAGTATCACACTGATATTATAGATGTGAAAATATATTTGGATGTTTAGATGTTTGGTAACGTTTGTTCCGCCTTCATGAAAGAACTCAACGGATTTGGATGAAATTTTAAATGGAGATAATTTGTAGCCTGGATGTTAATCCAGGCTTTTGTGTTAACATAGGATTCTTTTTACAGGAAAATATACTATTCTCACGGGAAAATCTTACACCACGCGAGCGTAGCCACAATAATTAGTTTGTGCATGTGGATTTGCTATATTTTTTGTTATGGATATTATCTTAAATAAATTATTTGTATCTATTTTAATTATATTTCTTCTTAATTCAATAAGAATTTCTTGAGAATAATTTCAACAAAAGTCTCATTCATCAAGCCTGTCAAATAAGGTACGAATACCATTGTTTGTAAAACAACAAAACAACTTGTTTTTTTTTGTTATGGATATTATCTTAAATAAATTATTTGTATCTATTTTAATATATTTCTTCTTAATTTAATAAGAATTTCTTGAGAATAATTTCAACCAAAGTCTCATTCATCAAGACTGTCAAAAAAGGTACGAATACCATTGTTTGTAAAACAACAAAAACAACTTGTGTTTTTTCCGTCTAGTTTATCTGAAAAGCTTTATAATAACAAATTGCTTTTTCGGAGTCGCAAATGAAAATCCCAAGGAACATGTCTGCTGATGAAACCCTTTGTTCTTATCTCTCTCACTGTTTCTCATATTCCGAGGAAAGTTTCTATTTGCTATTCTACGCGTGTATTTTTGATACTAAACGACATGTTTGTAATAAGCTCAGACATATTAAGCAATAGAATAAGGTATAACAGAGTGCTTTGAACCGCAATGCTGCGACCTACACTGGCGAGCAAGAAAAACGATCCACTTAGCTGAGGTCATTCGCTCAATGTCAACTTCAGGGAACAGTAAAAAGTTCGATTGTCTTTTCACTTTGTCTTTGAACCTAATTATCCAAGCTCCCAATGTAATAAAGTAAATGTAATGTGTATGTAATGTAATTTAATGAAGTAAATTTATTATTGTTCATAATTAATAAAAACTAAAATCTACCAAACTCCCGAGTGCCACTATTAAAACCGGATAGGTATTTTTTTATTTGTAATTTGTATAGAACAGGATTGCTTGTGTGACGTTAAAAATTCTGTGACATAACTTTTATGTACAACAGAATGTCCGGACCACTAAACTAAAACTGTTTTAGTGGTTTACACATCATGACGAGACAACATACAACCAAGGTTTCATCTTTTATAATAATAATAATAACAAATTCTTTATTTCAAGTTACTTAGACTCATGTTGCAAACTTATCCTAATGTTAGTGACGGATTTATTGTAATAAAAATATATTTATTTAATTTAATACTCCTGGAGCATGTTGTCCACAGCAGTGTCGCATGTAGGGACAGTCAAGCCTGTCACCACCTATCATTCTGTTAGGTATGTGTTCATACCTATGCGTCTCAGCCTCGTTGGTTATTGCTGGCTGTAAATACTTTTAGAATCGTTGGGTTTATTTGAATTTAGAAGAAGAAAATATTCTTTGATGGACAAGAGCTGATTCTATCGTAGAGATTCTATCGTAGACCGTCTATGTAAAAACTGATGTGATCAAATAAATCACTTGAATCTCTTGAATCTAATTGTTTCTTTAATAATACCGCCTCCACCTTTTCCTCACATTGCTAGGGCGTAGTTGGAACGTTTTTGCGGTGTAATAATTTCGTAAAAAAACTAGCTAGAACACATAAGATCCCAAACACGAAACTGATTTGATTACTTGATTTTACTCATTATGTATTAAATTTCATATAGTATGAATGAACATAAAAAACGTAGTGTGGGACGCCCCCCTGTCAGGTGGACTGATGACCTGAGGAAGGTCGCTGTTGGTGGTGGCTGGATGAGGAAAACGGGTGATCGTGCGCTTTGGCGTGCCCCTAACTTTTGCACCGAAATGTAATCTTTTGCATCAGATTTTGGTTAAACTTTTCTCAAAATGTACTCTTTTGATTTAATGCTTATCAAATTAAGGTGCATGAAATATCCCTAATAGAGACTGGAGGGAGACATTACTTAGTAATGAGTTATACTGGCTTTGACATCTAATGCAAACAAAATTAATGAGCTTTAGTAACGTTTCTAAGAAATGTTTATTAGAACCAGTCTGGAAAAGTCTATATGACTGTCAGTTTCACTTTCGCGGCTTAACTACAAAACCAATATTGATATTTGGTAAAAATACATTGGCGCCTAAAGATGGACATTTTAGATTACTCTACGCCGTGAGAATAATTTAGTATTATAATACTTATGATACAATACCATACAAATATACTTTATTGACATTAAGAAAAACAATATATGTTTTAAGATTTTCACAATTTGCGGGTTTATTACGTGACGAGTGGACAGCTCCTCGCCACACCGGTCTACTCGTGACCATGGAGCGTGTAACCGTTCCGAAATATCGAGGTAACAATATTAAATATAACCGTGGTAACAAACCCGCAAATTGTGAAAATGTTAGTGTTAAGAAAAACATACAGAACAAAATACAATTTTAATTAAGAAGCAGGCTTACTATGAGCTTTAAAGAAACCATCCAAGTTCCGAGCAGTTCAAATGCAGGCCTGAAACTGAATGGTTTAGAATCGTACCATGACGTCTTATAAGGTGAACGACTATTGCCTTGTTTCACTCTAAGATGAACAGTTCAGCTTGTCTATGGCCTGCTCAAATGTTATTAACTCGCGTTCGGAAACTTGCTTCTAAGCAAAGTTTAACTTTACCTGTTTTTTTAAATGCATGTTTACATGAAATTTACTGGAATAAGTAGGACGAAATCGAAAATAAACGCAACAAAATCATTAAACCATAAGCTAAAATTGCAAAAACATATCTTTTCAATATTAATGATTGGAATGATTATTTTATAAACGAAAGAAAATCTGAAATAAAGTTATGATTATGAACGCGCTTCGCAGAAGTGGCAAGTTTGAAAATCTTTATATTTTTTTGGTTTTCGAGACTTAAGTGTTTATTAAGTGCTGTGCTTGGGTTCGAGTAAGATTGTGTTTTCAGTGTTCTCGTAATAATATCTGACGATGTCGTAAGTAATATTTAGGTACCTACTGTGTTAAAGGAAATCAGTAATTTTCAAACTTTACAAATATTTTTGATTTAATGTAATTTTCAGTGAAAACCAAAGTAGACGGCGCGTCACGTATACCCAACTACTTCATCTGTGGGAGTTTTTAAACAACCACAGAGAAATAGCAACTGGGTACAATAACTCTGCTCAGGCCCGGGATCATTCGAAGCGAATGTGGGAACGGGCAGCTTCAATTTTAAATTCCACTGGTGAAGGTGCTGTTAAGACAGGGCCAGAATGGTCAAAAGTATGCTACAATTACTTTACCTACTTTAGTGTGCAGTTTTTTAGGTAGTTTTATTGTTACATTGTTTTTTTTTTTTCACTACTGGGTAGATTACAAATCAAAACTAAAGCGCAAGAATAGTGATATAAATCTATCCAGTAGACGGACTGGTGGTGGTCCTTCTAGTGATATGGAACTGTCTGAGATTGAGAGACAGTTCCTTACCATTTTAGGAGAAGATTTTGGCCTTGGGTTGCCTGGCATACAAGTCAACCCATTCCCGACGCAGGTAATCTTACGTACAAATTTAATTTATTACAATACTACTACTTTATATTTACTGTTTTATAATTGCAGATTTTATTTATTTTGTGTTTTTTTAAGGATGTGACTGACTCAGACAACAGGTCAAGTACTTCAAATACAGACCAAGTAATTCAATCCTCTGCTGATGAGGATGGCCTATATTTAAATGTGAATTTCAGTGAAAATGTAAGATACGAGGGCTGCTATTTATGTATCCGGAATAACAAAAAATAACAAACATCTATAACCAAATATACTTTTATTGCTTTTCAAAATATTCCCCGTGATGATCGATGCATTTTTTTATATGTTGAAACCAACTTATTTAAATCCATAGCTCGTTTAGGGTTTGTCCTCATTATCGGTTCAAGCTCATCACATAGATCACGAACCAATCTGGTGACAACCTAAAAAAAATAACTGGACATCAGGATGATAGGTAGATAATTATGTAAACTATTGTCCTGGTTGTGGTAAAATAAATGGTTTAATATATCAATTAATCTTACCTATACTCCCTTATAAATTCATCATCTTCCAATTCAAATGGATTGTTGGTTTCTCTAGTGAGAAGCCGTTTCCTTTTTCTTTCATTACGGTATTCGCTTTCCAAAAATTCAAATATTTCATACTCGTCACACATCTGCAAAAAGTTACACAAAAAAATGTAAGTAAGTATCCTTGACAATAGTTATCTACTAATATTTCATAAAAGTTCCAAATACTATAGCCACACACAACACCACCCACTTGAAATATCCACTTGAAATTCCACAAACCTTTGACGTTCGACGACAGATAGAAAGCCACTCACTTATAACACTCACTCAGAACAAATAATCGTGAGGTGAGATAAAAGTCCACGAAAATAACTCGAAATCACAATATTTTGCAGAACAATCGTAAAACAATCTTGAAAAAGCTACTCTATAACCAGCTTTTTAGCTATCGCTTTATTTGACATTTCAGATGCTCATTACGCGTTTCGGCGCTGTCAAACTTGGTGTCATGGTACGAAAAGTTCATACAAAAAAAAAGGTGAACGGTTTTCAAACGTCACATTAAACAGGCCTGTAGCAGGCCTGCTAAACAGAGGTGATAGTATGAAAAAGCAAGACAGTTCAATTTAGGTCCTACTATAAGAGCTCATAGTAAGCCTCTAGGTATAGAACAGGCTTGCTTGTGTGACGTTAAATATTCTGTGACATAACTTTTATGTAGAACAGAATGTCAGGACCACTAAACTAAAACTGTTTTAGTGGTTTACACATCATGACGAGACAACATACAACCAAAGTTTCATCTTTTATAATAATAATAATAACAAATTCTTTATTTCAAGTTACTTAGACTCATGTTGCAAACTTATCCTAATGTTAGTGACGGATTTATTGTAATAAAAATATATTTATTTAATTTAATACTCCTGGAGCATGTTGTCCACAGCAGTGTCGCATGTAGGGACAGTCAAGCCTGTCACCACCTATCATTCTGTTAGGTATGTGTTCATACCTATGCGTCTCAGCCTCGTTGGTTATTGCTGGCTGTAAATACTTTTAGAATCGTTGGGTTTATTTGAATTTAGAAGAAGAAAATATTCTTTGATGGACAAGAGCTGATTCTATCGTAGAGATTCTATCGTAGACCGTCTATGTAAAAACTGATGTGATCAAATAAATCACTTGAATCTCTTGAATCTAATTGTTTCTTTAATAATACCGCCTCCACCTTTTCCTCACATTGCTAGGGCGTTGTTGGAACGTTTTTGCGGTGTAATAATTTCGTAAAAAAACTAGCTAGAACACACATAAGATCCCAAACACGAAACTGATTTGATTACTTGATTTTACTCATTATGTATTAAATTTCATATAGTATGAATGAACATAAAAAACGTAGTGTGGGACGCCCCCCTGTCAGGTGGACTGATGACCTGAGGAAGGTCGCTGTTGGTGGTGGCTGGATGAGGAAAACGGGTGATCGTGCGCTTTGGCGTGCCCCTAACTTTTGCACCGAAATGTAATCTTTTGCATCAGATTTTGGTTAAACTTTTCTCAAAATGTACTCTTTTGATTTAATGCTTATCAAATTAAGGTGCGTGAAATATCCCTAATAGAGACTGGAGGGAGACATTACTTAGTAATGAGTTATACTGGCTTTGACATCTAATGCAAACAAAATTAATGAGCTTTAGTAACGTTTCTAAGAAATTTTTATTAGAACCAGTCTGGAAAAGTCTATATGACTGTCAGTTTCACTTTCGCGGCTTAACTACAAAACCAATATTGATATTTGGTAAAAATACATTGGCGCCTAAAGATGGACATTTTAGACTACTCTACGCAGTGAGAAAAATTTAGTATTATAATACTTATGATACAATACCATACAAATATACTTTATTGACATTAAGAAAAACAATATATGTTTTAAGATTTTCACAATTTGCGGGTTTATTACGTGACGAGTGGACAGCTCCTCGCCACACCGGTCTACTCGTGACCATGGAGCGTGTAACCGTTCCGAAATATCGAGGTAACAAACTCGCAAATTGTGAAAATGTTAGTGTTAAGAAAAACATACAGAACAAAATACAATTTTAATTAAGAAGATCAACCGGCAACAATGGTAGCAATCTCTTGAAGGCAACCAAGCAAGAAGGCAATCAAGGCTGGGCCGCTGCCTCCCATCCGGGAGACGCGGGGTCGATCCGCACCACGTACCAATGTGTTTTTGAATTTCAAATTCATAATGTACGTTTATTCGACGCTCTTACGGTGGAGGAAAGAATTTCAAAGGTTGTGTGTGAAGTCGACCAACCTGCACTGGGCCAGCGTAAGAAATAATTTATAACTGTTGGTTCTCCTGTTAAATAAAAAAATATCAACTGTTTCTTCATGTTCACTGTGTTAGTTGTAAGATCAACAACCAACCTCAAATGTCAACTGCTGAATAGACAAAATACGACAAAGTAGGTAAAGCGGCGCGGGGTCCTAGATGAATAGTAGATTCTACTACTCATACTAAGTCATACTAAGCAATAGATGAAATGTTTATAACAAAATGTTTCCGAGTACATTATCTCTGTAATTCATATCCCATTCTCTAGGTCGCGTACAGAACGGTGCGACAGCTGACGAAGCTAATATTGCGGTCCCATTTTTTGTCGTTTGCGAGTTCATGTTTCTCGGTATTTTGACAAAGCAGTTGTATCTGGAATAAGGATCTTAAACGATGCCTAAACTTTTAATATCAGTGGTATTTTCAAAATCTCGCTTATGATACTCATAGATATAGCTAAGTGGAAACATACACAGACATAACACCTTAACCAACCAAATGGGAAAATGTGATTTTTACTAATTTTCCGACCGCAAATCGAATTGAGAAGGCACATTCCTGTCATCGGGTAGATTATTTTTTGTTATTAGATTTATTAATTTCAGCGGGATATGTTAATTATTATATTTTTTAGGAAAGACAAAAACGTAAAGAGAGAAGTATGAAAGAAAACAAATATAAAAGCGAAAGGTATGAAAAATCTTTTAAAGCTAAGATTTTTAACTATTATAAATTCTTTCTACAGTATTTTTTTATAATATTCCAATACCAAATGGCATTGATTACGACAACCTTAAGGTCTTAGTCCCAAAATAACACTGTATGATTAAGTACAGAGCTTCGCAAGACGTTTGCCGAGGGCTTCATAAACTCATGTACCAAACCAATAAGAACTTCAAGACAGACGGTCTATCTTCCTTCTCTCCAGTGAGAGCTGGTGAGCATAAATTGCCATGCCAAAAAACGAGATACTTATAACATCAGAAAAATAACTATAGTTGGGTTATTATAGGATGGGTTCTGACAGCCTCAAAAATTTTCATACGACGCGTTAACAACTTTTTTTAATATTATTCAGTTAAAAACCGTAATAGCTGAAATATTAAAAAAAGTAACTTCACCTCTTATTTTATCATTAAACAGTATGTAATTTTACTTAATAAATAAATAAACGAAATAATAAATAATATTAATAAGTTTTTATATTATAACATGTTTATATACAATTTCGTATGTGTGTATAAGAGGTTCTAATTCGATCTTTGGCAGCTCTTATATAGGATGGCAATCTCCTGTCCTTTTTTATCTTTAGGAGTCGAAAAGGACGGACGAACTCAAATTAGGGGTTAGAGCGCGACATTTAGGACCGTCTATGGATCCGAAAAACTAAACATCGAGCCGAGTGGAGTGCTCTGCAGAGGCATATGCCTAACGGTGGGCGAAATAAGTGCTGGAGAGATGACGAAATCGAATCGAGAAGGTACATTCCTGTCATCAAGTAGATTATTTTTTGTTATTCAATCAATCAGCCTATTGCAGTCCACTGCTGGACGTAGGCCTCCCCAAGGGCACGCCAAAGCGCACGATCACCCGCTTTCCTCATCCAGCCGCCACCAGCGACCTTCCTCAGGTCATCAGTCCCCCTGGCTGGGGGGCGTCCCACACTACGTTTCCCGAGACGCGGTCTCCATTCGAGAACCCGTCTGCTCCAACGCTCATCGGTTCTGCGACAGACGTGACCAGCCCACTGCCACTTCAGCTTGCTACATTTCTGGACAATATCAACTACCTTGGTTCTCTGCCGGATGATTCCGTTTCGGATTTTATCCCGTAGCGAAATACCAAGCATAGATCTTTCCATAGCTCGCTGATAATATAATTTCTAGTTATTTTCCGACCGCAAATCGAATCCAGAAGGCACATTCCTGTCATCGAGTAGGTTATTTTTTGTTATTAGATTTATTTATTTTAGTGGGACATGTTAATTATTCTATTTTTGTTTGTATAAATCCGCGCATTTAATATTCTTTAATTTTTAAATACTTAATTGACCAAATTGGTATACTTTAAAATTAAATGAAAAGAAACATAGATATGTAGGTATATTTAAAATTAATCATTAAAGAAGTTTAATAAACCTTGCAGTTTAATTAAAACTCAGAGTTTCAAAGGTAGAATCTTTAATACTCGTAGTACTTTATTTTTTAGGAAAGAAAAAAAAGTAAAGAGAGAAGTATGAAAGAAAACAAATATAAAAGCGAAGGGTATAAACTATAAATTATTTCTATAGTATTTATTTATAATATTCCAATACCAAATGGCACTGATTACGTCAACCCTAAGGTCTTAGTCCCAAAATAACATTGTATGATTAAGTACAGAGCTTCACAAGACGTTTGCCGAGGGCTTCATATAAATTGCCATCTCTTCTCATTTGTGTTGCGTGTGTACCTACTGTAGTTACAGTCAGCCAAAACCGTGGTATACCATTTTTACCTAGTTAACGAAAAATTTTATAAGGTTTATACTCGGTATCTGACAGATCGATCTGCAAACGAAAATAATCTTTGTGCAAATTGGCTTTGTTTTCAATTTTTTATTTATTTATTTATTATTTCAGACGCGCGTTGCCTCGCAAAGCGATCGTCTTTTGTTCCTCTGAGTCTTTGTGGTTCTATAATTCAAGAAATCTTAGAGTGATAAACCATTTTATTGCCGACTGTACAGAGTACGTGGGATCGCGACTGTGACGTATGAAACATGTTTATTAGCTTTTAACGTGTACGACGCGAGTGCTTGATTTCAAAGCATTTTTAGGATAAATTGGTTGTAATAAGAAGCAAAAATTTTCGTTATTTACGAAACATGTACGTTACTTTAACGTTCTTAGAAGCAGAGTATCTACGTAATTGGACAGTAATTATGATCTTTTTTCAAACATTCGGATAATAAATAGCTCAGCCAATGAGACTAAAACTCACTCAAAAAATGTAATGACGAAACTAAGAGATGTAACATCCAAAAGTTAATTAACTGTTCGTTTAATTTCATTTACAAAAATATTGAAGAATAAAAAAAAGTCAACAGATTTGTGTGTAATTTCAAGTAATTTCTCGCAAATATAAGGGACTAGGAACACACACATACATCACACACACACACACACACACATTATTCATTTTTCATTCTTTTTTTTAATTTATTTTACTTTCACATTATTTAGCAGACACGCTTTACATAAAAAAATCACTCTCGTCTCTCCAAAGGGACAAGCTTTAGTTAACTTACAAGGAGCACGGTACTGAAACTACGTTTGGCAATATTTTTGCGTTTAGATTCGGCTTAAACGCACCTAACACGTTCATTACATCAAATTTAGTCAAAAGACATGCAACATCTCAAGCAGACACAAACACACGACGCAATAGTGTGAGGCGCAAACATTTGTGCTGCAGCTAGATTCGAATGGAACCTAGAAGCTTTGCACACCACCGGCTTAGTACGAGGTAACAATGAGGCTTAGGAGACAAGCCCACGGCTTAGAAGCGTAAAGCTTGCAGCAGCGGTAAGAAAGTGATTTTTTTTTAAGTATTATCAAACTATCATTTTATTGATTTAAGTTTACGAATTTGAACGTTAACATTTGATCTAAGAACACAACAATATAAGCACTTTACGAGAGTATTATTATAGAGCTAGTTTTTTACGACGGTCATAAAAATAATTATTTGGATATGTTTTTTTTTTTTCATTCTAATTCTCACAGACCTATACCCATGAGTACAAAATTTTAAACGATGCTGGAAAAATAGCTCGTGCGAACCTTCTCGGTAGGCTACGATTCATAACATAATATGGCAAATGTTCACGCATGAAACAAATTAATCCTTTAAAATTACTACTGCATTGCAATAAAATTTAATTTCAATCGGCTTAATTGGCTTGTTTTCATTGCTACTGACATCATTTTATGAAGTACGGTAACAGTTATTAGTATTGAAAACCAGTATAGTGTGATATTGTAATGTACCTACCAAATTGAAATTTAGAATGTTTAATTGAATGCCATGGACAGAAACATGACTCAGTTACATTGTAATAAAATTTTGTCATGTATGGCCTCTGGGGTTTACAAAACACCAATGGTCAACATTTTGTTTATTGAGTACGTGATTTGAAGTAGTTTTATTTTTACAAGCTTTTATTTAGTTTCACCTGTCCCGTTGTCTGTCTGTCTGTCTGTCTGTCTGTCTGTAATCAAATCTTGCAAGTTAAATTTGATCCACTTCCCAGTTTCCGATTGAGCTGAAATTTTGCATTCATGTATAAATCGGATGACAATGCAATATTATGGTACCTTGGAGCTGGTCTGATGATGGAGACGGAAGGTGGCCATAGGAACTCCTCTAATACAGAACACAACCTAGTCGTGTTTGGGCTCGTTAGATTTGTCTTAACAAGATCTTTAGCCATACGTGATATCCAGGGTCTCATGATGGAGCCGGAAGGTGGCCACAGGAACTCCTTAAATACACAACACAACCTAGTCGTGTTTGGGCTTGTTGGTTTTGTCTTAACAAGATCTTTAGTCATACGTGATGTTCAGGGTCTCATGATGGAGCCGGAAGGTGGCCACAGGAACTCCACAAATACACAACATAACTTAGTCATGTTTGGGCTTGTTGGATTTGTCTTGACTAGATCTTCAGTCCTACGTGATGTTCAGGGTCTCATGATGGACAGGAACTCCACAAATACACAACATAACTTAGTCATGTTTGGGCTTGTTGGATTTGTCTTGACTAGATCTTCAGTCCTACGTGATGTCCAGGGTCTCATGATGGAGCTGGAAGGTGGTCACAGGAACTCCACAAATACACAACATAACATAGTCGTGTTTGGGCTTGTTGGATTGGTATTGACGAATACTTTGATACTAAATCAGACTCGATGATGGAGCTAGAAGGTGGCCATAAGAACTCCGTAATTAAACGACGCAACCCCACCGAGTTTGGGCCCATTTGATTTGTCTTGACGAGTACTTTGATACTACATGGTAACCAGGGTCTGATGATGGAGCTGGAAGGTGGCCATAGGAACTCCGGAACGACGCAACTCCATCGAGTTTAGGCCCATTTGTTTCGTCTTGTCGAGTACTGTGATACTATATGGTAACCAGGGTCTGATGATGGAGCTGGAAGGTGGTCATAGGAACTCCGTAATTAAACGACGCAACCCGATCGAGTTTGCGCTCATTTGATTCGTTTTGACGAGCATCTTAGTTGGCGTGAATATGCAACTCCAACAGATTTGGGAAAAAGTTCGTTCCGTTTGTTATGAATGTGGATTATTATATTATTATGTCTGATTGATTAGATGGATGCCCCAATGCCAAGGTGAGCACGTGCCGAGGGCTGAATGGTATGAGAGTGTATAAACATTTCATATCGCTAACGTTGCGCCTCAGGGTACCAGGGCGAACCCTGTTGTACTGAAGCCCTAATCCCTCTACAATGGACCTCGGCAAGGATGGCATTCACATAATACAGCCTAAATCAATTCAATTTCCTGCTAAATTTAATTACGGCACAGCTGAAAGAAGAATGCTTCCGATTGTATTGTCTTGGGCTTCAACTGTGCACAAAATGCAGGGAACTACTGTAGATCATGCTGTTATTTATCTAGGCTCTAAATTATTTGCTGCTGGTCAAGCTTATGTGGCTTTAAGCAGAGTTAAGTCTTTAGCAGGACTTCGAATCGAAGAACTTGACTGCTCCAAGTTGACTTCGAAGAAACCTTGTAATGTTGATGCATTAAAAGAAATGGATAGAATGAGAAATGTTACAAATAACTAACTTGTGATTACATAACTAATTTAAACATTAGTTTACCCTACTACAAACAAAAAAAATGAAATATTTAAATACAAATAAAATACATAAACTTTAAGTGCTCAAAGCAGCACATTATTATGTGAACGTACTACGGACTACATAAGGGAAAAACGCTGCTACGCGCTACTAACTACGTCGTAGTAAATCTCGAATTAAACAAACTAAAAAGTTAAAAATAAAATTAAAGAAAAAAAACCTTTTTTAAAAACAAGCTTTTATTATTTGTTAAGAAAATGAACTAAAAAGTTAAAAATAAATTAACTCTAATTAGAAGTATAACACTTTATAAGTTCATTGTAACCTTTAACGATAATTAAGCTTCTTTGTCTACGACAAAATAATTCCATATCGTAATCATATATTTTTAACACCAAAACTTTACACCTTAATTATTAAATCTTCCCGTTTTTATTACAGTCTCAATTTTATAAATAATAAAAGCATGTTACATTTTGATGGTATAATTAAGCTATCACAATGTAACACGCTTTTTTATTTATAAAATTGAGACTGTAATAAAAACGGGAAGATTTAATAATTAAGGTGTAAAGTTTTGGTGTTAAAAATATATGATTACGATATGGAATTATTTTGTCGTAGACAAAGAAGCTTAATTATCGTTAAAGGTTACAATGAACTTATAAAGTGTTATACTTCTAATTAGAGTTAATTTATTTTTAACTTTTTAGTTCATTTTCTTAACAAATAATAAAAGCTTGTTTTTAAAAAAGGTTTTTTTTCTTTAATTTTTTAATGCAACACCGAGCTGTTCATCTTCTTTCAGTACATTAGCTAGTAGAGGTCAGCTAAATAAATAAATAACAAATCGTTTAAATGGTTTAATGGTTCTACTGTCCAGCTTTTCGATGATCTGTCAGCCAGTCAGGTTCACCTTTCTAAAACGCTTTTTCTTATACAGTGTGATGATTAAATAACAGAAAAACTCTGTCTTAAGCGGTGGTTCAGCCAATGAAACTGTAGCAGAGCTGCTATCCTACCTTCTCCTGCTATTTTGTTACTGGCAACCCGGTACTTTTTAGTACTGGCAGTTTCATCATCCATTTTTAAAATGAATTTTCAAATTTCGAATCCATCCGTTTCGGCTTTGTCATTTTCATCAGTGTTTCCTGATTTCACCCCAAGTTACCAGTCTGTATACCTTTTACTATCCGGACCACTATGTATTTTTATCGAAAGTAGTTTTTAAAATTGCTGTAGTCTCCTACTAATAAAAACCGTTTGTACAACGATTTGAAGTAATTTGGACTGGACCCTGTTTTTCTATCACGCTACCATTGTACTTCCCTCGTGGTGCGGCCAGCCATACATACAACTATACAACATTCTTTCTGAAATTCCACAAAATCTCAAAAAAAACAAAATAAAAATTCTGTTTGAGTCAATTTGTATGAAAGTAATATACATGGAAATTTTAAAAAGTTATGGAACATCAGTTGTTCAGTTTCATGAGCTGACCTACCACCCGAAAGGTTTCGCGTTATTTAGTTGGGGGAGTTGTAGAGTTTTTATAATCCCTTGAGGGATCATAGTGGAACGATGATGTACAAACTCGATCGAGGTCAAAATGATAAAATTATTCAAAGAGAACAAGGGTAAACAGAGAAAAAGGGTATATTAAACAAATGAAATGGCAGGAAAAATGACCAGCGGAGTAACAACGGTTTTTTTGTGGTGATTTTAAGGCAAATTTTGCCAGTCGTAGTACGGGGGACAACAGCTAATGAAATCATATCTTCCTCAGGAAATCTAAATGCGCAAGAATTTGCAGATCTACTGCTTTAAATTGACGAATAATTAGTTTCAAATATTTAATTAGAGTCAAATATTTTTAGGGCTGAAAGTACTACTTCTTTTCATCACTTCACCAATGTTACTTCTTACATATTATATTGACATTCTAATTATCAGTAGTAGGTGGTATTTCAATATTTTGACATGCATGTACTTAATTATTTGAGAATTAATTTGTTGTAATTGTGAAATCTGGTAATAATTTGAAAATATTAAAAACTATATCAAGTAACGCCGTGTGGTGACGGCAGAGTAGAATACACTTGTCACCAACCCTTACTCTTCCCGTGGGTGTCGTAAGAGGCGACTTAGGGACTACACATTGAACAGGGAACGGGCAGCAGCGCTCTCTGATACAGTAACCTTTTACTCTGCGATCTCCAACCCGCCTGCCAAGCGTGGAGATTATGGCAAAACCCTCCACTTGAGTGGAGGAGGCTCATAGTCCAGCAGTGGACTGTAACGGTCCGTTGATGTTGATATCAAGTACCTATCTAATTGATTAAGATACATAATTGAATATTTATATGCCTTGATCAGGCGAGAAATCCTGTACTATTTTTATTTTTTAATTAACACCTTTTCTGTAACCATGTTTCTGATAAATAAATGATATTATTATTATTCAGCAAAAGCCGAAAGTCTGTTTAGAAACCTTGGGCTTGAGCCAGGGCCTGAGCTAAAGAAATTCGACCTAAGACTCTTCACAGACAGATGGAGTGCCAATTTTTTTTCATGTTGCATTCTGACTGCTTTCTAGCTGAACTGTGCACTTCAAAATGGAGTCAGAGCAACCGAATCAGAACTGAATAACAATGGTGCAGCCAAAAACTGCATTCATCTTTTATTCTTTGTCAGTTATTTAAAGTTTTCTTTTAATAATTAAAATCAAAGTTATTTAAAGTAAAATTGCACAAATAGAAGAAACAGAACAGAATACTGTTAAAAAAGAGGAAAAATCAAAGGTAGAATACGCGTCGGAAAAACTGCGAATGCTGTAAATTTGGGAGAACCGGTCATGCAAGGCAGGACGGAACCACGCGTGACGCCACCGCGCTGCACTAAAAATGAATCAATATCATTTTTAGTGCAACTGAATGCATACTACCAACCCACACTACTCGTATTATATAAGTATGTTATAATAGGACAGTCTTGAATTATTTAATTTTTAACATTAAATTTTTAACTGTGACACAACAGATTAATTAAGCGAAATGTAGGTTAGTCCAATGTAAGCTATATAGTTTAGCAAAAATAATGTAGATAATATTCTAAGGTTACGTCTTTTTATTTTGAATTTCTATATATCATAAATAAAAGTCTCATGTGCAACACGATCATTGTTGATAAAACCCTTAAATTAAAAAAAAATGTTACCGATGATTTTGATGATCAAATAAATTATGAACTTATTTAGTAAAAATTGTTTCAGTTTACATCAAATGAATTCAATAACACTTTCTTCGGTCGTAGGCCTCCTCCATCGCCCTCCGTGACATTTTGTCTTCTGCCACCTGCATCCAGTTAGCGCGAGCCAAGCGGCAGCGTATTTCTTGATGTCGTTCTCCCATCGTTTTGGTTTCTGGCGTTTTATATTCATAAGGATGGTAAAAAGATTGAAATATATTAAACGAAATACTAATACTATAACATCGAACACTTATCGAGAAATTTAAATAAACACCTAGAACACTTTTGGTTGTAAAAATCATTTTTCAGGTTGATTTAAATTACCGATGAAAAAGACTCGCAATGTGATTACTAAAACTGGTAGTGGTAGGTTATCTGTATGGGAAATGAACCGAAAAATGTACGGAACCAACTGATTTAGAATTTTTCGGTTCATTTCCCAGTTTTACTTATGCAAATAAGTTTCGACAGCCAGCGAAAACTGTCAGTATGAAAGCTTTGTTTCACGAACAAAAATCTTACGGAGTCGCATTTAGTTTTAAGATGCAGATAATCACAGTAATATTATAAGTGAAAATATATTTGGATGTTTAGATGTTTGTTCCGCCTTTACGCCTAAGTACTCGTAACGGATTTGGATGAAATTTGGAATAGTGATTGTTTGTAATCCGGATTAACACTTAGGATACTTTTTACGGGAAAAAGTCTTATTCTCACGGGAAAATCTTACACAACGCGAGCGGAGCCGCGGGGGGATCGCTAGTATATTATAATTACTTATTAAAAATGTTGTTCCTTTATAACAATTTTAAAAGTATCTGTTTCCATATACTATTCTGAAATATTATCAATAATTTAAAACATACGATATCAGTTAGAAATCTCCACAGATTATGTTGTTCTCAGTTCGAGTTTGAGGCGGAAGTTTCAGCGGACGCGGCTGAGCGTTGCGCTAATGGCGCAGCGCACGCGCCTGCTGCTTTTAAAGCGCGTCTGCGCACCTAGGCCCAGCGCACATCAGCGAGGCGAGACGGAGGTACTAAGAAGCTAAGCATTTTAAACTAATAGTAGTAGCGATTACCGCTGTCACACTCTAATCCTTAATTTAAGTTCGTCAGTCCTTTTCACCTTTTAAATATTAAAAAAAGGACAGGAGGTGGCCATCCTAATAATTTAGAGCTGTCAAACATCGAATTTGAACCTTAGGACGCGTAACCTAACCTATGGGCGCGTCGATTGCAAAATTTTAGAGAGCACGTAATACATCCGACTGAAAGAACTCTTAATTTGACAGCTATGCCCTTATTATAGGTTCTTATTCATCATCATCATTCATCTGAATTCATCACCTCTAAATATTGTATTTTTTATAAAGAAGATAGAAAAAAGAAATAGTTTACCAAGGCTCAACCAAACCTCGTCTGATCCCTCTATTTTTCTATTACCTATTATTAATGTTTTATATATTCAAATTTTATTTACCCGATACAAAAAAACTTATTATTTGACTTGTATTTTGGGAAAACTTCTTAATTATATTTATTCCTTCGATCTAAAAATTTTTCTCTACTCTATTGGGGCTCTATTGGCCTTATTAGGACAAAGCTATTTTTTTAGGCAATTCCTCCTTTTCACTGTATACGAAAAAATATTAAAAACATATCAAACCCTGGGATCTCTCGTTTTCAATACATTTAGAATAGAATAGAATATACTTTATTGCACACAAGAGATATAAAAAAAAAACATTATAAACACAAGTTCGTTTTAGGAATCTATAGCGATAAAGTACATTTTAACATGGTACCATCACGTACTTAAAGAAAGCTCAACAAATTGTTCTGTAATAAGTTTGATTATTCCAAGTAATGTACCCAATCATTTACCCCGTTTGACCCCATTCATGACACTCACTAATTGTAACCCACACAATAATTAGTTAATATATTGTAATTGTGGCTCCTATAGATCACAAAAAATTGACAAGTTTATGTATTATGAAAGGGTTAACTCATTCCTCACTCAACATTATTAAGGTGACGAAAATAATTAAAGTGAATTAGTATTATAATCATAGATTACTATGAATCAAGCAGTTTAGAGAGAGGTATATAAATTATTTTGTATTCTCATAATTTTCATTAGACAATCAAACCCAGTACGATCCAGTTCAGTTCTGTCCAGCCCAGTGTTCAATAAAGCGGCAAGTATGGTTTCATTTACGACACTTCAAGAATATTATTTTTTATACTTATAAATAATACTCTACCCTTTTCTATATATTGTGGTGTATTTTTGCCGAATGTATTTTGTCCCCCTTTATTTTACAATATGGGTCATTGGTATCTGATAAACGTTTTTCTCAATTTCAGATGGGTATTACAATTAGTTTCCTTTGCGCACAGTCATGGGTTGGATCCAAGAAAGAAAATAAAATTAGCGATGGATCATCCAATAAAGAAGATCAAAACTGCGACGACGGACCAATCATCCGTGTCATACAATATAAGAAAAAGATAATCAAAAAAGATTTATATGCCCCTTTTCAACTCAGCGTTGATCACACTACGAATATGCTATATTTCAATTTGACAGATACTGAAAATGACCTAGCTGATATCATTACATAGCGTGTATAGATCTGAAAAGTGGAAGATACGAAGTTATTTCTAGTCCTTCTCCTGGAATATCCACAGCCGTCGACAACGAATATCATATCGCACCTTCGGTTTGACAAGGGCACAACTGTCACTTTTTCGAAAAATGAGTATGCCAAACTGTTAACAAAATATCATTTTATTTGATGGAACAAAGACACCCATTAGATTTCTACAAAATACGCCAGAGGGAGATAGTGGGCTTTGTCTTATTGGTGCATTTTCGGACCGTCTTGGCGCAACAAAATCTCATTGGTCAGTTGCGCTGCGCCCGTGAGTTAAGTAGGTTGTCTTCTGGAGCACCAAGGACATTAAGGTAAAAATGCCTTTTATTTTTTATTGATTCTGGAAGGACAAAGTCACATTTACTACACACACTACACTAAACTTATGCCTATTTCATGATTATACATTTGGAGGAACAAAGCCGTTTAAGCAGTTGTGACTTTGTCTCTCCATTTCGCTTACAGTTTAGTGGAGATATAATTACAATTAGGACGTTGTCTCTCGGTTAAAATTTTGTGGTCTTAAAAGCTTGTGTGATTTTGTTACTTCATTTGTTATCAGATATAATGACAATTAGGACTTTGTTATTCCAAATTATTTGAAAACGGGTATTTCAAAATAAATTATTTTCTAACCTCACCTAGTTTTATACTGGTATTGTTGATTATATTTTATAGTTACTGATAAAAAATATTATTTTGCGCAATTACTTAGTCAGGTCATAAGTATTGTTACACAGTAAAAACTTTTCTTTTAGAATGCTGGCCACAAAAAAGTTTATTGAATTCGAATTTCGAATTGTTCATGAATGTGAAAAATGTATACTTTTTAGAATTTTACTCATTTTTAAATATGGAGTGGACGCTTAAAGAAGACCGTGTTGCAGTTATTGCGTTGCATCGTTGCGGTTACGCGCCAATTCAAATTTTTGACATACTGAAAAATTTGAATATAACCAAAAGATTCGTTTACCATCAAACGATACAATGAAGACTCTAGTGTAGATGACAGGTCAAGAAGTGGTCGCCCTCGGTCTGTTAGGACTCCAGCAGTGATAAAAGCTGTGAAGGCGCGAATTCAAAGAAATCCCAAACGTAAGCAGAAACTGTTGGCCCTTCAGATGGGATTAAGCAGGACCACGGTGAAAAGGGTGTTAAATGAGGACTTAGGGCTTCGGGCATATCGAAGAAAAACAGGACATCATTTGAATGCTCGTCTAATGGACCTGAGACTGAAGAGATGCCGCGCTTTGTTGAAGCGGTACGCGGGAAAAAAATATCGGGAAATTATTTTTTCGGATGAAAAAATTTTTACCGTAGAAGAGAGCTACAACAAACAAAATGATAATGTGTACGCACACAGTAGTGAAGAAGCGAGCAACCGTATTCCGCGTGTCCAACGAGGTCATTTTCCATCCTCGCTCATGGTATGGTTGGGAGTGTCTTATTGGGGCTTAACAGAGGTACATTTTTGTGAGAAAGGTGTAAAAACGAATGCAGTTGTGTATCAAAATACAGTCTTGACGAACCTTGTGGAACCTGTTTCTCATACTATGTTCAATAAAAGGCACTGGGTATTCCAACAAGATTCGGCGCCAGCTCATAGAGCGAAGAGCACACAAGACTGGCTGGCGGCGCGTGAAATCGACTTCATCCGGCACGAAGACTGGCCCTCCTCCAGTCCAGATTTGAATCCGCTAGATTACAAGATATGGCAACACTTGGAGGAAAAGGCGTGCTCAAAGCCTCATCCCAATTTGGAGTCACTCAAGACATCCTTGATTAAGGCAGCCGCTGATATTGACATGGACCTCGTTCGTGCTGCGATAGACGACTGGCCGCGCAGATTGAAGGCCTGTATTCAAAATCACGGAGGTCATTTTGAATAAACTTTAGTGTCATAAGAATCTATGTTTTGTTAAGTTCATTTTGGTATATAAATGGTTACATAATGAATAAACTTGTTTCAATTATTTTATATTAAACATGTGACAGAATTTATGACCTGACTAGGTATAAGTCAGATATAAACACAAACCCGCGGGAAACTCTTCCGAAAATTAAATAATTTCTAACTTTCGTTTTTACAAATAAAATTTAATTTAAGTGACTTATCCAGCCTTAAGTACATCAGCCTGTAAGTACATCATACTATAATGTTAGCTTAGTGTTTGTACATAATATTATCCATCCCCGCCCACTAATATTCCCCTTTTCCTTGTAGATCTTATCCATCATGAATAACTTCCACCCATCTTCTAACATTCCGGTTCAAGCGACCAGTTCTACTATTTTCCTGTACGTTTAGCGTTTGCACTCAAAATATGACCTATCCCGTGCACTAATACTCCTTTCCTCTTTCCTTATAGACCCCTCAAATTCAAAGCCAGACAAATCTTATCTTGCCACTCAGCTCCAATCAACCAAACCATCCATTTTCCGTAAGTATTTTCGCCTGTATTAAAATACTCTGTAGTATAATATTACTATAATGATCACAAAATTATGCTTCCCTATTCACTATAACTCCTTTTTTTTTCTCTTCCTTAGACCCCTCCAACTTGAATCCTGCCTCTTTGAATCCTGCTGCCGTCCCGTTCCCTGCAATAACTCTACCGACTCCATCCCTGCCTAACTCACAACGATTAAACTACCAGCGACTTCAAGACATTAACGACATCTTCTTTTCGTACGTTTCCCGCATAACTTTCCAATTTCCTTATTCCTCTCAGATTGCTCTCCGCTCAAAAATCTTCAATCTCATAACAGACGCTGAAACCGACTTACTGACCGACATATCGCCTAGCGATATTAACTTCTCTCCTTTTGTCTCCCAAATGATTTCCCCCCTCAGTTCCTTACTTAACCCTAGCCCCTTACCTCAGTCTGTCTCCCCTCCTTCTATCCCAGTAATTACCATGACCACGACTACTACTACGACCAAAACTTCCTCTTCGACTGCGACTGCAACTAAGACTACAACCACATCTACATCCAAACTTCCCAAAAAATCCCGAAAATCTTCTAGCCGCCCCAAAAAATCATATTCCTCCCCAACTCGAAAATAGATATTTATACATTTAATAAATTGTTTTCATTTTATCCTTACTAAATACCTTGCTACAAATAAAGATCACATCATTTTATTTTCATTGTACAACATTACCGATATGTTATGTTATGATACAACACTAGCTTTATGTACGCACATCCCTACTGAGTAGAAAAAAAAAGTACAACGTGCATTTCAAAATGGTGTCAGTGTCACTTACAAAAAGAAATACAAATAAAATTTAGTTTACAATATAATAAAATGAAAACAATAAGGCCCTAACAAGTAACAGAATGAAATAATTCCTAGGAAAGATTAACTATTATTAACAGTAAGTAGACACTTTCCGAATTTAACAACCAAGTTAAAACCTCTCTGCTACTAAAAAGATACACTTTTCATATGGAATAAATAATTTGAAGATCCCTTTTAAATTCTGAAACAAGAACTATGTGGTGATAAGGTATTTCAACCATTTGTTTGCAGATTACCAGCAATACTTGCAACTGACAGGATTTAGTGCTGTGCTTTCAAACAACAAAAATGCCAAAGAGAAAAATAAAACGACCTATAGCTGGTATTTCAACCATTTGTTTGCAGATTACCAGCAATACTTGCAACTGACAGGATTTAGTGCTGTGCTTTCAAACAACAAAAATGCCAAAGAGAAAAATAACGACCTATAGCTTTCGCATCAAAATCTTCACCGAAAACGTTACCCAGGGATACTTATAAATGAGACCCGTTACCTAGGTAATGATATAACAAACTACTGCCATATATCTAATAGATCTAACATCCCACACACTAATAACCTCTTTTCCTCTTCCTCATAGACCCATCCAAGATGAAACTGAACAGAAAACAAAATCCAGCTACTCCGCCTCCAGTCAACCCGACTACCAAGGACTACAAGAAACCAACATCTTATCTTTTTCTTTTCCCGGATAGTTACACAGCTCCTTTATCCTTCTCTAATAGCAGTTAAATTTTAGAGTGTAAAACTGTCTCATTGACTGACATACCACCCAACATACTTCAAAACGAACAACTTGAATAAAAAACGAAGATCAACCAGCTCCGTCAAAACACCTAACCTAACTCCATCCTTCTTTGAAAATAATCTGAAACCAAATTGGTTTTCATTTTATCTTATCAAACACCTTGTCTCTATATAATTTAATCTAACCAAAAGATTTTAATGAAAAAATATTTTTTTTTAAGAAAAGCCTCCACACTCCCTTCTTTCTATGCTTAATCACACTGTATCTTTTCATAAAAGAATCTTATAAATCAATAAACCTTTTATTTTTAATAAGAGATGAAATCTTCAAATTCCCAAAACATATTTTACTAATTGAAGCTATATACTATCACAGTTTAAGTGAACATAGAAAGGCTTTTCCTCATCCCATCTGAATTTATACAATGATAAGAATTTATTTTTATTAATATAACAAATTAACAATCTCAATATGGAAAAAAAGTTCTGACAAGAAATATATATTTTTTTAATTAATGAAGCAATCTAACAAACCCAAAACTTTGTAATTCTGACAAGAAATATAACATTTTTTTTTAATATAATGAAGCAATTTAACAAACTCAAACAAGAAATATAACTTATTTTTTCTATCCTTCTGCTATTCAAAGTTAATTATTAAATCGAATTAATAATACATAATTTTAATCAACTAAGTAAGTCCCCAAACCAACCTCAAGTAAAAAAACCCCTGTTCAAACTTGTTATAAATTAGTTCTTTCAAATACCGACAGATGGCGCTGTACCAATGAGTCAATTTGCTAAAACTCGCTATCGTTATGTCTTTCAGATAGTATAAGGATAATCCTGGAAGATCCCGTCAGGGTCATTCCTCTCCCGCGCGCTTCTCGCCATGGCAACGTCCTAGGCCGAGGTCCGCTCCCCCAAAAGTCCGGTTACGCTTGATACGTCGATTTTGCGACACAAGCATTAGGTCCATGTCAAAAAATAAATAAATAAATATTGATTATCCTTTACAAGGGCTACTATTTATGTATCCGGAACTGGCCACTTACTATAAAAATAAAAAAAAGATACTAAAAATAGAACTCTTTGGCTGTAAAATAAAGTTTGTTTCATTATCTGTCAATTGTTTTCACATCGTGGCGCCATTTTTAAAATTCATTGTCTATCATCACCATGGATTTGACTCGTGAAAATTTTCGTGCTATGATTTATTACGACTTTCGGCGTGGATTAACTCAAAAACAGTGCATGGATCAACTTTTGTCAACTTTTGGGGAGGAAGCCCCATCGAAAACCACTGTGTATCACTGGTTCAGTGAGTTTTATCGTGGTCGTCGTATGCTTGCGGACGATTTTAAAGAAGGTCGCCCTAAATCGGCTGTTGTACCACAAAATATTGATGCTGTGCGCGAACTAATAATGCAAGACCGTCATGTTACATATCGCGAGATAGAGGCATTTCTGGGCATTAGTATGACGAGTATTTATAAAATATTACACGAACATTTGGCTGTAAAAAAAAATTGTTCTCGTTGGATCCCGCACAACTTAACAGTTGAACAAAAACAGGCTCGTGTTGATTGGTGCAAAAAAATGATAGAAAAATACAAATGTGGTACATCAAAAGCTGTTCATAATATCTACACAGGAGACGAATCTTGGATATATGCGTATGATCCCGAAACTAAACAGCAGTCAACGGTTTGGGTGTTCCAAAATGAGCCAAACCCAACTAAAGTTGTTCGTGCAAAAAGCACTTTGAAGCAAATGGTTGCCTGCTTTTTTACGAAGTGATCCCTGGATACAGGGCACCTCTTCTATTTAACCCGCGGCTTTGTGTTGTGGTACGAAGTGATCCCTGGATACAGGGCAGTGTGAAGTTTTTTTATTATTATTATTGTACCTCTTCTATTTAACCCGCGGCTTTGTGTTGAGGTACGAAGTGATCCCTGGATACAGGGCAGTGTGAAGTTTTTTTATTATTATTATTGTACCTCTTCTATTGAACCCGCGGCTTTGTGTTATGGTACGAAGTGATCCCTGGATACAGGGCAGTGTGAAGTTTTTTTATTATTATTATTGTACCTCTTCTATTTAACCCGCGGCTTTGTGTTGAGGTACGAAGTGATCCCTGGATACAGGGCAGTGTGAAGTTTTTTTATTATTATTATTGTACCTCTTCTATTGAACCCGCGGCTTTGTGTTGAGGTACGAAGTGATCCCTGGATACAGAGCAGTGTGAAGTTTTTTTATTATTATTATTGTACCTCTTCTATTTAACCCGCGGCTTTGTGTTGAGGTACGAAGTGATCCCTGGATACAGGGCAGTGTGAAGTTTTTTTATTATTATTATTGTACCTCTTCTATTTAACCCGCGGCTTTGTGTTGAGGTACGAAGTGATCCCTGGATACAGGGCAGTGTGAAGTTTTTTTATTATTATTATTGTACCTCTTCTATTGAACCCGCGGCTTTGTGTTGAGGTACGAAGTGATCCCTGGATACAGGGCAGTGTGAAGTTTTTTTATTATTATTATTGTACCTCTTCTATTTAACCCGCGGCTTTGTGTTGAGGTAC